>CM060950.1:108326808-108648626 GCA_030765055.1 Mantis religiosa
AACTTGGCCTCTTAAAGGAATAAGAAATTTATCATTAATATAAATAAGGAAAAGAATTGGACCTCGAACTGAACCCTGAGGCACACATCGTTTAACCATTCTTAATTCACTTTCATACTTTCCCAAGGAACCATATTGCATTCTGTTTGTTAAATAGCTACTAATCCATTTAACTACAATTCCACGAATACCTATGTTTTATAAATTTATTAAATGATATATTATGATCTATAGTATCAAAAGCCTTTTTTAAATCTAAAAAATAGCCCAGAAGTGCATGAATTTTCTTCAAGTGCTTTTTCTATTTTAATCACCATATCTCTAGCTGCATCCAAAGTACTGGTATTCCTTCGAAATCCATACTGATATTTATATAATACATTATGTTCATCCATGAATGCTACAATTCTGCTTTTAATTCATTTTTTCAAATATTTTTGCTGTTGGTGACAAAATGGATATTGTCAGCACTCCCATTTTTATATACTGGTCCAATTCGAGCAAGTTTTAGTATATTTGGTATCTGTCCTTATTGAAATGAATAATTAATAACTTTAGCGAGATGCTGGCTGATAGTATGTTTGCACTCAATTAGTACCACATTTGTAATTTGATCTTTGGTATTATGTTTTCTTTTCAATGTATTAATGATATCCCTTATTTCTTCATGATTAACTGGTGTTAGGAAAAAAGTTTCACATATATGTGTTGTCTCTAAAGAAACTGGGTGATTTATACTATAATTGCCTATTTGAGAAGATAACATAGGGCCAACATTAATAAAGAAACTATTAAATTTATCTGCCATAAGTTTTTTATCAGTGATTATATTATTGCTATCTTTAATTTTGTTAATTCCATTATCAAAATGCTTCCTACTGTTAGTAATAACCTCATTAACTATGGTCCACATTTGTTTATTAGTATCACATCTCTGAATTGTATGCTTAAAATAATTTGTCTTGCTACACAGATTTTTAAAAGTAATTCTGTTTCTAAGTGCTTTATACTCAATTAATAAATCATTATTATTTGGATATTTCTTGGTCAAAGCAAAAAGTGCATTCCTTCTTTTAATTAGCTGACTATATAATTAGCACCCTGTTAACATTCCTATGTTTTATATTTCCTGTTTCACCACATTTGCAATAATACTATGCAATCTGATATGTTTAGAGGGATCTCTTCCAAAAATTCATGTGTGAAACTGAAGATAAACATGTTGAAAGTTAATATAATTGAACTTGAACTCTGCCCATGCACTGATGCTGAGTATGTGCTGATAACGAGCCTCCACCATGGTATTTGCCTAGTCATAGTCCCATAAATGACTGCAAGGTTAAGAATTAGTCCCATCTGTTTTGAACATGGCCTTGTCCGTGAAAAGAAGCAAGGAGAAGTAGTCAGGCTGTTCATGCTACCATTCCAGGTTCCATCTGCGGAATTCTAGTATAAGAACAAAGTCTGATAGCCCCACTGCTCCTTAAGCAGATGATAGAAATAGAATAATTTTTCTAGAGTAGGACTTGATGCTTGCTGGACTTAAACCTATGACCCTGTAATTGCAGAGATACCCATAGAAGGTTATATCCAAACTGTAGAAATCACTTCTTCAAGGAAGTCAGCTTTCACCAACATTGGGATTGTGCACTTTAAAAATTTAGTTCCCTCAAATGGTGATAGTAAAGGTTATTACTACCTGAAAGTCTATCCTGTAGATAGATATGCAGCAACAGATGTTAATCCACTTGCTTCTCCATAAATAAAATGCATATTAACAAGCTCAGTAAATAAAAATGGGTTAGCCATGCTTCAGAGCAAACATCCTCTTACCCAGAAATCAATTACATTACTACAAGCTGGGCAAATAAAGATGATTAAACATGTTTCAGAATAACTGTAGACAGTCCACTCTATTTGATACACAGAAAATGGGGCATTATACACTCAGATGTGATTTGTTATGGACTTTCTAACTGCTCGTGCAGTTAACTTTGTTGCACTACATGCATTCAGCAGCATTCATATTACATGTGTTTAGTAGCTGGGTGCTTTCGGCAGATCAATTGATAAATGTCTCGTTTTAAAATAGTATGGCAAGAAGTGTAAAGTTCAAGTCTGTTATGTGGATATAACTTTTTGTTAGATTTCTATTATATGCCTACACTTTTTGTAAGAATTTCTTTTGAATGTGTTACAAGGTACAGATTAAATTATCAAGAAAATTGTATACTTTCAATTCAACCTACTCAGGTATCATACCCACAAATTTCTTGCTGCTACAGCTAACACTGTTGAAATCTACAGAACCTTCATTATCTTCAAAATAATATTTTCTGCAAAATCTACTGTGTAATTTTCATAGAAATCACTTCAGTACTTATGTGCCCTAAAATTTCACCACCACCACCACCGCCGCCACCGCCAGGCAGGAAATGAGAGGCATGTTAGTAAATCAGAGGAGACAGAGGGCGGCTGACTCAAGGAGTCACAACAGCGTCGAGACTCCTGCCGACACTTCTACCCTGAAAGAGATCAGATGAGAAATGATGTGAAATGAATTTGGAGATGAAGTGGAGGGATAGGAAATTTGGGGGGATGTAATTAACTTACCCAGCATTCGCCTGATGACCCATGGAAACTCCCGAAAAACCCATGGGTCAGGTAGGTCCGCCACGAGAATCGAACCTGGATTTCCCGAATGCAGGCCACAGACGAAACTGAGTCATTCCGCTCTGTTAAGTATGTCTTTAAAATATATATATAATATTATTATTATTATTATTATTATTATTATTATTATTATTATTATTATTATTATTATTATTATTATTTTTATTATTTTTATTATTATTGTTATTATTATTATTATTATTATTATTATTATTATTATTATTATTATTATTATTATTTTAAGGAGTTAACAGATGTGGTATCCAGTGGGCACAAACAAGGACATATATCAAAATTTAACTGTATTGGAACACCGCAGTGAAGCGAAATAATTATTATATTATAGATGAGTCGTATTTATTACACATCAGCTTCACTTACGTACACTTGAGTTGCATAAGAGCCGATGTAGCGAACAATGGTTTGCGAAACATGTCCTCAAATTAGGTACGTAAGTGAAGCTGATGTGTAATAAATGACTCATCTATAATTTAATAAGGACATATATGTTTGTGAATAATTGTGAAGTACAGCCATATGAAATTTCCAACACCACTGATTTTTCATGTTATCTGGTAGTAGATCATCACAGCAGAGGCTGAAACAGTAGATCTAGCTTGTTCAGTGACAGAAAATCTTTTTTCTTTAAGCTGTCTAAACATTCGTAGACAAGGTAGGGCATCTTCACCGTATTTTATTGCAGGTTTTCATGTTTCCAAACCTCTTTGCTTTTAGCAAGGACAGAATTTTTGTCATTGTATACTGCACCTCTTATGTCGCCTCCATTTTGTGGTATGTGAAAGGCAAACCAGGTCTAAAACACAAGAGCATTACTGTGAATCAACTAGTGCTGCTGTTGCTGTCTATAAGTATTATGAATAAAATAATGTTCTTTTCAAATATTCATGGAGGAATTAGGTAACTTTAGAGAAACAAAGGGAAAAAACTAAATCTGTCTTTGTTGGTCAGCCGTTGTGTATGTTGATTGCTAAGGAAAGAATGTGTAAAAATAACTCTTTATTGTAAGCAAGGATTAAAATAGGTTTGCCTCTGCATTCATTTCATTTTCTATAATTAGTATATTTTTTCCCCCACTCCTTTACATCACTCATTCCAGTGTTGGGAGTTTTTGGTTTAACTAGCCCAGAAAGCCGAGGTGAGGGAGCCAAAGCATTGACCTGATAGAGGAAACCAGGGTTGAGGGGCTAGCCCAACACCTGGGATGAGAGCAAGAGAAGTAAATAATAGTGAGTGTGAAATGAATGATAAAGATGAATGATGGAGCAGTTGGTGGAATGATGGTGGGGGAAACGAGGACACAGAGGAAACCCACCGCAGCGCCATGTTGTCCACCACAAATCTCACTTTGTGGTCACCTGGATGTGAACCCAGGTCTCCTTGGTGAGGTCCGAGCAGTGTAACCACTGTGCCATTGCACTGCCTTTATTAGTAGACACTAATTTAATAAAAAAAATTCTCTATAATTATTTATCTTTTCATCATTTAGGAACACACAGTAAATTTGTCTTTTGTATGTAATTTGCAGATTTCTGTTTCGTTCCAAACATACAGGATGTTGTGGAATTAAATGCTTAAAAAAAACACACTATATATATATATATATACCCTATAGAAGCGTATATAGTGAACGATATAACTATAGTGAAACTTACATGTTCTATAGAACTGGTGCTTTTGATTGCTTTGTATGCATTATAACACAGAAGAAATAAAAATAAATTTTGGCTAAAAATGGCCAAAATATCACTTCTAGTGTGTGTGCAGAACTGATACTAATATGGTTTGAACCATGACCAGGGCCATTAAAAGGAAACCTGGAACTTTAAGGGATTTGGAAGGATTATACAAATGATGTAAAAAAGTGGTTATATTCTTTTGTGCCATTCTACCCAATCCCAAATCACTACTTTCACTGTATTGCAAGAAATGTGTAGGGCTCTGTCTAATAGTGTTTCTGCCACAGGAGGATCAAAATAATCTGCACAATGTTCTTTCCTTTTCTTCTTTTCCCTATTTATTCTTGTTTTCAATGTGACCTGTAATGTGTGGAATTAGGACAATTGACTGTTATGAACTGTACAGTCCCTAAAATGACTACTGTGCCAAAACAGTGAAAATAAGAGTAACAATTACTCAATTGGCATCATGTGACTGAGTGTACTCTGGACCAGATCTCCCAATGGGGAAAAAACCCCATGCCTGTACAGGGGATTCAACCCTAGTCCCCTGTGCCAGAGGCAGGTATTCTATCACTGTGCATTGAAGTGATCACCCTTTCATGGCTGCAGCAATGGGCAGAACGTTCCGGAGTATCTCTCTCTTGTGTATTTCTCTCCTGCCACGCACCCGGCTCTAGCTTGTGGCAGCAGCACAACAATACCACATGGTGACAGTATTAAAGAGGTTCAATTATGAACTCTTCTGTTCTTTTGTTATTGTGACTTTTTGTCATCATGGGCTGCAGCAACAAGATGTCATTGCAGCCAGCCTGAGGACGCTAGTTAAAATATGCTATTTCTCTTCAAGTAAGTAGGCCACAAAACTGTTCTGTAATGGAACTGCATTGCATAGTAATTCCTGTGTGTCAACCCACTGATACACCCCACCTTTTTGAGGGCATTTAGAATCACAAAAGGAATTCCTGGAATCAGCCTAATACATTATCTGTGTTATATAATACAAAGTTGTATGTACTTAAGGGGTATGTCATACATCTTGTTTCACCAACCCATTTTTTTAACTATCTTCCAGTAAGCTAGGCCATTCATGGGTATGTAAGGGGAAACAGAACAACACTGTTTCAGCTTTTCATATGTTGCAGTTATCTCCCCTTAGCAGACTTTTTAATTTTCTTAAATAATGGCTTTATTGCCAACATAGTGCAATAACAGACCTTTAGAGAGCCTTTTTGTTGTTCATTCTGATGAGATATTCGTCTTTTTTTCAGTACTCATTTTTGGGGTCCAGTGGCAAATTGGGGAATTCCTATTGCAGCCATAGCAGACACGCAGAGAAGCCCAGAATTCATTAGTGGAAAAATGACAGTTGGTAAGTAAAGTGATACCAGATGCTATTTCTATGGCTCTCTTTCACTTGCGTATCCCTTGCTATGAATTGGCTTCATTGTCAATTTAATATGATTATCTTGGTTACTGAACTTCTTTACTAAACTTCACTTTTTACAGAATATAAATTCTATACTAACATACTCAAACCTGTATATGGGGAATATCTTCTATGAATTCATAACCTAATCCATTTATTCCAAAGTGCATTATATTAATCAGATGCTAAAGATACATTCAAAGCATCTGCTGTATTGAGTAGAGTTGTGTTGCGCTTTATCTTGTTCTCCCTGCCTAAAATGCACAAATCTAGCAGAAACCATAGAATTCTACCAGAGGTCAGAGCTAGGTTTTGGAGGGCAAGATTTGTCTATATTTTAAGGACTTGCATGTACTTCTCTTTTCACTGTATCTTACAATTTTAATATGAGAATGTTATTAAGATGTTCATTATATATTCTATATTAGTGTACATGCCACTACAGAACTCCATAGATTTTGAAAGTGTGTTAGGGTTAGTGCTACAAGCCATCTGAAGTCCTAATATTCCAAGTGAAGCCCAGCAAGTCAATGTTTTTGTGAACAAATTACAATTTTATGTTACTCTTACCAATAATAGTATATGTGAAGTGTGATATTAAACTTTTTTGGTGAATTGAGAAATTGTGTAATATCAGCATTTTACCGATTATGTTGACTCTCCCTTCAAGTATACCTAACATGCTCCATAACCTATTCTATTCTCTGTATCTATATACATTACAGTATAATAAATTTAGGCCTCAATTGTGCAAACAAATTCGTGTAACACATCAAATATGACCAATCTGAAGATACATTATGTTTAATGGAAGCATTTATATCACAGTTATGCAATATTATGTTTCGCATGAATTGTAAAACACATTGAATGGTTTTTGCAATTTTCACAAAACATGTAGTAATTGCATGGCCTCAATATACATGAGCATACAGGTGCACTTATGCACTCGTCTGATATGGCTTATGTTGGAGGACGTTAATTAAATGGAAAGAAAAAAAAGAAAGAAAATGCACTTATGCACATTGCATTGAGAGTAAGATTGTCAGGTCAACTGTGAGTTTCAAATTAGATGATTTTTCTTTTGAATGCTACCAGGTCAGCAACTAATTGGAGTCCTGCGGTGTTGTCATATTGCATTCCCCTTAATGAGGTGTGACAAGTGCAAGTGAATCCATATCTAATAAATACTATTTGCACTATGACAAAACTTCAAATTTTGCAGAAGTGATCCTTGAGGGAGTTAGCAAGTTATATTTCTAACACCACCGTAAAACCCCCATATTTTTAGCTCAAATAGTTTACATAATACAAATAAAATACCAATATATTATAACGATGCATCACGACATAGATACCCTAATGACCATAATTGTTGTTTGGTCTACATATATTTATTACTCAGAACTGAAATGTAAGCTATTGACATGACATGCTAAAAGAATTACTTTGGACAGGCAAAGGTCTTTGCTAAAATAAAAAGATATTAGATGTTAAAATAGATAGTTCACTTCCTGTTAGCCTGTAGAATGCACATCTGCTGAACGTGAGCTGTCTCATGATATGCTTGATTGCTTATGTATATACCCTACAGAGTTAAAATCAGTATCAGCTGTTCTTCCATTTGAAAACCAGGAAAAAGTGTACCAGTTGGATCAACTTGCAATTGAAATGGGACATGAGGTATTCCGCCTGTCCCCTTACCACTACCATTACAATACAATTGACTTAATGGGGGCTCAACTAAAATGAAGTGTTACAAACAGAAATAACATTTTGAATTGACAAACATCAAATGACTTATTCACGAAGAAATTGACAAGGTAACACATTAAGACTGGGAAAACTACATGAGACATGAAGAAGAACTACAAGACAGTGACTTTTGGAGGGAAATAATATGTGACTAGATTTTGGAGCTTATAAATTTGCAAGATTCTGATGAAGACAGTGACAATGACGAATTGTCTGTTGATATGACATTGACAGTAATAAGGATGGCCGCTGGCAATTCCATTGAATTAGAAGAACTTGTAATTTGTAAACAATAATATAATTATAGCATTTAAAACATATATATATATATATATATATATATATATATATATATATAATATGCAATTTTGATAATTCCAATTTTGATTTTAACAACTGCATTATTACAAAAGCATGGAAAATTCATTATGCGTGATTGGAGAAATTTAGTAACAGTGACATCAAAATCCAAAATTACTAAAAGGTGTGATCAACCAAAACAAACCTACGAAGATCATATTCATATGAGAAAATAAGGACCGACTAATGAATTTTGAAATCCCACCAGTAGATAATTTGACAAAGAAGTTCATAGTTCCACCACCAGAGAGAAGAGGGCAGATGACAACAGACGATAGTTGGACGGAGGTTGAAAATGAATACAACAGCTTCCAAAACTAGTTCCTCAATAATATAAAAATGTAGTGACGAAGTGTTAAAAACTGACTACAATTTTCAATGGAAAATTCAGTTCGGGTTCCCTTGTGTTTAGTGCTAAGGAGACTTGCATGCTCTACAGGATAGGTGCGAGAAAGGGGAAACTATGAAAAAACTGGGGTTAACGAGGTGGCAATGCTGGGCATGCAAACTCATTTCATTCACTGCAGCCCAGAAGTTTTCCCATTTGAAAACCATAACAGTGCTTTTACATTTTGTGGGAGTGATTTCATTTTCATCATTCAAATTTCTATCAGTAATGGATTTGGAACATTTTGTAGAAGAAGTCTTTATCCTGAGTTAAATTAGTAAGTAGTCTCAGAATATTCCAGTTTGTCATCTTTACCATCTTTCAGTTTCTCCATACAGGTTCCTAAACATACAGAAGAAACCTTACACTCTAGCGTTGTTTTCCGTTGTTTCAAGTTGAGTTTGTAGCAGTAGTGTAGCATACATGTATCCATTCTACCGTGGAATTAAATATGGAAATAGAATTGTAGAATAGTATACAATATGACTGGCACAAGCATAAATAGACCACTAAAAATTCTGCCCCATTGCACCATTCTTTGTCACCTAATCCAAAATCATTTCTATAAGTGAGATCTTAAGTGTAATTCATATTTAAATCTTCAAATTCATGCAAACTGCATAGAGAATGTTCTGGTCTTCATGTGTATAATCTGAATTCCTTGTATTAGGACATGTATTAAACAGTCTTCCCCCTCATACGCTGTGATGCTGAATAGTTTTTTCTAATCTGTGGAAACATTTGCCCATTTAATGTGCATTTCTAATTTTGTGTGCTTCTTTCCTGTTGCTATAAGTTTGTAAATATGCTTCAAAATGTTCAAGGATATCAAATATATGGGGTCATTCAGAAGTTGTTTCACATCTCTTGCGTAACCAAAATTTGGTAGCTATGGAAACTCGGATGGCAGCATGGCCATTGCAAGTATATGATTATAATGTTCCAATAGTTAGGGGATAAAATACTCAAGCAATAAACAGAGGTATAAAAAACAGTTGGCCCACTGATGTGAACTAAAGAATATACAACATACTATTTTTTTAATCAACACCCTTTAACCAGTTAGGTCATATCGGATGAAGAATGAAATGGGTTAAATGATGCTCATGAGTCCAAGGTCCATAGAGATAATAATATAATATTAATAAATTAAATTTAAAGGGAGTCAACTAATGACATTAAACAACACTTACTTTTAAATTTTCCCGGAACATGTTTCAGAGATTTTGCCTCCATTGTCAATTACAGTTTTACAATTCTAATGTAGGCACAAATTTATCAGCTGCTTATATTACGGGCTGATAGTGGTGTTGGCTCCCTGGCCGTTAACCTCTATCCTAGCCCTTATGTGACCTTGACCTAATGTTCTGACTGTGTCTTCCATTTCTCTACCTCTTATTTCCTTGCCCTTCTCAACCATTTCTCTTCGACTTTGTCAGCAAATTTCCCCACCTTCCTTAATCTTTTTTCTTTCTTTTCAACGTAAGCATTTTTATTGTTACTACGTAAGCCCCTTTATTATACTAGTTCTTATCCCATATTAATTTCCTCCAGCTTTCAATTTCTTTACACTCCACTACATAATGTTTTAAACTTATTTTCTTTCCACATAGAATGCACTCCTTTGGTGAACCCCCTCTCAATATGGCTCCTGTCCTTAATCAAGCTAAACCCTCCCTCTCATATCTATCACATATGTGTATATATGTTTCCCTTTCCCATTCTGTCTTTATTTTCAGGTACACATTTAGTGATTTCTTACTTATCAGATTTCCCCACGTCACTTGTCTGTCAATGTCCTCTTTCCTATTCTTAATAATTGTCCAAAAACCAAATTGTCCAAACTGATAAATCGGCCATAGCAGATCATTTTTGGTCATTTAACCATAATATAAATCCTGAAGTTAAATTATTGAAACAAATGTCCCGATAGATTTAATGGTTTGGGAAAAGATATTTATTTTAAAAAATAAACATTTCGTAATGAATTTTGAAATACCAGCAGTTGATTCTGTTCATAAGTTTGTTTCATTTTCAGATTTTGGTAATACTAAAAAAAACATAAGAACATAGTAATACTGAAAAAACAGAAGGTTGAGTGCCCTTATATATATATATCATCATCATAGTAACTTTCTTAACAACGAATTTGTTTTCTCCTGTGGTTTTCCTTGACTGAAGATATGGACAAGAGTTTGTGAAATTGATATCAATTGGAAAGAAGAATTAGCACTATTTTCTTAAGTTAAGTGAGGTTTTTGTTGCAAATTGTTATATTTGTATAATATTCATTGCTTCACTGTAGCTAGCTTCATTTTCTACATAAGCTATACCAATATTTTAAACATCTTTCTATAATTACCCCACTCCTGCAAGGTCTTCCAAGTTCCACTCTAGCTACTCCATTTGGCGTTGACTTATTCAAACCCAGTATCTCTACAGAACTGTTCATATGTATGTTCAACATGATTTCTTATCTCATTGGCCCCGCACAACTCCACACTGTATGTCATTTTTGATTCTACTATTGCTTCATAGATTCTGTCATGCCACCTTACTGACACATCCGGTAATTCATATTTACAGCTCCTTACCCCAGACATCACTATCTTCCCTCTCACTCTTATCTTTCTCCCATGTGCTCCCCAGCTTCCATTGTAGTACAGTCTCATCTCTAAATAGTCAAACTTCTTTACCACCTCCACTTTTTGGTCATTTAGATATCACTTTTCATCTTTTCTTATCACCCTTAAACACTACTATTTTTGACTTCTTATCCCCCATTCTTTACAGTAGCTGCTAATTTCATTTATTGCTCTCTGTAATCCTGTCACTGTTACAGATGCTATTACCAAATCATCTGCAAATAGTAACCCTGGTATTACCTGATTCTTAATAATTGGGCAATGGTTGTTACTTTTTTCAACCCTCTCAATTATATCATCAATGAACAAGTTAAACAATATAGGGCTAAGTTTACAACCTTGTCTTAATCCCATTTTCTGCTCCACTAATTCCGTTATCCCATTCTTAGCTACTCTTGTTCCAAACTTTATTCCCTCATAAATTTTTTCTAGCTCTATAATAAATTTTTTGCTGACTCCTTTCTTTTGTAATTTCCACCACAGTGCTTCTGTCACTATTGTATCAAAAGCTTTTTCAAAATCTACAAAAAAACATATCACTCTCCCTCTTTTCCTATTTGTGTACTTATCTACTATTCTAATAATTAGTACATTATCTATTGTCCTTCTGCCTTTCCTGAATCCTAATTGAAATTTCAATAGCTTCTTTTCTGCCTCTGCCCATCTTTGCAATCTGTAAGACATTATTCCTGTGTAAATTTTCTATAATATTGCTAGGAAACTGATCTCCCTATAATTATGCGGTTTACTAACTTCTCCTTTGCCTTTTCAAATTGGTGCAAGAATACCCACTTTCCAATTTTCTGGAAACCTATTCACTTGCCTTATTTTTTCTAAAAATTTCGTCATGACCCTTACACCTTCATTTGTTTTACCATATTCCTTCCAGAGGTCCCGAGTTCGAATCTCGGTCAGGGTGAGTTACCTGGATAAGGTTTTTTCCAGGTTTTTCCCTTATCCTGTAAGACGAATGTCGGGTAACTCTAAGCTCCATGGACCCCGGACTAATTTAAGCATCATTTCATCCATTCCATTCATCGTCCGATATGACAATGTTGGAGGAAGTAAATCACAAAAAGAAATTTCTTCCACAACTCTCCTGGTAGTTCATCAAAGTCCACAGAGTTGTTCATTTTTAACCTTTTTACTTCTAAATTCACTTAATCTACTGTGATTTCCCCATCTAATCTATTATCTTATGCCACCTCCCCATCCCAAATCCATTTTTTAAAGCTAACTTTTGGTTGCTCGCCGATCAACTTTGTCAAGTATTCAACCCACTCTGCGGGTGATATCTTTCCATCAATATTTCTTTTCCTATTGATCTTAATTGTTTCCCATACTCTCTTTGAATCTTTTTTAAACACTGCCTCTTTCACTTTCTTACTCTTAGCTTCTAACCACTCGTTTCTTTTACTCTGTATTAGTTTTTTATACTCCCTCCTACATAATATAAGATGTTGTTTATCTTCATCTTTTTCTGTAATTTGCCATTTTTTGATTAATTTCCCTACTTCTCTGTTCACATTCCTACATTCGTCATCGTACGAGCTATTAATATTTAGGTTAGTCTTTTGTTTCATCTCCATTTTATCTTCTGCCCTTTTTACTGTCATCTCTAACAGTTCCAAGACGTTCTCTGTTCTCCCTTCTTTTAATGATAACTCTATCCCAGATTCTATTATTTTGCTTGTTTTTGAGTTTGTCTCTTCAAAAATCTACGGCTTCTGACTCTTTCCATTAATATGACTTGAATCGATTTACTACTCCTTCCCTTGACTTACTTAAGATTTCTGATGTTTCCTCCATTAAATCTACATAAATTGGAAAATGGCAGCTACTTACAGGTCCATTTTCTACTCTAAAATTTTTAATCGTCCTCTAATTCATTACTACAAATTATTAGATCTATAACACTCTGGCCATTTGCATTCACAAACGTATAGTAAGCTTCTTCATCTATTCCTAAAGTGTCATTACATATAAGTAAATTATTATTTTCATAGAACTCTAGAAGTTTTGCTCCCTCCTTATTATATATCTTATCACTACTTCTCCTCGTCCACATTTCATCTATATCTCCTTCACTTTCCATTTCCTTACAAATTATTCTTATTTTTTCCTCTCCTACTCTCGCATTCCAATCCCCCATAATTATTTCTGATTCTGGATAGCACTCTCAAACTTTCTCATTATCTTCTTCTAAGTTGTTATAAATTTTTTTCATCAAAAAAGTGTGAACTTTCTGGAGGATTATAAGCTAATCCTAAGACATAACTTGCTTTAACACCATTTCTTTTTTTATTTATTTGTATCCACACCACTACTTTTACTCTCAATTTTCTCTGTTTCCACTTCCAAACCTTTGTGATTTCTAATAGCAAACATTATTACTATGGAGGGGATTTGGCACTGAAACTTACGATTTATTGTATCTAAACCCAAGTATGGCATCCCCAGGAGGAAGGATGAGGTGAGAGAAGACAGAGGGCAGCCGACCTAAAGAGTCATGACATTGCCAAGACACCCACCGGCACTTCTACCCTGAAAGAGACCACCAGATGAGAAATGATGTTGAATGATAATGGAGATGACATGGAGGTACAGCAAACTTGTAGGATGTAATTATTCTACCCAGCATGACCTGGGAAAACCCATGGGTCAGGTAGGTCAGCTATGGGAATGGAACACGGGCCTTCCGAATGCAGGCCAGACAAAACCTCCTGAGTCATCCCGCTCTGTCCATAGAGCTTAGTTACCCAACATTCATCTTTCAGGGTAAGGGAAAACCCTGGAAAAAACCTTACCACGTAACTTGCCCTGACTGACCAAAATTCGAACTTGGGACCTCTAGGCAGTCATGCTACCACCTACACTCTAGAGATGGCCTTACACCATATAATTATCTCCGTATGTAATGGAACTTCCTGATTGGCATTGACATTTGCATTAGACCATAAGCACACAATTTGCATATTGATTAATTCTTAAAAGATGGAACCAAGCTGTATGCATGTATCAGCTCCATTGTGCATTATATAAATGTTTGAAATCGTTTACAAAATTGTACTCTTTTCTAATGTCTGTAGATATTGATTTGAGAGTGACAATTTATTGAATATAAGGTTATTTTTTCAGTGCTTTATGAACAGATCTCTTAAGAAATATTAGATTAGGGTGAATTTGTTTATGGATTTCTGGTGGCTTCTAAGCATGCTGTCTACCAGTTTGTCTTACATTAAGATGGCTGGCCTACCACCCCTCAAAGCATCTTGTACTGAACCTAACAAAATTTATTAATTAAATCTTGTGCAGTATTTCATTGCAACAATTTTGATTTTGGGACTTTATAGTGAAGCGTCCCCCCCCCCCCCCACACATCAGCAGTATAATTTCAACATTGTAAAAGCATTTTTCACACACACCAAAAAAAAAAAAAATCTGCTATAGAATTTTAGTTAATTGATGGAAATTAATCATTTCTCCACACTAGCAGTTTATAGGCTAAGGTTTTTGATGGCATTGAATTTTTCATGTTGAATCCACCATCTGCTATAGAATGTTTACTTTGTTTTACTTTACGCTCCCCTCACTCACAATTAACTCCTAGAACTAACAGGTGCCTTTAGCAGCAGGCAATGTACCAACTGGCAGAAAAATGTGGGATATTAATGCTGAAAATGTAAGAATACCAACATTTTTCAGAGTGGCAAGAATTAGCAAAGTATGGAGGAATTTTCTTGTGACCCATTACAAATCATTGACTGTAGGAAATTTTGGTGCTTCAAAGAGTGGTTTGCAATGCTCTATACATGTTTAGTCTGACAAGTTATAAATATTTCTATGTTTAATGTGAACCTGTGTTAATTTGAATCAACCAAGTCAGTTGCATAGATGCTTGCTCGACAAGCAAAATTATCTCTGTTTTATTCATGGTTGTGTGCATCATTCTTGTTATACAAACCTTTTGGAGACATTTACTTAAGTGCGGTAAGAAGTTGATCGTGCTAAACCTCACATTTCTTGCCATCATTGATAATTGCTGTTTAGTTGGCTGGAGTTATCTGGCAAGCGCTTGCTGCGATAGAGCACATGCAAATTTCAAATTGAACTGTTGAGAAGACTACCGATCATACTCAGAAGTTCACTGCTTCGTGCTGATCACTTTTGTTTGTTTTTCGTTTGGAATTTGTTTCAGCTGAAGCATGTGGACAACTGTGAAATGGAAAATAAAAGGATGCCTAACTTCTCAAAATGCAAAATTGATATTTTGTTGAGACTTCGTATCTCATTTCTGAGAAGTGTTGGAAAATAAAAAAAATAAAAAAAACAGGTGTAGTGTCTATTAAAAAGGAGGCCACGTGGGAGAAGCTGGTCTTACAATTTAACAGCAGTCCAGGTAGGTGAAAAATAAGTTACTTAATTCCAAAATTATGATTTTGGCTGAAGTACTTCTATGAAGATCATAGTCAGTAGCTAACATGTGGTTAAATATATCCTTTTGTATAAACATAAAGTCCAAATAATGATGTATTGAGGTTTTGCATCTGGTGTGGTACTTATCATGGAGCGGTGCTTGTGACTTGGTTATGAACTGGTCTGCTCATCCCAGGGTTGTGGGTTAAAACCCAGACTAGACTGATGGCTTTTAAGTGTGCTTAAAAGCAACAGCCCATGTCAGAGGATTTACTGGTTTGTAAAAACTCTTGCAAGATGAAATTCCAGCACATTGGCAGCCCTGATGGATCATGGCAACTTGTGGCATTGTTAGTAAGCAAAATAATTTTTAACCAGGGATGTGTGATTTTTTGTGTGCAAACAAACCACCTCTTGCAAAAAAGAATGAAAGGGCTACCAGTTCTTGCATATACGTGCGTGGGTGTGTGGGTGGGGTGGGGGGTGGGTGCGTGCATGTTTTTTTTTTGCATATATAGTTATCAGACACATCAGTAACAATTTTTAGTTATAAAGATATTCATTACCAAATGTTTTCAACATTTAAAAAGTCGAAGGATATAGCAGATGGAAAAGTAGATGTGTACAGGATAGGAAGAGAAAAAAAAGCAATGCATTGAAAGCATACATCCCAAGCTAAATGAGATTCTTGGATCCGCAGCAGCATCATTATGCAAATTATCGGATGACAATTCTCCATACTAAAAGGTGACAACAGCAACAGCAGTTGGTACATAATACAGGTTCAGGTGCACTAAAGCCAGTAAGTTGTGTTTTATAACTACAAAATTTAACGATGCTATGTCTTACAGTGCTTTTAACACCTATTTCCAATTGGATTAGTAAATCATTTTAATGAAACCCTTAATATCAAAAGAGGACTGCATGAAATCAATTAAATTACAGAAAATTAACATGTCTTTAAAAAACGGACCCAACAAGGGGAATGTATTTTGATTTTTTGAAATTTATATAGTTTTCTCGGTTAATTAGAAAATAACACAAAATACATGAAATGAGTATAATATTCTGTATCATTTACTAGCAATGGATAAAAGTAACTGCCCTTATTACTGCCATTTCCATCCAAGTAACAATTACCTATTTTGCTATATATAACTCACTTATTAACGTAATTATTATTTTTGTAGTGGTGTACTTATTTCTAGCTGCAGTTGCAAGAACGATTAATACTTACATGGGGATATTGGATTGTGATCTCAAAGTAGAGGGTACATTTTGGGCTACAGCTGAATTGGGCCATGGCGCTTTTGCAATTAGGGCAACATCTTTTCATTATCAACAATAATGAGCTAAACAATTACTGTGAAATGTGCACATGCATATGAACATTATTCAAAGCACTTCTGTTTTTCTCTCTTGTAGATTTTACTGAGGTCTCTGAAAGCTTTGAAAGCTCCATGGATAATGTGGTTCCAGTAATAAAAATTTAGGTGAGTCTCCATATTGTCACATGTGATGTGTGTGGTAATTTTACTAATTGGATTACACCAGGTCAAAAGCTCATCATTGGCAATGAGGCATTTTTTAACCATCAAATAAATTTTTGGTTAGGTAGAGTTAGACTGAAAAATTCAATGCTTGGCCGGGATTTGAACCACAGATCTCCTGGTATGTCTGGTTGCTCTTAATCATTGAGCTACCATGGCCAACATACCAGCATGAAATTAAATTCTCCAACTGACTTATATATTTGCTTGTAAACCACTAGAGGTTTTCATATACTGTGAGGTATGCACTGCTCTTTGGCGACTTACTATGCTGTAAGTACTTAAGTCTCAGGCTTCATAGTTTACACCATTAGGTTAGGATTACTACGGAGGGGATTTGGCACCAAAACCTGTAGTTTATTGTACCTAAGCCCCAAGTGGGGCATTCCCAGGAGGAAGGATGAGGTGAGAGGAGACAGAGGATGGCCGATCCAAGGAGTCAGGACAGTGCTGAGACACCCATCGAACTTCTACCCTGAAAGAGGCCACCAAATGAGAGGTGATGTGAAATTATAATGGAGATGAAATGGAAGGACACAAAATTTGGGGGAAGTAATTAACCTACCCAGCATTCGCCTGGCGACCTGGGAAAGCTGCCGAAAAAGCCCATGGATCAATTAGGTCGACCCCGGGAATTGAATCCGGGCCTCCTGAATGTGAGCTGCAGATGAAACCACCTGAGCCATCCTGCTTGGTACAGTTTGGTTAATTTCCATCAAATAAATTTTTATTTAGTAAAGTTTGCTGTGAAAAATCTACATTACTAAAATTAAAGACTCTTGTGGTTAAAAATAGTTATGGTTAAATATAATTTTCTAACTTATAAACAAGTCATATACTTATAAAGATAAATTGAAAACTTGAGTATGTTGAAAAAGTTATTTCTAGTCTATTTTTAGCCCTCCATCACTTACATTTTTATTTTTGAGGGACTAGTTTCAAAAGCTGTTGCTTCTGTTTTCAACCTCAAAGGTCCGACTATTGTTGGACAAAAGCAGGAAAAGCCATGAGACTTCTTACTAGTAGCTTCAATGCCCCTACATATAATTTGACCAAATGATTGCTAAATAAATTCGATAGCTCTCCAAAGTTTGAAAGTGCATATTTTAAAAAATATTCTTTAGACTTTAGTAGAAAAAATTAAAGACATAAAGTTATACAAAAATGACAGATTGGTTTCATTTGATGTCACATCGTTATTCACAAGCACACCAACAGAAAAATTAGACACTGCTAAAAAAGTGGCTAACTACAATAGAAGCGGAAACAGTAGAAACAGAAGAGTATATTTCATTTGCAAACCTAGGTGCTGAACAAAACTTCTTCAGCTATAATGGTAAATACTGCAAGCAGAAATCAGGGTTATCTGTGGGCAATCCACTTTCATCTTTTGGAAAATTTATTTGAAAGACACATAAAAATGGCCTTTCCATGGATTTTCAATGTTTGGTACCGATATGTTGAGATCTTTGCAATAGAAATTTAGATGATGCATTAAAACTACTCAATCTGCAGAGAAAAGCTATCAGATTTACAGAAGAAAAGGAAGTCAATGGACAACTCTCTTTCTGGGACCTAAATATCATCAGGAATGACACAAAAGTAAGATTTGGAATTTACCAGTCAGAAAATTCATAAAAAATCCTAGTTATAACCCAGTTACATATAAGCATTTTAGCAACACAGTACGAAGACTAAAAAGAACCAAAGCCCTTGGACTTAGTGAGTTAAAACCAATGTGTTGAAGCTGTTGTAATAAAATTACTCATAGGAGTAATATCTAATAAACATGATAATATACAGTGAAGACTAAACTATTAGATAAGTGTAAAACTTAGGTGTAGTTAAAAAAAAGCATAAACTTGCAATAATAAACAATCTTACACACAGACTAGTCAACACACTTATGGATAAAGCAGAATATTACAAGGAACAAAAAGCATGCTTCACATAGCAGAAGAAAATGGATACAACAAAAGTCAGGTATTTTAAGAAAATTAAAAAAGCTAAGCTAAAGAAAACCATTAAGGAAGCAACCACATTCACTAAAGAAAAAGAAAACAACAGCATATTCAGTGGAATATGCGTACCACCCAAAAACATTTACTAAATTCTAAAAGGTCTTTAAAGAACAAAATATTGTCTTGGCACCTACAAATAAATGCTCAGTATTAAGATTGTTAAATTAAAAAACAGAAATGTAAAAACCAGAGTCAAAGAGCATTTTGGAAACGGAGTACAAATAGCTTTTTCTATTAAATTGTATGTCATTGTTACTACATTTTCTCCAAACATGCATAACTTGAGTACCTTGTTCAGTGATAAATACATGTTGCCATACTGTTACTTCTTGTTTGCTGATCTTTTTGGATTGTTAAGGGGTTTATATCAAGTTCAAATTTATTTTGCTGTAGGTGAGCTGCAGATTGTCAGCTTGCCACCATACGGTTGTAGTCATTGTTAAAATTTTTCAGGAATTGTAATGAAGCTTATAAAATACTTCAAAACATGAAATTTGGTTAGTTTAAGCCTTTGCCAGTCTACATCCTCTGTACACTTTTTCAGCATTTTTAATGCTGAAAAATCTGTTTTTAAAGTAGTATTACAAAATCATAAATCCAGAGTCTGAGAAAACTTGACATACAACATTCTGGCAGAGTGATTTGATTATAATTGAAAATGTTCCTTGATAAAATTACAGATAGAACAACTCTGAGAGAGATTGTTCCTACTCCTCATTACATTTTTCCAATTGTAAATACATTTAAGTGAAGTACTTTGTATGTGTGAACTTCCTTTTTGTTCCTTCCCGTCATAATTCCACTGCAAACAAAAATAAGTCTTGTATAAACTTGGAACAGTAAATCTATTCATGTAGCTTACTTTGAAGTTGTATCTGGCTGTGCAGTTATTGTGTTTTTTATTTTTTTTTTTTATTTACGTCCTCCAATGTTAAGTCATATGGGACGATGACTGGAATGGGTGAAATGCTGAAATGAGCCCAGGGTCCATGGAGCTTAGAGTTACCCAACATTCGTCTTTTAGGATAAGGGAAAACTGCAGAAAAAACCTTATCCAGGTAACTCATCCTGACCAAGATTAGAACTCGGGACTTCTTGAACGTGAGGCAGACATGCTACCATCTATACTACCGAGGTGATTTAAATCAATAGAAAAATCACGTCCTATATAGCAGTATATAATATTTATCAAATATTTGAAGACCCTGAAGCAATATTTTATGTGAAATTTCAATTGCTCATGAATTTTTTTATATTGAATTTCCATTATCTCCGCCTGTAAATTACACAGGTGATGTAGGTACACAATTTATTACAATAATTTTTTGTTAAAATAATGTGTAGAATTTGAAGACAGGGAAGTATTTCTTATGAAGGCTTCACTTACTTGGACTTACTTCGAAAGCAGCACATTACTCAAAAGGAAGCTACCCTTTCATTTGAAATTACTACCAAAAATAATACCCATAATTATGTAGAAAATGAAGCTAGCTAGTGAAGCAATGAGTATTGCACAAATATAACTATTTGTAACAAAAACTTCACTTATTTTAAGAAAATGTCAATTTTTCAATCTATCCAGCAGAATCAGCAGAATTCTTGCCAAATACATCAGGACCGTCCACAAGCCACCTCCAAAGATTAAACATCTGTTGAGACCAGTGAAAGACAAATTAAACGTCCAAGTTCCGGGAGTGTACCGCATTCCCTCTGAAGTGGGACACCGTACATAGGACAAACCAGAAGGACAATCGCTACCAGAATAATCGAACATGAACAGAGCATTTGTTTAATGCAACCTGAGAAGTCTGAGCTGGCAGAGCATTCTTTTGATAACGACAATAGAGCCAATTTTCGGCAGGCGACCATCTTGACAATATGCAACAGTTACTGCGAGCTGAGAATTAAGGAGGCTTTGGCCATTTCCTCTGAAAGGAGCACGCTTAATCGTGATGCTAGATTTCAGTTCAGCTCCTCTTGGAAACCGGCCTTAAAAATGGAAATCCGTCAATTTAAGAAGCAAAGATCAATACAGCTTGATAATCAAGTTAAGTAGTTATGTTTCTTTGACCCAATTAATTTTCTATACTCACGACGTCTCCTGACCTGGCATTTAATTTACTGAAAACAGTCTTTTGTTCAGTAATGCAAATTTTGATAGTGTTTTGTCTTTGTTTATATTTGTTATATCCAGTGTTTTATTTCTGGTTATAACATTTAAGAAATATCCTGATGATGGGAGAGATGCACACTCCCGAAACGTCGATTTCTAATCGTCTTTTCACCTGGCTTGCTGCCCGAGAAGAAATTGAGCATATTCGTCGCCAGGAAAGCTTCAGATTTTATTTTGTATATTATTGTATTACAGTTATACTCTGATATATCTCATTCTCTCACTCACTCACTCACACACACACACACACACACACACACACACACACACACACACACACACACACACACACACACACACACAACACGCACACACACACACACACACATATGCAGAGTAATAGTTGAAAGCAAAATAACACAATTTCTTTTACTTACAGCAATTTTAACCACAGCCACATCAACTTCCATGACAACAGGAAGAGTTGAGTTGCATCTGACCTCTAATACAACTTCGAAGAGATAGCGCTACTCAGCTGCCATAAAAACCCAAGACCTGCAACAAGTATTAGAGATGCTTGTGAAAAATAAGTGGAAGTATTAACATCACAATTAGAAAAATAATGAAGAACAACATGAAAAAAAAAAATTAATTTAAAGATTATACTACAGTGTTAAAGGAGACATTCAAGTATTGGAAAAAGAAAAACAATTTTCAATTATGAATAGGTAGTTAATTGTAAAAACTGTACATATGTACCTTAAATAAAGTATTGATTTATTATTGCTTGTCTCTCACTGCTCTTCCTGCTAATGTGTCATTATGATGCATTTCACGTTCTGCTGGCACAGGATTATTTTCCTCAATGTCTGTTCCCCATCACACTTTGCAGATCTGGCAGCCTTTGAATTTCAGGATCTTCATGAGCTTCTTTGGTAACTGAAATTCCTGGCAATGTTGTGTAGCGCTACTGTGGCTGTAGTTATTGACATGGCATTTTTCAGATCACATCTTAATCCCAAAGGCAGCACTGGGAACCTCTTTTTAAAAACTGCCTCTCCACTGTGTTTCTGGTTCTTATACATACACTGTTAAAATATTGCCATGCAGGAATTTGGGGATCCATAATTTGGTTGATCAAGAATGGCTTGTAAGCGTAGCCACTGACTCCTAATGAATATACATGAGGCATTTCTCCACTTTGAAACTTTGCACTTAGGCAGTAGTTTCTAAATACAATACTGTCATGCACCAAGCTTGGCCGCCTTGCAATGAATTCTTTAATAAGTAAGTTGTGATCACTCAGTTTGATAGTGCAATGAAAGATAAGCTTGACTGTTTCTGTAAACTTCTGCATTTTCCTCTCCAGGCGACTGAATAATTTTTTCCGTGCTGTCTATGGTTCCCAGCACTCCGGGAAACACTGTAATTGCACAAAAGCCATTAATAAAAGCTCTTACACCAGCATTATTTGGTAGAAATTGTATATAATTCCGACC
Organism: Mantis religiosa; assembly: GCA_030765055.1. Classification (NCBI taxonomy): domain Eukaryota; kingdom Metazoa; phylum Arthropoda; class Insecta; order Mantodea; family Mantidae; genus Mantis; species Mantis religiosa. The sequence goes on from CM060950.1 coordinate 108,349,355, forward strand.
AAGATCGGCTGCTGCTTGTAATGCACTTGTTTATAATATGCAATGCCATGGTTCAATGGGTATTTGACACATTTATGTTTAGTATATTATGTGCACCTGTTGCATGTAATTTTAACATCGTTACCATTCAAGTCGTAGGTGATATCAGATTGTTTCTGTTCTGGAATTTTGATCTAGAATTTAATTTGTGCACTAACCAGCACACTACTTCCTTGAATAATCAGAATCATTCATGTCGTCAAAAGGGTTTCCTCTGTTCACTATAATGGGCTTACAATTGTCACCACTACAAATGAATTGCATGTATAACAATTCACTTTTGAAATTGCGACATTCCAAAATATTATAAACTGCCATTTTACACAGGCAAGTCAAGATAATCAAAAATAACAAATCTTTTCATGGTTGGTCAGATCTAAGACATGGTGAAAATCTTGGTAAATGTTTCTTGTTGGTGCACAGCACAAATGACCATAGCTGTGAAGTCATGGTACAATCTTGATCGAGATTGGTGTGTACTATGGTCATTAATTGTTCATTTTGTAATTTTTGTCACTTATTTCTTCTAATGCCTTAATAACTTTCCTTCACTTATTAACTTCCCCATCAGGTCATTTCGGAAAATCTTTCTTACTCTTTCTCAAAGTGTCAGATACAAAATTTCTATCAAATAACTATCCCATATATTATTCTAAACTGCTACTCTGCATATTTTGAATTCAGAACTTTAAACAAGGGACACAATTCTTTTGTAAAATTTAGTTAATCACACTGCTCTTGCAAATATTCTTCCCTTTTAATTCTGTTACAAATATTAACATTGTTTTATTATTACATTTAAAATTTTGGAGTTACTAATTATCTTTAACTTCACTTTCTGCACCAGAACTTTATGAATTAGAAGCATTTCCTCCATATATAAACTTGGGCAGAGATATGTAGACAACATTTACAATAGCCATAACAGTAAACAAGTTTGTGAACGATGCAACAACTCTATTGTACTGTGACTTTGTGGGTTCGTTAAATGAAAAGTCCAATTGCACCACTCAAAAATGTTCTTTAATTCCACCGACTTACAGTTAAACACTTGCCAATTACACAGAGTTACGTAATGCACACAATTACGATTCACCAGTTCATCCGTTACAATTCCACTTTGCTCTTGCAATTACGTACAATCCTCCGATGCACGTACACAGTCTTCTCATCCGTACACTAGCACTGCACTCTTACGCTGCTCGCCAAGAGCTGACTGACTCAATTCACTCACTGCAGCCCTTTTTATAGGATAATTGCCGTTTTCTCGAAGCCTCTAGTTTCCGTGAATCACCGCGAAGGTTCCAGATGGCAGTGGAAGGGGGGGAAGAGGCGGCCAGCGACAAGTGACAATTCCCTAATCCTCCCCTCAGTGACAGAGACTAATGGGTGGGTGTGGCTTGGCTGCCTCTGGCCCCTTACTCAGCCGTCGTTGGTTGTGCTTTCCGCTAATTGGGTGACACTGCTCCCTCCTCAAAGCTGGTCGTCCCGAACAGCACCATCGTAGCGGCTAGAAGATCCTGGTGTACCACCATAATCTTCCCCCGGGGAACCTTCTGGATGCGGTAGACCACGTCGTTAATCCTCTTCACCACCCGGTACGGTCCTTGCCATGGCTGCTGGAGCTTCGGGCATCGTCCCTTGGTCCGGGTAGGACGGTACAACCAGACCAGGTCACCTCGCTGGAACCTTTGGCTGTTGGCTTGCCTGTCATGTGGTCTTCATGCGGTCGCTCGCCTTCTGGATGTTCTGGCGAGCCATCTCGTGCATGTCGTGGAGGTGGTCCACCAGGTTCTCCACATACTCGGTCACCGGTTGCTTCGCCTCTGGTGGGCTTCCAAAAGCCAGGTCACAAGGGAGGCGTAACTCTCGGCCAAACATTAAGCTGGCTGGCGTCATTCCAGTTGTGTCGTGTGTAGACGAGCGGTAGGCCAGCAAGAACAGTGGCACCTTGATGTCCCAGGCTCGCTGATGGCTGGCCACGACCTTCCTCAGGTGTTCCTCTAAGGTCTTGATGTATCTTTCGACCATGCCATCCGACTGGGGATGTAGAGGCGTCGTGCGGGTCTTGTTCACCCCAAGCCTTTGTAGTGCCTTCTTCATTAGGTTGGACTCAAAGTTGGTACCCTGGTCACTGTGTAGCTCTAACGGCACCCCAAATCGACAGAACACTTGCTCCACGAGGCAGTCTGTGATTGTCTTTGCCTCTTGGTTCGGGATGGCATACACCTCCGGCCACTTGGAGAAGTAGTCCACGACCACCACTAGGTACTTGTTGCCTCGGTCGGAAACTGGAAACGGTCCCGCAATGTCAACGGCGATCCGTTCGAATGGCGCTCCGACGTTGTACTGCTGCATGCGACCCCGGCTCCTAGTCTGGGGGCCACGACTCGCCGCGCACACGTGACACTGACGGCACCATCTCTCAGCATCTGCTCGGAGTCTCAGCCAGTAGTAGCGCTGCCGTAGTTTGTCAATCGTTCGGTTCGCTCCCAGGTGTCCTCCCGAAGTACCGGCGTGCACTTCCTCCAAGACTTCCGGGACCTTACTCCGGGGAAGTACCAACTGTTCTCTCTGCGTCCTCCCATCGGGTGACTCCCATACCCGGAACAGCACGCCATCTCTGGTCTTCAACGAGTCCCACTGGGCCCAGTACGACTTGTAGGTGGCGCTCCTCGGTGCGATGTCCTCCCAGGTTGGTCTCGTCCCTGCCTCCACTTCCCTCAAGAGTGGCCCCAAGTCTGCGTCCGCCAGCTGCTCCCTCCTCAGGCCTTCGCTATCCCAGCCGTACGCAGGCACTGCCACAACTACTCGGACTGCTGCGGCACGCTCCTTCTCTTCCACTCTTGTACACTGGCCGCACTCTTCTGGACAGGGTCTTCGGGACATGGCGTCTGCGTTACCGTGGCTCTTCCCTCTACGATGTTCTGAGGTGAAGTCGTACTCCTGCAGCCTCTGGACCCAACGTGCTGTCTGGCCTTCCAGGTTCTTAAAGCTCAATAGCCAGGTTAGGGCGGAATGGTCAGTCCTCAGGTGGAATGGCTGACCGTACAGGTACTTGTGGAAGTGCTCCAAGGTCTTTACTACCGCCAATAATTCTCGTCGGGTGACGCAGTAGTTCTTCTCTGCCTTGATAGCGTCTTGCTGTAGTAGGTATCACCCGCTCATGGCTGTCCTGGATCTGCGATGGGACACCTCCAATGCAATGGTCGCTAGCGTCGGTGTCCACAATGAAGGCGCCACCCGGTTGTGGGAAACCCAAAATTGGAGCACTGCACAGGGTCTCCTTTAGGTGCTGGAAAGCGTTTTCGGCGTCCTCTGTCCACACATAAGGCCGGTGTTCCTCTGTCAGGCGGGTGAGTGGCTTTGCGATGTTGGAGAACCCCTTTATGAAGCGGCGGTAATAACTGCACAGCCCCAGGAAACTGCGCAACTCTTTCCTATCCTTTGGGCGAGGCCAATCTCTCACAGCCTTTGTCTTCTCCGGGTCTGTGGCCACTCCGGTTGCTGAGACTATGTGGCCCAAGTAGTTAACTTCCTTGCGGAAGAGCTGGCACTTCTTCGCGTTCAGCTTCAAGTTGGTCGCCTGCAGTCTCTGTAGCACCTTACTCAGATTCTCGAGGTGATCTTCAAAAGTCTTCCCGACGATGATGATGTCCAGGTATAGCAGGCAGGCATCGTAAGTCAGCCCTCTCATCACTGACTCCATGAGGCGTTGGAAGGTAGCTGGTGCGTTGCAGAGACCAAAGGGCATAACCGTGAACTGCCAGAGACCTTGGCCTGTCGAGAATGCGGTCTTCTCCTTGTCTCTTGGGTCTAGAGCTACCTGCCAGTAGCCCGACTTCAGGTCCAGGGTCGAGAACCACTGTGCACCAGCTAGCGTGTTCAGGGTGTCGTCAATCCGGGGTAATAATGAAATGTGTAGTGTTTAACGCCCGCTTTTACTACATACGGCACCGCAGGCGGTGACTGATGACACATGAGATGAAGATGAAGCACAGGTGGAATGAGATGGCGGGGGAACCCGGAGGTCCCGGAGAAAACCCGCCCCAACGCCGTGTTGTCCACCACAAATCTCACTTTGCGGTCGTCTGGGATCGAACCCGGGCCGCCTTGGTGAGAGCCAAGCGGTCTAACCACTGAGCCACGGCGTGGCCAATCCGGGGTAAGGGAAAGCAGTCCTTCCGGGTGACAGCGTTCAGCTTTCTGTAGTCTACGCAGAAGCGCAGCTCGCCGTTCTTCTTCGTCACCAAGACTACAGGGGAACACCAAGGGCTGTCAGACTCTTCAATCACTCCCCTGGATCTCATGTCCTCCAGCATGTCTCGTACCGCCCCTTGCTTCGCCAGCGGAACGCGTCTATGTGGTTGCCGAATAGGCCGGGCGTCTCCGGTGTCGATGCGGTGAAGCACTTTGTCCGTGCGGCCGTAGTCACTATCGCCTTGGCTGAAGACGCGCTCGTATCGCCTCAGTAGTTGTCGAACCTTCTCCAGCTGTTCTGCGGTCAGGTGGTCGGCCGCCCTCTCCAGTAAGCCTTCTAGCCGGGGCCCCAGGTGTTGCTTCGGCGCCGGCTCCTGTGTCTTGTCGATTGTTGTTACGCTCACTACGGGCTCGCACGTTCCCAACTCCGTCCCGGCCTGGACGTCGTGATCGGTGTCCGTTGGATTTAGCAGTCTCACTGGCACCTCCTCTCGGCACGGCAGCAATGTCCTGGCTACACACAGTCCGTGTACAGGCGTCTTCTGGTCCAGCATCATGTTCCTGGTTCTCTGGCCCTCCAGTCGCGCCGTCACCACCACCTCGCTCCTCGCGGGAACAACCACGTCTTCGTCCAAGATGACCCTGCAAATTCCAAGGCGCTCTTCGGGTTGACGGAGTATAACCTCTTCTCCGTTAAGCCGCAGGACCTTCTTGCCGACGTCGACCGTCGCCTCATGGCTCCTGAGGGCATCTAGTCCCAGGATCACCTCAGCCACCTTCGCGACGAACACCCACAGACGCACGTCACTCCGTCCCAAGTTCAGCTCCAGCAGGGCCTCCTTCTCCACAGGCAAGGTGTCGCCCGATGCCGTGACAAGCTGGTATGGCCGGCTTGGCTTCCTTGTCGGCAAACCCTTCGCCACGTCAGGTCTGATGATGGTCACGGCCGCCCCGGTGTCCACCAGCACGCGGCACGGCTTCCCTCTTACCCAACCGTCCGCGATGAGGTTGTCATCCATACGCCGGCTGACGGCGCGCAGTGTCACTCGAGGGGATGGTTGTGATGGCGCCGACGTGCCCCTCGCCACGACGGCCCTTACTCGTTTTCCGGCTGCTCTTCCTGGCGTGGGCAGTCTCTCTGCAGGTGTCCGGGCTGTCCACACCCCCAACACAGGCCACTAGGTGTTCGCCGGCGTCCCTCAGCTGGTCTTCTGTCTCCGGCGTAGCGGACACTCCTCGTTCTCGACGTCGGGATGGATGTTATTTTGGCCGCCTCCATCCTTAATGCCGCTGTCAGCGCCTCGTGGATGGTTTTATATTCGCCGAGCATTAGGCGCTGACGAATCTCCGTGTCCCGTACCCCGTCGACAAAATTGTAGGCGGCTTCCCGGGATACGAACTCCAGTGGCAGGTCAACCAAGGCCTTGCTAGCCAGCTGCTCGATCGCAATGGCGAACTCCTGCAGCGTCTCCCCCGGCTGCTGTGACCTTGCCTTTAGCTGGCTGCGGTATGCTGCGGCTAAGCGGTGGTTCCCGAAGCGATTCTCCAGGGCTTCCCAGATGTCCTTGGGCGCCGCCGTCGTCTGCACCGCGTTTAGGACTTCCGCGGCTCTTCCCTGGAGGCTGGCTATTAACTGTGTGGCCTCCTCCTCCAGTGACCATCCGTTGTGCCTGGCCACTGTGTCGAACTGGCGGCGGAAGACCTCAAACGTTGACGCGCCGTCATACTTGGGAGGTTTGACGCGCGGCGATGTTATGTCGCGTCCCGGTGCGTCGGCCTTCAAATCCTTCAGCTTCCTGCCGACGACGTCCTCCACCATGGCGTTCAGGGACTTCACGCTGCTGTCGGCTTTTCCTTCCAGCTCATTAACGCGGCTCGCCAGGTCTTCGACGCGCTCGCCTAACTCTGTGATGTCCTCTTTTACGCCGGCCAACTGTTCTTCAAACTTTGCGGCGAGAGCCTCGTTCGCCACCTTCATTTCCGTGGCCAGACTGCCGTTCGCTGCACTCATCTCTGTGGTTAACTCGGCCTTCATTTCTTCCATCTTCTCGGTGATGTTGTCGTTGGCCGTTCTTCATTTGTTTCAACTCTGCGGCCAGGTTGTCATTTGCCGCTTCTGTTTTTGTTGTTAACTCGTTCATCTTCGCGGCCAAGCTGTTATTTGCCGCTTCCGTCTTCTCTGTTAATTCGGCCTTCATTTCCATCATCTTCTCCAACATTTTTTCCAATGCCGCGTCCATGGTTGTAATGTTCGGTGGTGTTGTTTTCCCGCTTCCTGACACCAGTTGTGACTTTGTGGGTTCGTGAAATGAAAAGTCCAATTTCACCACTCAAAAATGTTCTTTATTTCCACCAACTTACAGTTACACTCTTGCCAATTACACAGAATTACGTAATGCACACAATTACAATTCACCAGTTCGTCCGTTACAATTTCACTTGCACTAGTAATTACGGACAATGCTCCGATGCACGTACACAATTACGTAAATTCTTCCGTTGCACGGTCTTCTCTTCCACTAACACGGCGCTACCTCACTAGCACGTCAAGCACTGACTAACTAACTGACTCCTAATTGAAGCCCCTTTTATAGGAATATCCTGCTGTTCTAGAAGTCTCTGGTTTTCCGCAAATCACCCGAACGTTCCATAGGAGAGGAGAAGGGGAGAGAAACGTCGAGGGAGAAGTGACATTTCCCTCAGTTAGTGACAGAGACCGATGAGTGGGCGTGGCCCAGCTGCCTAGGGTCCCTCCCAACTGTCGCCTGTCCGTCCCTTCCCTAATTGGGTGACATTATTAATTTTCTCTTGGCTAAGACAGTGTTTTTATGGTCACATTTCATTTCCAATTACTACTCAGTCTCAGCTATAGATAATCAAATGGAAAAGTCAATGATAGAGGGGAGGATTAGTGAATCAAAGAAAGTACATGTTGGACTGTGTACATTTGTGATAACAAATCATGGTTCATCTTTGCACTCATCAATGATTCTCCTGAATTGCTGTATTAATGTAGCCTTATATAACAGGTTGGGCAACTTCTTATATATTTGGATCTGCTTCTTGTTCTTTTACTATTCCTTCACCTTCTATTGTGTTATATGGTCAGCAAAAAGCTCATGAGTCTGTTGAAAGATGAGAAGTTGAAATTAGTATCACTAACATCACTTAAAGCTTTTAACTTATACATGTTTCAGAATTGGTTTGCCTGTTATAAGCAGTTATCCAATTGGTTTCAACTGCCAGTTGTCGTAGATTGGGTGTATGTGGTGGCATCTGGGGGTTGAGTAGTGAACTTCAAGAGAATTTTGTGGCAATAATGTGTGCGTGCGTGCGTGCTGTGTGTGTCTAGTACTGAACACATCTCATGTCCCCTTTTAGTCTGGATCCTGTGTGTCTTTTGGTTTTGTATGTTATACCTGTGGAACAGGTTTATAGGCACTAAAAACGTGTGAAATAGGCAGGCAAAAAGGCACTAAAAATGGGCAAAATAGGCACTTAAATAGGCACTAAAAATTTGCTAAGTAAACACTTAGAAATACACAATTTTATTAAAATAGTTCTTAAATTGCACTATAAATGCACTTTAACAAAATGACAATCATCATTGCAACATATGCTGCAACAAATTCGCTTAACACATACTCTTTTGCGGTTTCCTAGCTGAGATAGTTCTACATTTATTCCAAATTTCATAAATAGCTCCACAGCAAGTTAAAATAGCAGATATTGTCGTATAATTAAAATACATATAAATCCACTTCACTAAGTAAGAACCGCAGAAAGGTGTGAAGTAATTAACTATGTCAAAAAACAAAAACATGGGTTTGGGGGAAGGGGGGGGGGCCTTAAGGGTGAAAATTTAAATATCTGAAGAGTGTTAGATTTGTTTCAAATGTTTAGAAATTTATACCATTTATTTTTGTGATTGATCAAGAATGGAATAATACCAAGATTCAGCTTTCTAAGGAATTAATAGTTTGTCTAACTTAGAGGCGATTTTAAAAATGTCCCACATATTGTAATTTTAAAAATTAATGCTTGGGTTATAAATTTCTGCACCCATTTTAACCTATTAATGACCTGTATCTATGTGAAATATTTGTCTTTGCCATATCAACGAAGGGAAAAAATACTCATACCTATTTAACAATTTTTATTTTCCTAAGCGTTTTCAGTAAGAAGTAAGCATTATAATCCTTTTCAAAACAAATAACAAAAGCACAACAAATGTAAATGTGTACACATAATATGCAGTTGCCCTTACAGGCATGTTTAGAATTTCATACAGATTAATAGAAAACTGCATCCTGTGGAACATTTTGAAGTTAGGAAAGTGTAGAAAATATGAAATCTGAGAAATCTGAGGTTAATATTACATAATAGCAGCTATGATACAGGTGTAGGGTTATTTAAAAAGTCATGTGATGTTTTGTGTAGTGCCGCTAGAAAAATAAAAAGCGTTATATTATTAAAGTATGTCCATATTAATTTTAAGACAAAAAAACTAAATTTGGGATTGTTGTAAGTTTTGGGCCAATTTGCACAGATGTGTCTTCTATATAGAAATGATTGTTGGAAAGATATAAAAATTCAAAATTTCATCAAAGCAATCTTAATATCACTTAAAATGATGCCTTGATGTGTCAGTAAGATACAAAGCACAGAACAATAATTAAAAGCTAAAGCTACAGAATCCTAGTTTTTTTAATAAAAACTCTAAATGCTCCATTGTCGACTAAGAACAAATAATAAAGTACAGCTTTTTAGTAGCATTTCCCATTCATTCTAACAGAATTACAGCAATTACAGCATCACTAAAAGAATTTTCGTACCCACTTTCATAAAGGCATTTCTGTAAAATTTTACACAGGCTTTTAAGATTTATTGGTCTGCAGTTTCATTTTCAATGTTGGAAACAACACCAGAAGTCTCCAAGCAATCTATTTCATGATTCCTTGAGATACATGTAGAAAAACGTAAGCATGAGAAAATCACAATTTTTTTCATATATATACATAACCTTAGTCTGTGTAGCCTAGCTAATTAAGCACTGGCCTTATAAGTTAAAGTTGTAACCTGAACAGAGTCCCAGAGTGGTGATTTTAAGATTGGGTGAAACAACAGCTTCTGTCAGATTTACACACATGTAAAAGAAATCTTACGGGAGTAAATTCCGCTTACCAGCGGCACTTATTGTGATCTGATATGATTGTTAATCAAATCAATTTATTCATCCCTAGAGATCACATACATGATATAGGACATGTCAAATTGTGTAAGTTACATAACTAGATAAATAAAATTATTTACGATGTTAAAGAAAAATCAAAATATTTACATGTTAATGAAAATCAAGATGCATTTACTATAAAAGATATTACAATATTACAAAGAAAAATATTTCCTGAAGTGAATTGGGAGTCAGGAGCTGTATGCAATATATCCAGATGTACAGTGATTATGTATATGAATTTGAGCCCTCTAAATATTCCTCTACACTGTAAAAGCAATGTTCTTGCAATAGAGATACTACACTGTGTTTAAACTTCTTGGGATCTAATTGCTTTCAATGTTAGTAGCAGACTGTTATATAACTTAGTAGAGTTATATAATGTGCTTTGTTGAAATAATGCTGTGGTATGGCTTATACTGCTTAACTGCTGATTATTTCTTGTGTCATAATTTTGCTTATCTTTGTTTAATTGAAATGATATGAGATTTTTCTGAGTGTGTGTTAAGATTTCTAAAATATAAACGCAAGGAACCGGTAATATCTTTAATGATGTGAATAATGCTTTACAGGATGAGTATGATTTCTTATATGTGATGATTCTAATTGCCCTTTTCTGCATTTTGAAGATAGCATCAGAGCTTTTACCCCAGAATATGATTCCATATCTTATAAGGCTGTGAAAATGCAAAGTACAGGCTTCTCAACATCTTTTGACTTACCCTCTCCCTTATTACTTTGAGGGCAAAATATATTTGACTCAACTTCGAGGTCAAATTCTCAATATGCGTGCTCCATAGCAGATATTCATCAATCCATACTCCTAAGAATTTAATATTGTTTGCGTAGGTAATAGTTTTATTTTCAAGTTGTATAGGCGGTTGGTATGAATTTGTATTCCATTGATGTCTAAAAGATATAGCTTGAGTTTCTACTTTGTTAATCACTAGCTTATTTTTGAGAAACCAACACTGTAATTGCTTTACTGATTCCCTTATATTACTGGCTACTTGTATTTTGTCCCCGCTGAAAGAAAGATTAGTGTCATCGGCAAAAAATGTTATTTGACAGTTTTTAACTTGATTGGGTAAATCATTTATATAAAGTAAAAATAATAGGGGACCAAGTACAGAACCTTGAGGAACACCCACATTGAGGCAGTTTACAGTGGAATTATGAGCCTCATAAGTACTAGAATGTTCGTTTCGACAAATTGTGTTCGATTGCTGAGTTAGGAATGGAACCAATCTCTTGCAGTTCCCCTGATACCTTGGCATTCCAGTTTTTGAATAAGTATTTTATGGTCTACCAAGTCGAAGGCCTTAGATAAATCTAGGAACAGACCAATATTATGCTCCCTTTGATCTATTGTTTTGTAAACTCGATTTACAAAATCATGAATTGCTGTCTCTGTTGATTTCTCCTTTATAAATCCATGTTGTGCCGAGTTTAGGATATTATGTTTATTGAAGAATGAGACCAGTTGGTTTATTCCTCCCCCAAGTATTACTATTAGCTCAAGAAATAAGCCTTTACAACAGCATAAAAATATCATGCTACTGCATTGAAACTGCCAAAAGATAATACTCTTAACAAAATTGTGAAATCCAGTGCACTGAGTTTGCAAAGCTATACCTATACGTTTCAAATAAATAATATTCTAATCAAGATGAAATGCAGTAGACGGGCTTGTTTAATGATTCAGACATGTTTTAAGCTAAATCTCAATGTAAAGTCGAATCATGTGATGAAGAAAGTTTTGACATTAGGCAAATTTGTGCTTTACTTTAGAAAACTGAAAACATTCAGTTTCTCTTCTTTCAGCTCTCCTCAACATACTAATTTGTGTTTGGCATAATGTTGCTACAGGGGCTGATTTTTACAAGGTTTTATAACTAGGATAATATATTAATACAAACATGAATGTTTAAAGTCACCTGTTTCACACAAGGCTGACAAGAAATTATTTTCCCATCTGTGCTGAACGATGGATCACCATTTATCCACTGTTTAAGCACACTTGTATTGCTTCTCTCTTTTGGCATATTTGCGAAGGAAACTGATCTATGTCTGCACTTGAAACACTGCTTACAGAATGGGCTTTCCATTGCCCCCATAAATAGTGGTCATTTGTCAATCCATTGAAATATCATTTAGCTGGTTTTGCTACTTGTCCTTGAGCGAATTTTAAGATTTTTCCATGATGGCATTAGCGCATTGTGATGTCTGTAAGGCAGGTACCCACCTGGCTAAACCCCTTTTTGTATATCCAATGTTCAGCAGTAAGAAATGTTTCTTCCCCAAAAACATTACGTTGAAACCAACAAATGCAAAGTGTTGTCACAGATTACAAGCATAAGAAATTGGCTAAAAAGGCAGTTTTAGGCATTAATAAGTAGAATAGGCCCAAAACGTATGAAATAGACAACTACAGGCACTATAAAACTAAGAAATTGGGCTAATAATTGTAGGAAACATGCTTATGACTTAAAAGCCTACGTTTTTTAACAAAGGAATAAAGTAGGCAAATAGGGCAAAATCTGCCCCCTAGGTATAACTTATTGCCATTAGAACAATCAACTTGGCATATGTTGTGTATTCAGGTATAAGGATATCTCAAGTTATTGTATAGTAATTTTTGTGTGTCAAAAGTATTTCTTAAAGCTAGTATCATACATTTTTTTTGGAAGATTTTTAAGAACTGAGTTAGTCATTAACACAGTCGCAAACAACAGTTCATTAAAAAAAAATATAGAAAAAAGTACATAAACTCAAACAAAAAATATTTGGTTGGTACAAAAGTTGTGCATTAAAACAGAAAACACAGATAAAGAAACTTGCGTAGCGCCTCAGAACTTACCCTCAGTTCACCAAAATCTTAAAATTTTTTTAACAATCTTAGCTTCACAGAATAGATGATGCAAAAACCTAAAAGATTCTATACTTCAAGGCACAAAATCAGATGTATGCAAAATTGGTTGTTCAAACTTCAGTAAGTTCCACATAGGCAAAAGAAAAGACATAGAAGTCTAAGAACATATGAAATGTGCTCAATACTAACAGACATAAAAATATGCAGTAGGTATCACTCCTTGTGCTTGTTTCACAATACTTACAATCCTTCCTTTCTGTTTCTCCATCATAACACAAGAAAATGCAATTGTGACATTGTGATGTCAAGGGTGAGAATGTCACTTAGCAACTCCATCGATATGTCGTAGGCTAATTGCACTTCACACCTGATGTGATGGTGTATGGATGCTGGGCGTCTTAACCAGAGGGTTACCTACTAGGCCTCAAAGGTATGTTCAAGAATGGTACTTCAGGGAGTTACTTTCCACAGGCAGCTGGGAATGTGGTAAAGTATTACCCTAAGAAGTGACATGTAGTTCTTTTATAAAGAGGGTTTAATCCAATAAAGTTAATATAAGCTACTTAACAATGATGGAAGAGTAATAATGGTTATTAGTGGACAGCTGTTGACTTTACCTTTGTGGAGATTCTTGGCATCTCAAATTCTGTATTGGAAGATACTCAAAGTGACTTAACAGTACATTGTCACAAATTCCTCTAAGTAAGCATTTCCTCTAAATATTTAGGGACTTAAAATATAAGGCACTAGCTGACAAGGAAGCTGAGTAAAGTCTTTGTCAGCACACGTCAACTTAAGCTGACTCCACATGTACGACAGGCCCTTAAACCCCACACACTCACTCGTTAATAAGGTTTTTGGGATGAGGCAGTGATAGCAAATTATTGCTGGATGCTGCATCATGACGATGTAGAGAAATCACATACAAGACAGTTCATTATTAAGCATCTTTTAACTTGCAGTTGTAAATAAATATTTTTCCCTATTTGCGAACAATTGAAATAAGATCATTTGTATTTTTATTCAAATGTTTTCAACAGTGATTTTCTCAATCTCTTTGACAATGGAATGTGATATGTACATTTTCACATCTTTTACAAGTGAGTTGTTTTTTAGAAATTACTAAACAATTTGACTTAATGGAGAAAAATGAAAAACAGATTGGACCTAGGGCATTGATATTGATAGCAGACATGTTTTTTAAAGTTCTGTATTGCATATTTTGCTCATATAATAATAATAATAATAATAATAATAATAATAATAATAATAATAATAATAATAATAATAATAATAATAATAATAATAATAATAATCTGAAATTATGTATTTTATGTGTTTATTTTGAGGTTTGCGATTTATGAACTATATGAGTTAGCTACAATTTAAAAATTATACGTAATAGAAAGAAACTGAATACATTTCTAACGCTTAAGAAAAGTCTAGTTTCATCTCTGGCAGTTAAACTTTTTTGATGACCATTGTAGCGGTGATGTGGCTGTGGTTTGAAAATTATATCAACCTACAACACTGAAAATGCATGCATATATCTCAAACTAATGACATTGGAAAAGGTTATGAAACAATTATGAAATAATCTCTATGAAAACATTCTGTATAGTTCCAAAGAGATGACAATTATTTCATTAGCAGTTTGGAGCATATAATTATGGAAAATGCCTTAAATCTAACAGCAATAGGCACTAAGATGTGTTAATGGAGAAATCAGTGAGCTAACAACCAACTCCACTGTGTTTTTCCTGTATGTGTCACACCATAGAATGGTGTGGATGCAACCATAGAACATTTGAAAAACTAGTTTTAAAGGCTTTACTTCTCAACTTTATGAAAGAACATAATGAAACTGACCACCATCATTGTCTATACATTTTTGGCACCCTTTAAGAATCTTCCATCATTTGCTGTAGTTCACAAGGACAAATGCTGGCAATTACCTGGCAGATACTTCATTTTAATTTTTCCAGAATTAATGGGTATTTTATGTTTAAGTTGCTCCAGAGATAGAAATGCAGGTGGTTAGGTTGGGGGACCTAAGAGACCACAAATGTCTACTAATAACTCTATCCTCAAATACTCATTCTATTCCTTTCATCAAAATATTGGCCATAGGAGCGGTTGAAAGAGTCTTGTTGAAAAAAGGCAAAACAATGCTCCCTTTAATTCTCTAAAAGAGTTGGAAAAGCTGTATTTACATATGTATGAAATCAACTGTAGACTTCAAAATAATTTGCCCAGTAACTCTATCTGCTCATGATCCACCATACACTAATTTTTTGTCCTGGAGGGATACTTCATTAAGAATATTAGATTTGTCAGAGCTGCAGTAACAATTATTTTGAGTGCACACACATCCATGAATGTGGAACCAAGCCCAAAATATTAAATATAGGTATATTTTGCCATAGTATGCACTCTGAGTTTCCATTCTCAAACTTTGTACCTAATTACAGGATCATCTTGTATAGGAACATGTGCAACAGTTATTTTATATGGTTTTTGGTTGCTCTTTGCACAGAGCCTTAAGAAATGTCTGCCTGTTTAGAAAGATCTCTAAACGATTTTTGGAGCAAGTTTCCAAATGATGACTGATGTCTAATGTTTTTCAGTAAGAACCCTACACTGTCTTTTTGGTTTCTTAGCCTGAATGCTTCCTGTGTCCTGAAACTTGTACATTTATGGACTGTTCTATGGCTGAAACTTCTACACCTATATATCCTTCTACAAGTTGCACTTTCACTTGACAAGCTGACTGAGTTCATACATATTATAAATACACGCTGTGCAGCAGAAAACATATGTTGACCCATAATATACTTTGTGAATTAGTACAGGATAAAATAATAACTTGTAGTAATTGAACTACAATATATCAACTCAGTACTGCACAGGGCTGCGCCGTGGCTCAGTGGTTAGACCGCTTGGCTCTCACCAAGGCGGCCCGGGTTTTATCCCAGGTGACCGCAAAGTGAGATTTGTGGTGGACAACACGGCGCTGGGGCAGGTTTTCTACGGGATCTCCGGTATCTCCGGTTTCCCCCGCCATCTCATGTATCATCAGTCGTCTGCAGTGCCGTATGTAGTAAAAGCGGGTGTTAAACACTACACATTTCATTTCAGTACTGCACATTATACAAATATAATTTGTAACAAAAACTTCACTGATATTTGTATAATATTCATTGCTTCACTGCCCGCCTTGGTAGCGTGGTGGTAGCATGTCTGCCTCACGTTCAAGAGGTCCCGAGTTCGAATCTCGGTCAGGGTGAGTTACCTGGATAAGGTTTTTTCCCAGGTTTCCCGTATCCTGTAAAGATGAATGTCGGGCAAATCTACGCTCCATGGACCCCGGACTCATTTGAACATCATTTCATGCATTCCATTCATCGTCCAATATGACTTAACGTTGGAGGACATAAAAAAAAAAATTGCTTCACTGTAGATAGCTTCATTTTCTAGGTAATATCAATACTGCACTTTCAGAGCAGAGCAAAACTGCATCAGAAATGCATCCATTTTTACAGCAGCAGTCCAGAATAATGTGTTCACCTGCCCAGTGGAAAAACACATCAAATAGACAGTTCTTAGTTCATTGATACTCTCATAAGGTCATTCATTGTAACACAACCTGTCAACAGTAGTGTCAAAAGAATGAGCCACAGGTTTCCCAATTCTGCCTCTAAATGTTCATTTATGTGAGGTTGTATACGATAGGTTTCTCTTGACCTGCTTAACATTGAGGAAAACTGCCTACCTATGTGTAGGTTGGCCCTTGGGTCCAAGCAAGTGCAGCTAGTACAGGTTGCATAAATGTTCACTCTAATAGGATATAGAGTACTGTTGAAAAAACTACATGATCACTCTCCCGAATGGTTAATTCCCCAAAGAAATGGAAGAGAAAGGAATTAGTATGCTATTCTAATAAGTAACAATTGAACTGTATTTTTAAAAAGAGTTAGTGTAATATTATTCTTCCATAACCAATGGTGCTTCATGATATTTTTGTTATGGAAGGTCACTTCATACACACAGATTTAACAGCATTCCAGTAACTATTTTGAGTGCACACACAACTATTGAGGTATAATCTGGTTTTATCCAAGAAGAATATTAAATGTGGGTCTGTTTCCCCACTGGACATGTTTTCCAGAATCCACTCACTGTACCCACATAAAATTGACTACTTTGTAGAAGAATTTTCTAAACAATGAACAAGATGAACTTTTCTTTGCTGAGAACCCTATGCTTGAATTTTTTTTTATTAGTTTGGATATTTCCAGTTAACTGAAATTTATTTTGCAGATTATGGACAGTTTTATGACCTGGGAGTACTTCTGAAACCTTTGAACTTCATAAGCTGACTGAGTTAAAACAACAAACGTTTGGAGTTGTGCTGTTAAAAGTGTATGAGCCATAGTGCATCTTTTGTGCTGAGGAATAATGAAAACAGCAATTTACAGCCCTCCCCCTCCCCCCATACAGGAACAGTTGAAATATGATTGTAACAATGAATGCATACAAAGTTAGCAAGCAGGCAACCTTTCTGCCCTCTCCTCTCCTCCCCTTCCCTCCTATTGTAGTGGACAAGTAGGTCGCCACCCTATTGTTCAGCGTATACAGGATGCAGTCCACGTTTTACACGCCTCTGGCATTAGCGTGGTGTGTGCATGGATTCCTGGTCACGTAGGCTTTTATGGGAATGAACTGGCGGATTCGGCAGCAAAGGTGGCAAGCATAGAACTGAGTGTCAACATCCCTTTCGTCACCGCAGAAGACTTTAGGCTTGTTGTGCATAGAGCGGCACTATCGTGCTGGCGTGATGAGTGGTCTGCTCTGCGTAATAACAAGCTCAGAAGGGTGAAAGAGCTTCCGGATAACTGGGCGACCTCCTGTCGCTTATCCCGTCGGTAGGAAGTAATTTTGGCTCGGTTGCATATTGGGCACTGCTACTTCTCACACAGTCACCTGTTGAAGGTCCCTGCTCCTTTTTGTGTGTTGTGTGATCGGGCTTTCTCGGTCTGTCTTGTGCTGCTAGAGTGTATTCACCTAGCAGACCTCTGGGAGTCTCTGCAGCTGCCAGTCAGCTTGACGGAGATCCTGGCAGACAATAACTCTGGGTGGAAAAGGTTCTACGTTACATCGCTAGAGTTGATTTTAGGATTTAGTCATTTTTTGTTTTATAGTCTGTTATTTTATATATGTTTTTATTTCATAGTTTATCGCTGGCTTCTGCCAATATTTGTTATAGTTATATATCTTTGTTTTATATTTACATTTGTTTCTCAATTGTTGTGTTAAGTTCCTTTTTAAGCATTTTTTCCCTTATAAAAGTTTATTTTAATAGATATATTTTTACGTAGTCTTTAGGTTAATACATGTCTTCTGCCACAATTGTTTTTAACGGGCTCTGATGACCTTGAAGTTGAGCACCCTTAAACACAAATTCATCATCATCATTGGAAAATCATATCTGAGCACTCTGTGGTTTCAACACTTCTAAAGTGTAGCTTTTATGGTTACCCTATGCTGACACTTGAGTCATAATAATGCTTAGGGAATTTCAAATCAAATTTTGCAGTATACATCACTTGCATGTTGCTCATGAAAAACATGCTTCAGCAGGTAATCGCTCCCATCATTGGTTTTGAATACTTCCATTGTTTCTTTTAAGTCAGTGATGCCCAAATTTATGCAAAAGAAGGAAGTGTGGATTTGCTCCAATTTACCTTTCACTTAGCTACAACACATTGATTGGACTCCAAAACAAACCTCTGTAATGCTTGATTACTTGAATGAAGAAGGGGAAATGCTTCATACCCACAAACACCTTGATGTACCATACCATAGCTTAACAAAAGTAACAAACAGTTATGACATTTTGGGTATCAGGCTTAACAATAAGCTCCCTCTTGAGCTATCCAACAAAAAAGTTAATATATGTAAGAGTAAACTGTATAATTTCTTAACAGAAAATCTCTCTTATGATGTTCATGTATACTTTAACCTAACTGATTGATTAGTAAAATAGTTCAAAATCAGTGATGTAGCTAAATGGATTAAAACATGTGGTGTTATACAAATTAGATACAATTAATTCAATAGCTTAGTGAAATAAATAGTTGTATTGAAATTAATATTATATGTTATGTTATGAAAATAAGTACTTGACAATAATTGTAGTGTAGTGATAAAATATATGTCTTAGCACATAAGAGTTAAGGTTGGGCAATGCTGCTCTATGTAGTACTAATTCTTAGTTCAGGTGAACTTATCCATAAAGGTGTCACTGGCAGGATTTCAAAATTTAAAATTTGAAACTTTTTTTTTTTTTTTTTTTTTTTTTTTTTTTTATGTCTTCCTTCCTCACCAATGCTGGTGTTAGGAGTCATTTGGGTTCCCTCAGAGCGAGGGAGCCGAAGCCTATTTACCTGATAAATGAGATCAGGTTTGGTGGGTCAGCCCAATGCCTGGGATGAATGAATGATGGAGCAATTGGTGGAATGATGGTGGGGGAAACTAGAGGACCTGGATGAAACCCACCCCAGCGCCATGTCCACCACAAATCCCACTTTGCGGTCACCTGGGATATTTTCTCACACTGAAAGTTCCATTTTTTCTTGTGTTTTTGAGAAATTTTGATTGTCATTTTCCTTCATTGTATCGTAATGTGTGTAGATCAGGGACAAATTTGAATTTTATTAAATATTAAACAAATTAAACTATAAGAACAATTTGTTATATATTATCGAATAGTGTGTATACCTCCCTATTATTATGAAACATAGGTTGACGGTTCTGCATTATTTATCCATGATCTACAGATACTGTGAAACTTAACTGAGTTGAACTGATTGCATTTTGAAGGGAAGAGAAAATAGTGATGCATTAATCACTCAAACTCTGTTTTTTCATCTTTCTTTTTCAGCATTGTGTCTCTACTCTCTGATGTTCATGAGATTTGCTATAAAAGTCCAGCCAAGAAATATGCTGCTCTTTGCATGCCATGTTACCAATGAATGTGCACAACTTGTTCAGCTGACTCGTTTCATCAACTATAATTACCTGAGTAGCAAGGAGTTGCAGCCTACAAAAGTCGAAAATAAGGCTGAGTAAGTGAACTTAAATAAGCACAGTGCTAGAACTTAAGTGTTGCTAATTTGTGTAAATTGATGTGTTATTTTTATGGTTGCTTTTGAAATATATTTCATATTTGTTTATTTTAAATTTAGCGGAATAAACATGTGAGAAATACTTGTCTTCTTTGAAATTATTTAGGTCTTAAAACATTTTTATGTTTATTTTATAGTTATTCCCCTATAATTAAATTAACTTGTAATCTGTGTAACCTTATTGTTATTAAAATAAGTTTTGCTTTTGCCATTAAAATCTTAATTTAGAGAAATAAACGTTTCTGAACATAAATTATGTAAATGGAGCAAAAGGACATTTTGTGGATGAATTATATGTTGAGTAGATGCGATATTTTAACCTGATTAATTTTTGGCAAAGGACCCCCTTTCTTTTATTCATTAAGTTGAATGATTGCAATAAGCTGTTGCTAAGGACCTTTCTTATAGTGGTTTTATGAATAATGGAATTTGCAATTTTCTACATATAATGCAAAGTTGCCTTCCTTAGATGTGAAAAAACAGCTTTGTTTATTATTCTGCCAGAGCTTCATATAGATGCCCATTTTGGTTCATGAACTTTGATCATTAATGGCTTAGGCATCAATAGCACATTCATTGGTTGATCTCTGCTTCTCTGAGCATTTAAGAATTCTTATTCAGATGTTTCAGCAAACCTATGGACCAGAGTCCCTCAAAATGAGTATCAGTTGGTAGTATTGTAAATTCCTCATTTAGACACAGATTATGTGGTAAAAGTAAGCAAAAAACTTGTGTTCTTTGAAAAAAATTAGTAGAAGCAAGGAATTTAGTACAGGTGTTACAGCTCCAGTGTCAAAATGGCAACTAAGTTATACTGCTTTGACATAATTCCTAATGTATTGGAGATTGAATAAGAGGTGTCAATTAAAGGGTAAGTGTGCACAATAATGGCGTAGCAATACGGCAAGAGTGGCATTATGGCTCGAGCATAGCTAACATCCAAAGCATGCATTCACAGAAAATAACAAACTAGCAAACAATCAAACTAGCAAACTGTAATACTTAAGGAAACTGGCAGCATATATTATTTAAAGAGCCAGTGTATCATTGTTTACCCATTTTAGTCTTTTATTATTATTATTATTATTATTATTATTATTATTATTATTATTATTATTATTATTATTATTATTATTACTAAATACTTTTCATTATTATACATTACCAGTTTCCTTACGCATTACAGTATCACCAGTTTAATAACAATAGGAGTAATGATGATAATAATAAAACATAAAAACAATAATGTTAATAATAATGATAATCTTACAACGCAATATTCTGATTACAGTACCGTTAGTTTATCATAAGAAAATGTTTTGGCAACGTTTCCATGTATTCGAATATCTCAAAACTCTGCTGTTGGCAACATCTTGTTTCCGGGACGTCTTTCATACCAAAATAACTCTACGTCTTTATTGTGCACCTTTACCAAGTAAAGTAACTTATGTTATAATCAAGTACTGCTAAGACAAAAATATGACCAACAATTTGGGCAAAATATTACTGCAGGGGATATGAGTATTATAACACAAACATTAGAAAACTAGAAGAAATGTACAATTATTGTGGAAATAACACATTCTCAAAGATAAGGAAAAGGCTGAATTAAGGGGATAAACATTGATGCCACACATACGAAGTAATGCCAGAGGTGGTTCCGTAATGTGTGCAGAACAGATAAGGAAGTTCTAGTTGGTATAAATCCAACCCATGAAGAGTGATTTCTTTTCTTTTTTTAAAGGTTTCCCCCTATCGATAAAAAAAGCCAACACCACTTTTCTTGGCTTCCAGCATGGGCTGCGTCCTTCGCTGTAAACTATGTTAGGCTTCTTCACTGGGCGGCTGCAATATTCCAACAGGACGTAGCCCACACTAGAAGCCAAAAAGATGTACTGGACAAAGGCCGTGGAAGTCAACATAACCATTTATTATTACCCCCCCCCCCCATTATTCCCCCCCCCCCCATACACCGTTGATATGTGATACTTTAGTCCGATTTGGCAATAGAATGCATCAGTTTGATTTAAAATATGAAAATTTATAATATAATGCAAACCCTACCGATGTACAAGTTTTAATAGCAGCAATAGGAAAGCCAAGTAATTTTTTAAGGCCAGGTATCCATAAATTTTCCTAACCATGTCTTCAACAAATGAACTTAAAAGAAAGGGAGTCCAGTACTATACACAGAAAAGCAACTACATTTGCACCGAAATTAATTTGTTTTCTATTCTTTTTAATGTAATTACCGGTGACAAACTGGGTACAATTAAGGAAAGCAAGATTAATAGCTGAGATCTTCTAGAAAAAAAAATCTGAAGGCATTGCTGTGTTTATTGATGATAATGTAGCCCGTGATACAATAGCAAATGCAGAGAAAAAGATGTTATTTGACACTTATGAATCTACATCCTCCCAAACAGTATATCTACTGTAATCATTTGATCAGCAAACAGCAGTTGCATTCTCGTACGCATCAATTTGTTGTTTTACATCCCACAAGTGGAGCCATTGCTAATCACTCAGACGAAGTTCAGCAGTGCTGTTTATTTATTTATTTTTGAAGAATAGATCACGGGCGACACTTGAGTTGGTCCATGGCCCGGATCCAATGTGGGATCCTCATTCCCCTGATCAGGGGGTTTGATTTTTCTGCATGAAGATTCATCAAGAACCTAGTGTATGCTACCAGAGTGCCAGTTTTGAATAAGCTGAAACGAATAAGATCGCCATTCTTACTAATAACCCCTCACACCTTACAACCCGTGTTATGGGCAACCACAAGATGCAGAGAACAGTGTGTTGATAATGAAGGCGAACTTATGGAACTGCATTATGCTTTATAAGGTCCTACTCTATACTAATGTAATATTTGTGTTGTAAGAGACCAGAAACATGAAAATATATTGGGTCTTTATGGACATCCTATACAGTCAGTGTTAGCGACAACAGGGATGGAAGAAAACTTAGGATTCAAATAAGAATATAACACACACACACGCACGCATGCGCACGCACGCATGCGCACACACGCACGCGCACACTCACGCACGCGCACACTCACGCACACACACACACACACACACACACACACACACACACACTCTCTCTCTCTCCCCCCCTTCACTGACATTTTATCTACTGGGCTGGGGTTGGCTTATCTCGTCAGGTAGCCCTTTTCTGGTGGAACGGGGTACGTACACTCTTCTTTCACTGACATGTTAGCTACTGGCTGGGGTTGGCTTGTCTTGACTGGTAGCCGTTTACTGGTGGAACGGGTACAAGCAAGCTGAATCCATGCCACATGTAGTGGAAAATGGTCAATAGTGTTGCAAGACTTCACTCGGAGTCGGATGATAATACTAAAACTGTCGATGTTGAACTCATAAATATTACCAGCAACAGTGCTTTCTTTACTCTGTCGCGCGCCCATACGCTACACCCGCTTCGTTCGACTAAGTAAACACCTCCTCTCGCCATAAGCTCAACCGCTACCTGCTTAGGTCACCACATTCCACTTGCTAAAATGTCAGTGAAAGCTTATTCAACATGAATAGATCTGAAAGTCCTTCATGTTACTAGTACCGATAGGGTTGCTGTCGAATTCAAGATTTATACTTAATTCCGATAATACGAGAAGACCGACTGATTCTGTTATTTTGGGTAAAACAGGGGCTGTATAAACAGGTTGCCGTGGGTGAAGCCAGAAATGTAATATTAATCCTCAGACATACAGGATGTTAGATCGACGACAGTTACGATGCACACGCCATTCTACTAGTTACTGGTGATGGGTAAACCTTCGGGAACGAAATGTTGTTTAAGCTGGGTATAGTAAATGGTAGGCTTGCGTGAATGCACTTTCGGGAGCGTGGAATTGCTTGACAGGTGTATTATTGAAAAAATGAAAAGCTGCAAGAGTGAAGTTTTGAAAATGTTA
The DNA here is from genome assembly GCA_030765055.1 of Mantis religiosa. Taxonomy (NCBI): domain Eukaryota; kingdom Metazoa; phylum Arthropoda; class Insecta; order Mantodea; family Mantidae; genus Mantis; species Mantis religiosa. The sequence goes on from CM060950.1 coordinate 108,372,829, forward strand.
AGTAGTTCAGTAATATCACCGCTGTATGCTTTATCGGATGTAATGGCTAAGCAGATGCCTCTGCGTATTTTTCCGACAAGAATTAGACCGAAGTGTAACTTTTGGAAACCCTAAATAATGAAATTCGACATCTTCAAAAGGGTACTATACTTTGAGATGTCCGCTAAGATGTGCCAAAGTTACGGTGAAGGGCCACATTTTCGGAAATAAGTTGGAATAAGCGGGAGACGGAGTGCTTGTTAAATTTGCGTGCTGCAACATTAAGTCAAGACGGGTTCCATAAGATATGATGCCTTGCTAACTTCGGTGTGGAGGATCTGACAGTTTATTCCCTTGTTATTTGTATAATTGACTCGTGACCCTCGGTACCTTTTCCCCATAGCAACAACTATAAGATGGAATTCATGACAGAAGGAATAATTGAGCGGGTTCTCGGGGCAAATGTTGAAAGGTCAACCCTGTTTGGATATGGATGCACTGACGATGTTTAAAGATACCGAAAAGTGACTAAACAGAGAAGGTTTTGAAGATCGTTGTGGCAGTATCCATGATTTTTGTACCCACCCCTATGAGAAGGTAAGACTAATCGAGATAGTCATCCCCAAATTGGCCTTTCGTTTGAAGATTTCTTGTTCGGAACTGACCAACCCTGGAGAACTCATACTGAGAAAACTTCTATATATTTTCCCCATTCAGTGTCTACAGCGCTTCGATTTGGACTGCTTACTTCCGCACCTAGGTCTGGATCTGGACTACTACTTCGTGTATTTTGCCGCTTTTTATATTCGCTCCTTTGGCACCCAAACCCATCATGGCATCTGACTTAACCCCGGTTTTTCACTTTAAATTGAAACCAGTCTCTTTTAGTCGCCATTTGAGGATCTCCTTTGAAGATGCCAGTGACGTGGCCCTATAATGGACACCAGATTTTCCACTTAATTATGGTATTGCGTCTGGTTTGTCAACATTCGTGCAAGGCTATCTTTGCAAATAGGCTAATTTCTTGGGTCAAAAAATGAATGTGTAGTGTTTAACGCCCGCTTTTACTACATGCTGCACCGCAGGAGTTGACACTGATGATACATGAAATGAAGATGGTGTGACTGAGTATGTGGAGCTTCTCTGCCCTTTGACAGCAAGGTAATTTGGACCCGAAGTTAAGCCGAAAAGCTAAAAACCAAAGACAAATAGGCGTTGTAAAGTAAAACAAAGTTGAAACACCAACAGCAATGACAAAAACTTCAACGAATAAAAGCAACCAAAGAGTCCCAAGATATAAAGGCAAAAGTAGATGGACATAAAATCTAAAAAACAGTAAATAGTACCCAAAGCTAAAACACCAGTCAGACTGCCATAGTAAAACCAATTTTGGACAGAAACCGCAGTGTATTAGTGTCAGATACTGGGTCGTCACCTAAAACTGAGCGCAGGGTACCACATAAGTCGAGAGGCAGACGAAAAAGAGCGTACTAGGGCATGAAGGTGGACCGCCGTTTTGTCCACTACAAATCTCACAAACGGTCGCCTGGGATCGATCCGGCCCATCTTGGTGAGAGCCAAGCGGTCTAATTACTAGGCCACGGCGTGGCCTTCTTGGGTCGAGCCGTGTAGGTTACACAACCATGCAGTTGATTTTGTTCATGTTTGAAAGTGACTGCTTCGGAATACTATATGACTCATTGCTGTACAGTCTTATTGAAAGCCATATGTAACTTAACTTTAGGTATAATTTTGTATTTGTTCATATCTTCCATTCTAATCAAGATGTCATGAAAGTCACAGTGGACTTAAGCTCGTCTAAAGGAACCATCAAAGTATCTTTAACTTCCCTAGTTTTACGACTATCGTGGTGTTAGGGGATTCTTGTTCCTCTCCCCTTTTAAAATTGGGTCTGAGGAACCGAAGCTTTGGATCCCATAGAGAACCAGGATAGGTGATCAGTCCAATGCTTGGTGTGAAGGTGAAGGAAGTGGTTATATATGAGCGTGAAATGTATGATAGTAAAGGTGATGGAGCAGTTAGTGGAATGCTGATGGGGGAAATCTGAGGACCCGAGGAAAACCCCTCCCAAAATCATGTTCATCACAAATCTCACTTTGTGGTCGCCTGGGATAGAACACGGGCTCCCTTGGTGAGAGCCAAGCGATCTAAACACTCAGCCATGGCGCGGCGTCATCAAAGCATCTACGTAAGTAAAATAATTTGTTTCTTCCTCTTTTCCTTTTATTTTTAATTTTTAAGTTTACAAAAAGTGTAGAAACCAATTGATTAACCGTAAACTATATATTCTATTGCGCGTAAGATTAACACATTCTTTCTGCTTCTGTTTTTGGAGAGGAAAAAGGGTCTTTCGTGCTTTTATCCATAAGTGCGTAGTATGTTTTTTTTCCCATGAAAAGTCCTTGCTTTTCTGTCTATAAACATTTCGTTAAAATACAGTGCGTTCTTTATTCACCGCCTTCAGCGTTCATAGATATTGTTTGATTTCACCAGTAACTAGCCATTCTGCTCGTGGTTTTCGACGCTATCCTGCTCGTTAAAATTCGCGCTCTTAATTATAAGTGGTTTCTTGTTGCTGCTTCTATACCACTATAAAACAGATAATTTGTAATACAATTTAGATGTTTATTTTAATAGGCGTATTAGTTTCTACGCTTCCTTCCTGCAGTCTATCGGATGCATGCGATCGTATAGGCCAAGTGGTGCTTTTCCTGATTTGCCGTTTCATGTCCCTTATGCGGATGCTCGAATTGTGCAGACAACTCATTCAAACTTTCCAAACCTGTAAACTCATGACAACCGACATTCCACTTTGTACCAATAAACGCGGGGATTTTTATCGTCATGATATTGTGACTTAGTGGGTTCGTGAAATTAAAAGTCCAAATGCGCAAACAAAAATGTTCTTTATTTCCACCGAATTACAGTTGGAACACTTGCCGATTACGTAGAATTACATAGCGCACACAATTACAATCCACCGGTTCGTCTGTCACAGGTCCACTCCGTACTCACCATTACGTACAACTCTTATACACGTACACAGTCTTCCAGTCCATTCTCTAGCACTGCGCTATTCACGGCTGCTCGCCAAGAATTGAACTCTCCTCCGGCCCGGCGCGTCGCTTATATAAGACCAACTGACCTATCTAGAAGGTTCCGGGTTAGACGAAATATGCCGACTGTTCCAGAGGTCAGGGGGGAGGGGAAAGAGGCGGCCAGCGACCAGTGAAATGTGTAGTGTTAAACGCCCGCTTTGACTACATACGGCACCGCAGGCGATGGCACTGATGATACATGAGATGAAGATGGAGCACCGGTGGAATGAGATGGCGGGGGAATCCGGAGGTCCCGGAGAAAACCCGCCCCAGCGCCGTGTTGTCCACCACAAATCTCATTTTGCGGTCGCCTGGGATCGAACCCGGGCCGCCTTGGTGAGAGCCAAGCGGTCTAAAGCGACCAGTGACACTTTCCTAACCAACCCCTCAGTGACCCGAGATAAATGGGTAGGCGTGAACTGAATACCTCCTGTCCCCCACTCAGCTGTCAGTTGGTCGTGCCTTCCGATAATTGGGTGACATTGCTCCCTCCTCAAAGCTGGTCGTCCCGAACAGCACCATCGTAGTGGGCCAGGCGATCCAGGTGTACCACCAACATCTTTCCTCGGGGCACCTTCTGGATGTGGTAGACCACGTCGTTAATCCTCTTCATCACCCGGTACGGTCCTTGCCATGGCTGCTGAAGCTTCGGGCAGCGTCCCTTGGTCCGGATAGGGCGGTACAACCAGAATAGGTCACCTTGCTGGAACCCTTGCCTGTTGGCTTGCCTGTCGTATCGAGTCTTCATGCGGTCGCTCGCCTTCTGGATGTAATGGCGAGCCATCTCGTGCATGTTGTGGAGATGGTCCACCAGGTTCTCCACAAACTCGGTCGCTGGCATTTCGCTTCCGGAGGGCTTCCAAAAGCCAGGTCACAAGGGAGGCGTAACTCTCGGCCGAACATTAAGCTAGCTGGCGTCATCCCCGTGGTGTCGTGTGTTGACGAGCGATAGGCCAGCAAGAACAGTGACACCGTGACGTCCCAGTCTCGCTGATGACGCCACGACCTTCCTCAGGTGTTCCTCTAAGGTCTTGATGTATCTTTCGACCATATCATCTGACTGGGGATATGGAGACGTCGTGCGGGTCTTGCGGGTCAAGCCTTTGTAGTGCCTCCTTCATTAGGTTGGACTCAAAATTGGTACCCTGGTCACTGTGCAGCTATAACGGCACCCCAAATCGGCAGAACACTTGCTCCTCGAGGCAGTCTGTGATTGTCTTTGCCTCTTGGTTCGGGATGGCATACACCTCCGGCCACTTGGTGAAGTAGTCCACGACCACCATTAGGTACTTGTTGCCTCGGTCGGACACTTGCATTGGTCCAGCTATGTTGACAGCGATCCGTTCGAATGGCGCTCCGACGTTGTACTGCTGCATGCGACCCCGGCTCACTGTCTGGGGGCCGCGACTCGCCGCACACACATGACATTGACAGTACCATCTCTGAGCGTCTTCTCGGAGCCTCAGCCAGTAGTAGCGCTGCCGTAGTCTGTCAATCGTTCGGTTCGCTCCCAGGTGTCTTCCTGAAGTACCGGCGTGCACTTCCTCCAGGACTTCCGGGATTTTAATCCGGGGAAGTGCCAACTTTTCTCTCTGCGTCTTCCCATCGGGTGATTCCCATACCCGGAACAGCACGTCCTCTCTGATCTTCAGCGAGTCCCATTGGGCCCAGTACGACTTGTATGTGGCGCTTCTCGGTGCGATGTCCTCCCAGGTTGGTCTTGTCCCTGCCTCCACTTCCCACAAGAGTGGCCCCAAGTCTGCGTCTGCCAGCTGCTCCCTCCTCAGACCTGCGCTATCCCAGCCATCCGCAGGCACTGCCGTGACTACTCGGACTGCTGCGGCACGCTCCTTCTCTTCCACTCTTGTGCACTGGCCGCACTCTTCTGGACAGGGTCTTCGGGACATAGTGTCTGCGTTACCGTGGCTCTTCCCTCTGCGATGTTCCGCGGTGAAGTACTCCTGCAGCTTCTAGACCCAACTTGCTGTCTGGCCTTCCCGTTTCCTAAAGCTCAATAGCCAGGACAGGGCGGAATAGTCAGTCCTCAGGTGGAATGGTTGACCGTACAGGTATTTGTGGAAGTGCTCCAAGGTCTTTACTAGCGCCAATAATTCTCGCCGGGTAACATAGTAGTTCCTCTCAGCCTTGGATAGCGTCTTGCTGTAGTAGGCTATCACCCGCTCGTGGCCGTCCTGGACTTGGGATAGGACGCCTCCAATACAGTGGTCGCTGGCGTTGGTGTCTACAATGAAGGCGCTACCTGGTTTTGGAAATCCCAAAATTGGAGCACTGCACAGGGTCTTCAGGTGCTGGAAAGCGACTTTGGCGTCGTCCGTCCACACATAAGGTTGGTGTTCTTCTGTCAGGCGGGTGAGGGGCTTGGCGATGTTGGAGAACCCCCTTATGAAGCGTCGGTAATAACTGCACAGGCCCAGGAAACTGCGCAACTCTTTCTTATCCTTTGGGTGAGGCCTCTCTCAGAGCCTGTGTCTTCTCGGGGTCTGTGGCCACTCCGGTTGCTGAGACTATGTGGCCCAAGTAGTTCACTTCCTTGCGGAAGAGCTGGCACTTCTTCGCGTTCAGCTTCAAGTTGGTCGCCTGCAATCTCTGTAGCACCTTACTCAGATTCTCGAGATGGTCTTCAAAAGTCTTACCGACGATGATGATGTCCAGGTATAGCAGGCAAGCGTCGTAAGTCAGTCCTCTCATCACTGTCTCCATGAGGCGTTGGAAGGTAGCTGGTGCATTGCAGAGGCCAAAGGACATAACTGTGAACTGCCAGAGCCCTTGGCCTGTCGAGAACGCGGTCTTGTCTCTCGGGTCTAGAGCTACCTGCCAGTAGCCCGACTTCAGGTCCAGGGTCGAGAACCACTGTGCACCAGCTAGCGTGTCCGGGTGACAGCGTTCAGCTTCCTGTAGTCCACGCAGAAGTGTAGCTCGCCGTTCTTCATCACCAAGACTACAGGGGAACACCAAGGGCTGTCAGACTCTTCAATCACTCCCCTGGATCTCATGTCCTACAGCATGTCTAGTACCGCCCCTTGCTTCGCCAGCGGAACGCGTCTAGGTGGTTGCCGAATAGGCCGGGCGTCCACGGTGTCGATGCGGTGAAGCACTTTGTCCGTGCGGCCGTAGTAACTGTTACCTTGGCTGAAGACGCGCTGGTATCGTCTCAGCAGTTGTCGAACTTTCTCCAGCTGCTCTGCGGTCAGGTGGTCGGCCGCCCGCTCCAGTAGGCCTTCTAACCGGGGCCCCAGGTGTTGCGTCGGCACCAGCTCCTGTGTCTTGTCGATTGCTGTTATGGTGACCACGGGCTCGCAGATTCCCAACTCCGTCCCGGCCTGGACGTGATCGGTGTCCGTTGGATTTAGCAGTCTCACTGGCACCTCCTCTCGGCACAACAACAATGCCGTGGCTACACATAGACCGTGTACAGGCATCTTCTGGTCCAGCATCATGTTCCTGGTTCTCTGGCCTTTCAGTCGCGCCGTCATCACCACCTCGCTCCCCGTGGTAAAAACTACGTCTTCGTTCATGGCGACCCTGCAGATTCCAAGGCGCTCTTCGGGTTGACGGAGTATAACCTCTTCTCCGTTGAACCGCAGGACCTTCCTGCCGACGTCGACCGTCGCCTAGTGGCTCATGAGGGCATCCAGTCCCAGAATCACCTCCTCAGCCACTTTCGCGACGAACACCCACAGACGGACGCACTCCGTCCCAAGGTCAGCTTCAGCAGAGCATCCTTCTCCACAGGCAAGGTGTCGCCCGATGCCGTCATCAGCTGGTATGGTCCGCTCGGCTTCTTTGATGGCAAACCCTTGGCTATGACGGGTCTGATGACGGTCACGGCTGCCCCGTTGTCCACCAGCACGCGGCACGGCTTCCCTCTCACCCAACCGTCCGCGATGAGGCTGACATCCATATGCCGGCTGACGGCGCGCAGTGTCACTCGAGGGGATGATGGTGATGGCGCCGACGTGCCCCTCGCCACGACGGCCCTTACTCGCTCTTCCGGCTGCTCTTCCTGGTGTCGGCAGTCTCTCTCTAGGTGTCCCGGCTGTCCACACCCCCAACGCACGCCACTAGGTATTCGCCGGCGGTTTTCGGCTGGTCTTCTGCCTCCAGCGTAGCGGACACTCCTCGTTCTCGAGGTCGGGGTAGCCGTCACCTTGGCCGCCTCCATCCTCAATGCTGCCGTCAGCGCCTTGTGGATGGTTGTGTAGTCGCCGAGCATTAGGCGCTGACGTATCTCGGTGTCTCGTACCTCGTCGACAAAGACTTAGGCGGCTTCCCGGGATGCGAACTCCGGTGGAAGGTCAACCAAGGCCTTGCTAGCCAGCTGCTCAATCGCCAGGGCGAACTCCTGCAGCGTCTCCCCTGGCTGTTGCGACCTGGACTTAAGCTGACTGCGGTAGCCTGCGGCTAGGCGGTGGTTCCCGAACCGGTTCTCCAGGGCTTCCCAAATATCCTTGGGAGCCGCCGCTGTCTGGATCGCGTTTAGGACTTCTGCGGTCCGTCCCTGGAGGCTGGCTATTAGCTGTGCGGCCTCTTCCTCCCGTGACCACTTGTTATGCCTGGCCACCTTGTCGAACTGGCGGCGGAAGACCTCGAAAGTTAACGCGCCGTCATATTTCGAAGGTTTGACGCGCGCCGATGTTGTGTCGCGTCCTGGCGCGTCGGCTTTCAAATCCTTCAACCTCCTGCCGACGATGACCGCCACCATGGCGATCAGGGACCTGACGCTGCTGTCGGCCTTTCCTTCCAGGTTGTTTACGCGGTTCGCAAGGTCGTCGACGTCTTCCACCATGGCGTTCAGGGACTTGGCGTTACTGTCGGCCTTTTCCTCTAGGTCATTGAAGCGGTTCGCCAGGTCTTCGACGCGCTCGTCCACTTGGTCCATACGGTTGCCCAGCTCCGTCACGTCATCCCTCACGCTGGCCAACTGTTCTTCAAATTTGGCGGCGAGAGCCTCGTTTGCCACCTTCATTTCCGTGGTCAGTTCGGCCATCTTTGCGGTCATTGTCGTGGTCAAGTTGTTTGCCGTCTCCGTCTTCGTTGTTAATTCGTTCATCTTCGCGGCCAAGTTGTTATTTGCCGTCTCCAACTTTTCTAAAATTTGTGCCAATGCAGCCTCCGTCGCTGTAATATCCCACTTACTGACACCAGTTGTGACTTTGTGGATTCGTGAAATTAAAAATCCAATTGCACAAACTCAAAATGTTCTTTATTTCTACCGAATTACAGTTGGAACACTTACCGATTACATGAATTACGTAGTGCACACAATTACAATCCACCAGTTCGTCTGTCACAGGTCCACTTCGCACTCACCATTACGTACAACTCCTCTGATACACGTACAGAGTCTTCCAGTCCGTTCGCTAGCACTGCACTATTCACGGCTGCTCGCGAAAAACTGAACTCTCCTCCAGCCCGGCGCGTCGCTTATATAAGACCAACTGACCTATCTAGAAGGTTAGATGAAATATGCCGACTGTTCCAGACGTCAGGGGGAGGGGAAAGAGGCGGCCAGCGACCAGTGACACTTTCCTAACCATCACCTCAGTTAGTGATACGAGATAAATGGGTAGGCGTGGTCGGAATGCCTACTGTGCCCCACTCAGCTGTCTGTTGGTCGTGCATTCCGATAACTGGGTGACAATATGAGACATTACGTTGTCATTGGCCTCATCGAGTCCAACTTTACTGGCTTAGAAATTACTTGCGTGGAATGTAAATTTTTGTTTAGTTTCCGGCATAGAGGAAAATAAAACACATTCGATTTGCATTTACCCTTATTGGAGCAAAAATTAAATATTTTGGATATTCAGTTACTCATTCGAACAAGATTTTAACGAACATATATGTTCATATGATAATTTTTAGTAGACTACTAAAGCGCCGTTTACCACCCGATATCCTATGTTGTTTTCCCATGGACAGACTCTCGCACGATTCTTGGGCTATATATGATGAATACGACGTTGAGAGGTTGTGTCTAGGTGATTGAGTCAGTGTCGTACATTTGAACCTAAGGTAAGTGTTTTTGCATAAGATATTTGGCATAAAATTCCTCTCTTCTAATCATTTTATCATATCTAAATTGTCACTGCTTAAGCAAACGTATTTTAATGTTTCTGGCTTCTTTAACCCATTGTAAAGGTGTTTGCGGTCTTTCCCTATCCAATATAGCCCCGCATTTTCTTGAACAAAATATGAAAGTAATGACGATGAGGAATATGAATATCCTAAGCAAAAGAAATGCAAATTCACGAAATTGAATGACAAGAACATGAAAAACTTAAGGTACTGCTATGCGAAATAATGGAAGGTACATATAATTTAAGCATAGCTCAAAAGTTCCATCTAAAAAGGTGCCTACAAAAGAACAAAGAAGTATTTAGTTGTAAACCTAATTTGTGCAACAAATACATTAAAACGTTTAAGGTTAATAATGCTGCCACATACACACACATGGGGCGTCCCATACCCATTGCCATCGGACAACAAGCGAATGAAGTTATAAAACAGATGTTAGAGCGTAACATCATAGAAATTTCAGATACACCTTTCCGTCATTCGGTTTCTTACGAATGACGATTTATGCTAAAAAAATTAATTCACTAACACAGCTTCACCATTTCGACGACCAGACATTACACACACACACACACACACACACACACACACACACACACACACACACACACACACACACACACACACACACACACACACACACACACACACACACACACACACACACACACACACACACACACACACACACACACACACACACACACACACACACACACACACACACACACACACACACACACACACACACACACACACACACACACACACACACACACACACACACACACACACACACACACACACACACACACACACACACACACACACACACACACACACACACACACACACACACACACACACACACACACACACACACACACACACACACACACACACACACACACACACACACACACACACACACACACACACACACACACACACACACACACACACACACACACACACACACACACACACACACACACACACACACACACACACACACACACACACACACACACACACACACACACACACACACACACACACACACACACACACACACACACACACACACACACACACACACACACACACACACACACACACACACACACACACACACACACACACACACACACACACACACACACACACACACACACACACACACACACACACACACACACACACACACACACACACACACACACACACACACACACACACACACACACACACACACACACACACACACACACACACACACACACACACACACACACACACACACACACACACACACACACACACACACACACACACACACACACACACACACACACAAAAAATTGACGCTGCTCAGATTAAAAAATTGTGTATATATAATACATACATGTATATATACATACATATTCACAGTTAAGATAATTGTGTATTCCAAGAAGAACCACAAAAGTATATGAAAAGTAATTATAATGTTAATGAGTACAAATTACATACGTTTTGCTGAGAGGCACGTAAAAAAGTTACTTAAATATAGCTCACTGCAAAAATTGTTTATCGATGTTAAATGTTAGTTAAGTCTGAAGAATGTTAGAAAGGTTACTTAACACTAGACAAGTAAGGCTCGTAAAAATTATGACGCTACATTTTATTTTCATTAACTTAAAGGTTTCATTTTACCTAAACATCTGATAATCGGAATACCTTCCTAGTGAGGTCATTGCTATGGCTCAGTGTCCTCACTGCGTTTGAAGAGCTTATATTTACTTGACTTCTGGATGTCACGTCATAAATATTAAGAACTTTTACCTATAGTGTAATTTACCCACTAGGAGCCAAGGTAAGTTTATTCCACTCTTACATGTTGATTTTGTCCGTACATTTCACTCCTTAGGTAATCGTTTACTGCTGTATAAATAACTGTTTATTTTATCACATGTATTTGACGTAATTGGTGGTTCCCATTTAGGATTAGATTACTGCATCTTTATGAATAATCGGTCTTCTTTTTCCCTATATAACAATTGACTATATTATTTCACTAATTATCGTACGAAGCACAATATGACTAAGCGTTTAAAATGTTAAATGTTTGCACGTGGTTACTAAGTAGAAGTAGCTAATTTTTATTACTGAGTAATAGAAAAATGTCATATTGTTTTTAGATGACAATCCGCTGTAATGACCCAGAATTTGATAAGAAACTTGCACGCATTTTAGAAGAACTTGAACAAGAAAATACTCTCAGGATGATGATGATGAAAGTATTTCTACTGAAACCGCAGATTTTGTAGTGGAAGAATATAACAGCAGTGATGAAGAATCTAGTCCTCCAGAGCCCTCTTATGTGGAAGTAGAAAATGATGCAAAATTCACACTTCCAGGACCCTCTTGTAATGATTATGACAATAATATAATTGTTTTCACTACAAAAAATTGAAACAAAAAAGGGCACGTGTGGTTTACAGTACCATCAAAGCTAGTTGCTACTCACACAGCATCCAGGAGTATAATTCATTTCTTCCAAGTGCCAGCTGCCATGTCGAAACATACTGAAATGCCAATTGTTCCTTTTTTGCTATTTGTAAATGAATCAATGATTCATAAGATAGTTACACAAATGAACAAATGACAAGAAATGCTGCTCAGTACAATATCACTTGTACAAAAATAACACAGACTTGTACAGCTGAAATCAAAGCATTGTTTGGTCTTCTCTTACTCTCAGGAATTTTTGAAAGAAAAAAATCACCTGATCACTGTGGAGCTATTTCACACCAAGTTATGTGGTAGTACGTTTGTTGTTGTCATAAGCGAACGACGCTTAAGCTTCCTGATCCGCTTCGTGAGGTTTGGCGACAAGGCAACCTTGAGCTTAGGAAAAACGGTGATAACTCTGCAGCCATAAGAGAAATCTGGGAACAGTTCAGAAGTGCCAAACAAATTACAAGACAGGACAATGCCTGATTATTGATGAACAATTATTAGTATTCCGCAGCACGTGTCCTTTTAAAATATATATTCCATCCAAACCGGATAAATATGGTTTCAAAATCGTAATGGTATGTGATATTAGAAACAAATATATATATATATATATATATATATATATATATATATATATATATAATGTGATGCTTCACCATATCTTGGCAAATCCACCTATATTAATGGCTTACCTCTTTCGGAATAATGTTAAAATTTGGTGAAACGTTTCTGAAGACACATAGGAACATCACAATGGACAACTGGTTCACTTCTTGAAACTAGCGACGTAAAATTTGAAAAAGGAATAGCATTTGACCATTGTGGAAACTATACGACAGAATATACCTGAAATTCCACTTCTGACGATTCAAAATGATGAAAGACTCCAGTTTTTAACTTTGACAAACATATGGCAAAATATAACCGTAAATGAAAAGGAAACAGTAACTATTTTCTCCACAATGCATGAGCAGCCTGAAGTCATTCCAAACTCAAAGAAGCCTGAAATTATAGAATGTTCTAATAACACAAAATGAGGTATGGCTATACTTGACCAAATGTGTCATAATTTATCCTGTAATATATAAACCGAACGTTAACCTCTTTCTGTGTTTCACAACATTCTTAATATTGCAGGAATTAATTCCTGGGTATTGACATGCTGAGGAAAGACCATTAAGTACTATCTAGAAAGATGTGTTTCTTACAACTTCGGGAAGAATTGACGAAACCTTGGATGGAGCGTCACCTGGCTACACCATGGCTACACTGATATTTGAAGAGGGCTATTGCGGAAAATCTGAACACCGATATACAAGATGAAAGTCCAGTTCAACCACCGCCACAGCCGCCGCCACCGCCACCGCCGCCACCACCACCACCACCACCACCACCACCACCACCACCACCACCACCACCACCACCACCACCACCACCACCACCATCTTCACCACCTTCACCGCCGCCGCCGCCTGGAATAGGGACTTTGCTACATGTGCCCTGCCAAAAGGAGAATGACAACTGTGCATTGTAGCCGTAGCAGAAAAGGCATTTTGCAAGGAACATCGGGCTATGGCATATCTCAATTATAAATAGTGATCGATTGTAATTAGTGCACTATAGGAGTTTACATAATGATTTCACATTAAGAAAAAACGTTTATTTTGCTTTATAATATGGTCTTGTATTATTAGTTTAATAAAGTAGTAAACATTACGAGCGATTACCTTTCATGGGTACCCAATGCACCATTACCTATCCATGGTTAATGAAATATTAATGCAATAATTGACAAATCAAAAGTGATGTACAGTGAAGGATGAGGATGATGATGATATGGATATAAGGGCGCTCAACTGCTTGGTCATCAGCGCCCTTACAGAAACTGATTCATGGTAGTAGCCAGATATAAATTAGTCAAAATTTAAAAAACATATCAAAACAAAACGACTAAAATATAAATAATAACAATAAACAATACAAAAGCTATAATTTCCCATAAAAAACAAAAACCATAAAAATACTATTTTCAATAAAAAACTTGCCATGACAAGAGCTGCCTGCCCAGAGGTGGTCGAACCAATTTGTTGCGTTTCTTTGGGGCAGGGCTAGAGCTTTCAGCAGGTTTTTCCTGCCTTTTCCTCCCTGTCGTTTGGGCAGTGAGGACAGGATCCACACGCTCCACATCGTCAATGGGAGAGGACGGCTTACGCACTGGTGAATTCGAATCCAGTCTCTCGACAGGATCGGAAACTGCGACCGGCGAAGATGAAAGTCGCCGATCGGCGTCCTCTCCAGATGAGTCCTCAGATGTTGTGGACGGAGATGTTCTCGGACGTTTTCGCTGGCTAGCTCTCCTTTCACTGGTCTTACTATTTTTCTTCAGAAAGTCCGTTCTGTCATAAGAGGTCTTAAATTTCCTTGGCGATACATTGTATATTACCGGTTCACATGTTCTTGAAGTGGATGCTTTCGGCGGTGACTTGGCTGAATCCTTCTCAGGACTGGATTTGGTCGGGGTACTCACTGTTGTTCGTGCTGGTGTTCGTGGCTTTGGCTGTGATCTTGGTGTAATTGATCTTTCAGATATTACTTCCCCGTTTATTTCGCTGGTTTTTGTTGCGATTTCACGTCTAGGTACCGGCTTAGCTGCAACTGCACTATAAGTAACGGTCCTAGGTGTAGAAGGCTGGCGAATTCGCCAGAGTTTCCGGGCTTCCACGAAGGACACCCTCTCTCTTACCCCGATCTCTTGGATCGCCTTCTCCTCCATAAAACGAGGACTCTTTGGAGTTTGCTGAGTGATTACCACTGCAGTTAACACACTTTGTGGGTGAAGTGCATGCATTTTCATGCTTGACTTCCCCGCAGTCAATGCAAGTGGCAACTCCATTGCAAGAATCACTTGTGCGGCCAAAGCTCTGGCATTTATAACACCTCAGTGGATTTGGTATATACTGCCTCACTTCAATAGCTTCATACCCTGCCTTAATCCTTTTCGGGAGTTCTACCCGATCAAAGGTAAGAAACAGGGTACGAGTGAGCACTAGCTCACCTCGTTCTTTGCGGTGAACTCGATATACACTTGTCACACCTTGTTCCGCCAAGTTTTCCTGAATCTCCTCATTGGACATATCATCCAATACGCTGGTGTTTACAATACCACGCGAGGAGTTCAGAGTCCTGTGCAATTCAACGTGCACCGGATAGCTCGCAAGCATATTTGCTTTCAATATTTTAGCAGCCTGTGTCGAAGAAACTGCTTTGACCAGGAGTGTGCCATTGCGATATCTAGTACATCCCTTCACAGAACCAGCAATACTATCTAAGCCCTTCTGAATAACGGACGGGTTCACGGTACTAAACTTCCGACCTTCCTCAGTTCTATAAATAACTAAGTTAGCGAGGACCACAAGACTCGTCTACTTCTTTTCCACTTTTGTTAATTTTTTTGTTATTAAAGTTTGCCATAGTAAATGGATTAGGATTCATCCCCTAGTGCTCCCCACCCACCACGGAACCCAACAAGGGGTCATCCCACTGGGATGACAGGGCTACACAGGGGATATAGCGAGCTCGCCGTCCCACTCACCCTGGAGTTCGTTACAATACCTAGTCGTGGCCGATTGATTAGGGGCGGGTTAGTCACTAACCACCCGTTTAGGCGAAGCAGAAGCCAAAGTAGTGTATTAGAAATGCGCACCCTCCCCGAATTCAGATGAACACTGGTACGAGCTCAGTTACGCATCCCTCGACCACCAAGACAAACCTTTCCACCGACACGGGTGTCCACGCACGGCCTACACGTGGGTGGGCCTGTTGACCGTCTCCCTCAACCACGAAGATGAGCCCACACGAGGGAGACTGTTGGCTCGGGACCCCGGGTGCACCAAACTCGTACCTACCGTAGTAGGCCCCTGGGAGGACAGTGAAGGAAATGGAATGGTTCACACAAATGCTATGGTAGGTAATTGTGAAAAATCAGGTAAGAATGGTGATAAAAAGATTTCCGCAATGAGGGGGAAGAACAGTTCATTGACGGGGAAGAATTCCTGATATAGTGCATATGTAATTGCATGTTAGCAAATTTAAGCTGTGTTTAAAATAAAGTGCACTCTTCAAAGGTACATGAAATGTTATCTTTAAATAAAAGTAATGTATAATCATCTATCCTTTCCACCAACTGCTCCATCATTCATTCATCCCAGGCGTTGGGCCGACCCCTTAACCCTGATCTCATCACGTCGATATGCTTCGGCTCTCTCGCTCTGAGGGAACTCCAACTACTGCTAACACCAGCATTGGTGATAAATGGAGACATAAAACAAGTAATCATCGATCCGAGCCAAAACTTGTGATCTGATCGTCAATTCTCGCCCACTAGCGAGGCCGAAGAAAGGGAAATAAGAAGGCACAAAATGGAGATCTATCTACGCCATATTGGCATTCCAACGCAAAACATATCAGTGTTCTAAAGCAGGAAAGAACCATCAATCCGTAACCAATTTCATCAGGCCTCTTAACCGTCCCGAAAGTCGTAAATATTGCAGGAGGGCTTGTTTGCATACTCTTGGCGTGCGTACCACTAGTATAGCTAGAAAACGAGAATGGACATAGGCTTAGCCATTACAGTGATGGTGCTCTCTTGGCGTTGTCAGTTCCACAGCGAACGGGTGACAGAGACGGAAGGTATGTTTGTATTTGGATATTTGGATCACCGAATCCAGCTATAGGGTAAACTGATCTGCGTTATCACTGCGATCTGTTCGTACAATACAAACACATCCTTAAAATCTGTATAAAGAAACGTACAATAGCCACTAGACATAACATTTTCAAACATAAATGTTAAGTTACAATTATTAATAAATATTTATCTTAACAGAGGTCCAGTTGCTACACAGGAGCTGAGAGAATGACACCAACTTCAGGAAAACGTAGACTTTCAGGTAGTTGCTGATTCCTTAAGGCTGCTACAGGTAAATTGCCGTAGTATTATGAATAAAATTGTTGAGTTTTGGAATTTAGTAGAAATATGCAATCCAAGTGTCATTATAGGTACGGAATCATGGCTGAATATTGACATTAATGATTCAGAAGTATTCAGAACAGATTACAGGGTGTTTAGGAGGGACCGGGATGGAAGGGGAGGGGGAATATTTATTTGCGCTAAATCAGAGCTAAACAGCAAAGCATTATGGGTAGAAGAAGAGGTTGAGATTATGGCAACCGAAATTATTGATCAAGCAAACAAAGGGAATAATTTAACAATAATAGCTTGCTATAGACCACATGGAGAAACTGATTATGCTACACTTCATAAACTAGTAGAGAAAATCTCTTCCGAAGGGGAAAAAATGTTATATTAGCAGGGGATCTAAATCTGCCAAATGTAAACTGGGACGGACAGTTAATAGGAGGTGAAGCTCAAAAGCTCGTTAACTTTCTGGTTTGGGAGCAGGGGTTATTTCAAGTAGTGAAAACTTTTACTCGACAATCAGCATCACTGGACGTATTTTTATGCAAACCTGAGTCATTGTTTTCTGCATGCGATGTCTTGCCAGGTATAAGTGACCATCAGTGTGTGCAATTAGACCTAAACTGGAAAGGGCAGACAAACCGGTTTGAAACGGAACAAGTAATTAGTTGGGATTTCCATAGGGCGAACGGGGAGGCTATCCAAACATTTCTCCGGGAAAAATATGGGATATTTGTAAAATCTGCCACTAGTGTAAATGAAGCATGGGTTGATTTCAAAACACTTATCCTGGAAACAATTAGAGAACACGTACCTTTTAAAGTTATTAAACATAAAGCGGATCCAGAATTTTATACAAAATGTATTAGGAAACTTAAAAGAAAGAGTAGGCACGCTTATAATAAAAGGAAGATATCAGAATGGCATCTTAACAAATTTAAAGAATTAGCTAAACAATTACAAGACGAAAAGTTGCAAGCGCAGGAACGATTCTTAGATAACGTTTTTAGCGGGACCAATAATTGTTGGAGATCATTTTACAATTATGTAAAAAGACGCAGGGGAAATAAAGAGAACATACCAGATTTTAATGTTAATGGGATAGATGTATTAAGTGATAGGGACAAAGCTAATATATTAAATTCGCATTTTGTATCGGTTTTTCTTAAATCCGACGATAGTTCCGAACAGGAAATTGGGGTGAGTGGAGAAACGATTTTTCAAATAATGGCGCCCAAATTACGCAAAAGGATTAAGATGCTGCAAAACCGAAAATCAAGGGGACCAGATAATATACCTACTGAAATATTAAAGCTTGGGGGTGAAACCATGATTCCGTATCTAATGCTCTTGTTTAACATGTCAATTAACTACTGTGCCTTACCAGAAGACTGGAAAACAGCTATTATAGTTCCGATTTATAAAGGGGGTAATAAAACAGAAATAAATAATTATCGGCCAGTTGGTCTAACTTCAGTAGTATGTAAATTAATGGAGCATTTAATTGCAGAATATATACGAGAGGAGTTAGAAAATAAAAAGTGGTTTAATGAAGCGCAACATGGATTTAGACCTGGGTATTCGTGCGAAAGTCAAATTACTTCATTATTTCAAGATTTGGCAGATGAGGTAGATGCAGGGGGAAGAACTGATGCAGTGGTAATTAACTTTTCTAAAGCTTTTGATGTAGTGCCACATAGTTTACTTATTTGTAAGCTAGCGAATACAGGAATTGACAAACGCGTAGTATTATGGGTTAAACATTTTTTGAAAGGGAGAACGCAAAAAGTTAAAGTAGGTAAAGAACTGTCCGATTGTGGAACTGTACGTTCGGGTGTGCCGCAAGGCTCAGTACTAGGGCCTTTACTGTTTCTCATTTTTGTTAATGACATTGCTGTTAATATTAACTGCCAGATAAGGTTGTTTGCAGACGATTGTATCATTTATAATAAAATTCGGAATACAGTGCATGAAACGGCTCTTCAGGATGATTTAAATGAAATCTGTAATTGGGCTGCGGCTAACAAAATGTCAATTAATGCCAAGAAAAGTAAGTCAATTGTTTTTAGTAGAACTAAGGGCAAAATTATTGTTAACTATCACATGGGAGGGGTGCAAATTCCACAGGTGGACAGCTGCAAATACTTGGGCGTGTACCTGGCAAGTAATGCTGGATGGGACGAACAAGTAAATTCCACATCTAGGAATGCGTGGAAGGCATTACATTTCGTAATGAGAATATTGAAAAAGGTGAGTGCTAGGTCCAGGGAAATTGCCTACAAGGCTTTAGTGCGGCCGGTTATGGAATATGGAGTAGCATGCTGGGACCCGTATAGAGCTAACCAAATCGATCCATTAGAAAAAATACAGAAGAGGGCAACAAAATGCATAAAAAGAGGCAAGTATTTTGGGCCTATAAAAGGAGATGAGACTAAATGGGAGGAATTAAGAATTAGGCCTAAAAAACATAGGTTGGTAGCATTATTCAAAGCTAATGCTGGTGTAAAGGCATGGGTGGACGTTAGTGTAAGGTTAGATAATCCGGATTATTATGGACGAAACGATCATAGGTATAAAATTAAGGGTAGAAGATACAGAACCGACGTAGGAAAATTTTCTTTTGTTAATAGAACCATTGAGGAATGGAATGAATTGCCTGTAGCAGTCTTTCAGGGCTGTCCGCTGTCTCTGAAGAAATTTAGAAAAAATCTAGATGGTTTATAGTTTAACTTTTGAATTATAATGGTATATAATATGTAAATAGAGAAGTAATTAGATATGTTTTAAGTGACTAAAGTAAAATAATATCATGTTTGTATTGTTTACTGTGTTATTGTTGTAAATCTAGTATTTGTAATTTGATCTGTATTCTTAACTCTGCCACCTGGTAGTACCCAATTGCAGTCAATAAATACCTACATACATTCCTGTCATCGTGCTGGTTTTCCTTTTTTTCAGTGGTATCAGTATCTGTTTCGTCATCGCTGAGGTTTATAATTATACGTAAGGTGATGTCGTCCCTTGCAATGTCTTTAATAAAATCGTTCTCTTGTAAACGCTCAATGAAATGTGTAGTGTTTAACGCCCGCTTTTAATACATAGGCACCGCAGGCGTTGTAAACGCTCAGGATGTACAAATCGGGATATAGGTTCCCAATCCTATATGGTTTGAGTTTGCGAACGAAAAATTCATTTGGTTTCCAGTATAACACCCGTTTTCGATGAACCCTGCGTGGCAAATGATAAGCATTCCGCCTTTACTTACGGGTACTTTGAGATTTCCCCGTCAAGATGAGTCGTACCATACATTCTTCCTGTTGTTTGATTAACCCAGTTTACATCCAAGTAAAAAATTGGTTTGGGATCTCCTGTACTTCTAACGTTG
This sequence comes from Mantis religiosa, assembly GCA_030765055.1. Taxonomy (NCBI): domain Eukaryota; kingdom Metazoa; phylum Arthropoda; class Insecta; order Mantodea; family Mantidae; genus Mantis; species Mantis religiosa. The sequence continues at coordinate 108,392,891 of CM060950.1, forward strand.
TGCATTTTGCGCATAAATTGTAACCTTGCGGCAACAATATCCTTTTCTCCAAGCAGAAATTTGCGATCATCATTGGTTCTCCTACATTTGAACCCATAAGATTTGAAAATGTTATACATAGAACATACGGAACCCGTATATTCTATTTTCTTCCTCATTAATTGATCAGCCTATCGGCAGGTGGATGTTTACCGTTGTTATATAAATCACAAATTGTTTGACATAAAGCACACTTTTGAATATGTCTAAGTTGGTAGCACGTTTTTTCACTTCGAGTTTTTTTCTTTTCAGGAAGCCTAAATATTGGAAATTTTAATTGAGTGAACTGCTTTCATTCTTTAACAATCTTTGTCAGAGAATGAACACTCACGCGACAAGCCTGTGCCGTCAATTCTCCACTCTGAGCGACATTTTTATGGTCGTAGAGTCTTTAATTGACAAGTGTTTGAAAAACGATTACACGTGAAAAGTAGTATTTGCAACTTGATCATGTTAAATCTTACGAGTTATCTCGCAGTCACTACTATTCACAGTTGTATTAGGCTTGCTACGCGACATATTTACCAACTTTGCAAAGCACGCTTGCAATCTTAAAAGACCATTACTTTACTGAAAGCAAGTTACAAAACGTATCTGCTGCATAGCTTATGTCTGTCTGTTCTTCACGGACTTTTACTGATACCTTAGTTCTGCTCAGGATCTTATCTTTCCCCGTCTCCGTATACTGGTGTCTTAAAAGCATGGGTGTTGGGCAGCCATCCTCAGACAAATTAGCTCTATGACGTGGAAAAAACAAATTAATTTTGTAAATAGTGTTTTAAACGCGAAAAGAAATTAGCTGTAGGGTGCTGCAAAGGAAGCCGATATGCGTATATAACCGAAAAACGTCGCACTCAACTTACTGGTTCGCCAGCGAGATACCTGCCACACCTAGACCCGCCTTATGTTCATATGGACTTTCATCTCAGCACTATAACTATGCGGCACTGGGCAACATTTAGCTACATGTCCTTTAACAGCGTGTCTAAAACAGTAACCCACGTGCGGAACGATATTCTGCTGAATTATATTACCATTATGATATAAACTTGACAGCGAAACTTGTGAGCTGTCCTCCGAGGTATAGGAGTAATATGCTAGGTTCTGATTTCTGAGATCACGGATTCAAACCCAAAGGGTTTATTTTCAAGCTTAAAAGTCCCTCGCATTGGTTTCTTCCGGAGTGCAGTAAAGCTGGTTGTCCTGTGTCGTAGATTTGTGGCGCGTAAAAAGGTATCAAAGCTGATCAAGAGGCTTCTGACAAAAACTAAGTGGCCTCTAATGTCAAATATATGTTAAAGGGGTTGCTGAGAACAGAGCTTTTGATACCGAAATTAGTTGGATATGGTAAGAGATTTTATTTGACGTCATCAGTATGACCATGCATTAAATAAGTAATAAAATTGTAGATTCAGATTAAAAGATACATTTATGTATTATAATTAATAATATAATAAAAGATAAATATAGATAAGAATATAAATGATAAATAACAGTTAAAATAAGAAATAAATGAAAAAATAAATAAAATAAGTATTGAATTGAAAGCAGTGGTGCTAACGGACAGAGTTTGAATGAAAATATTTATCCGTTGGTGGCTTGTTGTCACTTCAGCACTCTGCGTCTAGGACAGATCTATGTAAGGTTCTGTTTCTTAAACTCCTTCTGTATTCTACAATCTAAGAATATATTAATTTTATGACAAGTTAAATGACATTATGGAGGTGATCATCACATTTAAATATATCAGATCAAGTTTTAAATTAATAAAACGTGAATTAAGAACTTTAACTCTGAGAATTACATCTAATATCTATAATGTTGAGGCAATTCTAACAGATAATGCCACATTATACAAAAGTGAATACCTTACTAGTACCCTGGAATAAAATGCAATAAATTTATATCATTCTTCATAATGTTTTCCCTATGGTAATCCTACAGAATGAATTCCTCGGGATGTTCGCATAATTTTTCCTGTCGTTACATATTATAATTACAAAGATTAGGTAAGATACTGTTCATTAATAGAAAGGATAATGAATCATACAATTTAATGCAAAAACTGAATGTGCACCTGTCAATACTGTGCTAGCTATTGAGACAGAACCAATTTTCAATGGGATATCGGGATCAATAGAATCCAAACAAAATTTAAAGGAAGAACAGAAAATAAAGTTAGCTTTTGATAGAATAAAGGGAAAGACACAGAAAAGAAAATAACAGAAAAAAATAAGACATAACAGAAATCATAATTGGGAACCTAAAATAGGAGACTATGTGTTAGTCAAATATCATTAATTATCTAGCATATTAAAGCATAAAAACAAGAGAATTAAATTATTATATAAGGTTTCCATGGAAATCATTTAAAAAATTGGCAAATTCACTTTTGAGTAAAGGGATGTAATGAATTTAAAATTGATGGGTAAATGGCATAAACAACTCCCTAGATCACATAGAAAGTTGCGTAACATTTCAAAATGGTAAAAAAAGAGTAAGATAATTAATAAAATTTGTAAAAACTAAAGTAGTAATACGAAATATTTTATTTTAAGTTATTATAACTGTAAATTCATAAATTTTTGATATTAGTGAAGTGATGTGAAGATTGGAAACTAAGACAATGCATGAATAACAAGATGTATGTAGACCTTTAAAAATCGCAAATCTATATAGAATAAAAAATAAAGCTGGTGGTAAACCAGTGTGAAACTGTGTATGAAGGTATGATTAGTACTGTACTACACATATTAGTGCGAAATATATCTTAAAAGAAAGGAAAGTACGTTACAGAAATTTATATTTTATGTAATTGTGAATAAGTTTCTTAAAAATGTGATATACAATTTAAAAATATGCTGATCGTGAAAATGATAAGTACGTAATTGAAATTTTAATTCTTTTTGGCAATGACATTATATTAACTTATTAGATGATAACGTAATATAATGTGGGGCATTGATATTAAAATTAATTGGATAAAGTAAGAGATTGTATATCACGTCTTCAGTGTAACAATGCAGTAAATAAATAATAAAATTGTGGATGCAGATTGAAAGATACATTTACTGTTTTAAATAATATAATTAACAATAGAATAAGGGATATAAATAATGATAAGAATACAAGTGATAAGTAACAGTTAAAGTAACAAAAAGTAAAAGGAATGAATAATCTGAGTATTGATTTGAAAGCAGTGGTACCTAACGGGCACAGTTTGAACGAAAGTGTTTATCCGTCGGTGGCTTAAATTAATAACTTTAACTCTGTGTCGTTTCTTATAATACCCACACACACCCTGAGAATTAGATCTCATAATTCTACCGAGCAAAGCCTGGGATCGATGCGGATGTTGATGAAATCTTCTAGATAGTCATAATATCGACCGACATTCTTTCAATTCCGCACCACTTTAAAGAGCACCCATAAATAAAAGCTCAACTTCAATCTTAAGACTCGTGGAGATTGCTGTAAAACATCCCACCCACACGGATTATCTACTGGCACTGCTGAGCCAAAAATTGTACAAAATAATCCAAGTGAATAGAATTTGTCAGTTGAGGTACAAAGCTAGAGGTGAACTAGCCAGCCCCTACAATATTACGAGACAAACCTGTGGCTTATTATCTGCTTAATATTTATACCAGTGTTTTCATTTATAGCATGCTGCCTGCAAAATTCATATTAATTGGGTCTATACTACAACTATTTAGCTATACTTAGATGTAAAAAGTCATCCTCAAATACCTAAGTGTCGTGCAGGGAATTGGCGGCTGACTGAGTGTCACCACGTCGTGTGTCATTCGTGTACCTGTCCTAGACAGACTTAACCGCTTAATGGCAGGATATTTTTGGGTTCTGTGGAATGGCGGGTTTATTTTAGGTGGATGAAGGAAGGTAGGTAGCCGTAGCTCCTAAATGGTTGCCGACTCGGGTGCAACGCCTGTATGCACCGCTGGTATGAGAAAATTAATGGAGAGTTGAATTTGGAATAGTTACCAGTTTAATTTTTCAAGTAGGTATAATTTTGGAGCTGTAATATCAACTTTATTGTTACCGGATGCGCCCGCATGCCATGCTGGGAAGCCGGTAGAGCTTGAAGCGTCGTTCTGATGTTCGGCAGTTCCCTAGAGACCTAACCAGGGCGCTCTGATGTTGAAGCAAACTCGCGTAGAATTTTGTGGCCCGGCGACTAATGACATCTTCAACATAGTGGAGAGATGAGGCTTCATAGAGGTATCTCACGGAAAAGCACCAGCCTACAGAATATATGGCCCTAAGGCATCTATTTTGTACACGCTGGAGTTGTTGCAGATTGGTTCCTGCGGCCATGCCCCAGACCTCACACGCATAAAGCATTATAGGAAGAAACAAAGGCTGAAAAAGACGCAACTTAAGGGTTGCCGGCATCCCTGACAGCATCATGGGGTATAACGAAGCCAAAGCCCCGCATGACCAATGAGCTAACTCCTGGATGTGACCCCCAAAAGTTAGACCCTTGTCTAGCTTTACACCCAAATAGGGGAGAGAGTTTGTCCACTCTATCCTTCGGTAAGAATAGTTGAAAGAGGGTAGGTTGGCGGTAATGGCGCTTGGTGAAAAGTATGGCTTGGCTTTCCTCCGGGTTGATGGACAATCGCCAAAGCCTGCACCAATCATGGATGAGGCATAGGTGTCGCTGTATTGGGTTGAAGGCTCTGCGAGCGTTTCTATCTGTGTTATAGAGCAGCACATCGTGAGCACATTGAGCTATGTTGACGTGCCGCTCCGTGGGGAGATCTGCTACATATACGCTAAAAAGCGTAGGGGATAAGACAGAACTTTAGGGACTACGCCTCTAATGGGTCTTCTGGTGGATAGCCTTCCCGCCACAGTGACATTAAAATATCTGTGTTTAAGGAAGGTGTGTATAAGATGTATTATATGTGAAGGAAGCCCCAGGGAGATTAGTTTATGTAGGAGACCTGCATGCCAGGTGGTAAAGAAGGCCTTCTCGTCATCCAGTGAAACTGCCGCGGTGAATGCCCTGTCCTGAAAACCCAAGGCAGCGGCCTCCAACAAACGGAGCAACTGCTGTAATGTCGAGTTCCCAGGACGAAAACCAAACTGGTGCAGAGGGATGGCTTGAATGTCCCTCAATGGGGCTGAAAGGCGGGCTAGAGAAAGCCTCTCGAATACTTTCGAGAGGACTGACAGGAGGCTAATGGAGCGGTAGCTGTCGGGGCGAACCCGATTCCTTCCGGGCTTCAAAATGGATATCACACGAGCCTCCCTCCACTGTCGTGGAAAGTAGCCCAGGTCAAGACACATGTTAAAAACCCTAGCGAGAAAGAGCACGGCTTTGAAAGGAATGTGGCGGAGCATGACAGGGGTTAACCCATCAGATCCCGACGCCTTTTTGGGATTTAGATGCCGGAGTGCGCCCTGGAACTCACTGGGTCTAATAACAGGAAGTCGGTCCGCCTCAGCACGATGACGTTGAGGATACTGACGTACCTCCCGCTTGACGCGGCCAGTGAAGTCTAGGTCCTGGTGGTCATCTCTTGGCCTCTTGGTCCTCTCTAGGTATTCAGCAAACACATTTGTTTTCGCTTGGGGTTCAGACACCAGGCCTTGAGTGCCTTGGATAGGGGAGTTTTGTGCCCCCCCCCCCGCGATTCCGGAGTCCATTTGCAAGCCTCCACGCTTCGCAATTCTCAAATTTCACGCGAGACATCAGCTCCTCCCACGGGCGCACACGGTGCTCGCGTAGGTGAAGACGAACCTCTCGGCGCAAGCGCCCGAGCAGAACTCGATTATGGTGAGTGCGGTGTCGCTGATAGTCTGCGGGACGCCCAAGAGCGGCTTATGAGTAGATGATTTCTGGAGGAATGACGTCAGGGTGGAAAGGTGCGGGGGTGTCAACGGTAATGTTTCGAACAGTTCGCATCACGATGGAGGTGAAGGAGGGTTGGTATGTCTGTGATATGTGGGTTGGGAGGTATGGAGTCATCTAGGCAGACCCGTAGGCAGTCCCAATCAACCTCACGGTTTTGAACCGTAAATTCATGACTGACAACCCGCAAGTTAACCTCAGCCCATTACTGGGTTGTGGTCCAAATGCAAGGCGCTTTAGGCCGCGCCGTGGCTCAGTGGTTAGACCGCTTGGCTCTCACCAAGGCGGCCCGGGTTCGATCCCAGGCGACCGCAAAGTGAGATTTGTGGTGGACAACATGGCGCTGGGGCGGGCTTTCTCCGGGATCTCCGGTTTCCCCCGCCATCTCATTCCACCGGTGCTCCATGTTCATCTCATGTATCATCAGTGTCATCGCCTGCGGTGCCGTATGTAGTAAACGCGGGCGTTAAACACTACACATTTCATTTTCATTTGCAAGGCGCTTTGTGAGTTAAGTGACAAGTGGAATGGAAAATGTTTGATGATTGCGAAGTCTATGACCGAAGGACGGCCTTGAGCTCGCGGGAAATTAGTGGGTTGCCGGGGACCCTCTACTCTCAATTGAGAATCTCCATATATTATGCAAATGATTTCTCTGTCTTTTGCATCTGCCCGGGGACCTGCATCCCAAGGCGGGTGTTTAGCATTTAAATCCCCAGCCATAGTGACTGGGATGTAGGGCGAAGAGAGAGAGAGATAAGCGTTGGCAACGAACTGTCTCTGAGGAGGATGATATGCAGACACTATCAGGACCTCGGAACCACCCAGGTTCACGCAGACGGCCGTGGCATTAAGGGTTTGAAGAGGAGGGAGCTGGACAGGTTTATACACCACACCTCTCCTCACGAAGATCGCCGTGCCACCGCCACGACGGCCCACACGGTCGACCCTGAGGCAGTGTTAGCCGGAAATCCGGAAGGTAATTTCGGGTCGGAGATGTGTTTCCGATATCAGGATGTGATCCAAAGCAAGTGACCTCGCGAAATGCAGCTCATTTTGCTGTCCATTGATACCACTCTCGTTCCAGAACGCGAATATGAACGAGGTCAGAAGCCTAGTTCGATCCGCCATTATGTTTCGATCGGCTTACTGTGGACAGCAATGCTAGCCCCTCCATGGCAATGACCATTCGGGAAGCAGAATCTGTGGCGTCAAAGAATCTCACCACCAGTTCACAGAGTCGCTGGCCCACGATTTGGTCCGCACATGATACGTGACGAGAGAATAGACACTGGGATTTAAGATACACATTTTCAAACATGCTTATGCATTAATTAGCTGGACTGTGGGAAGGTGAAAATTGCGTGGAATGCATGCCTCAGACACTATAAATTGCTATTAAATTTAAGAATAGGGATTAAACACAACCTATAAGGAACAAGCAACAGGTCACCTGACCCCTAAAGGGTCCAAAATTCGGCGAAAGGAAGGGGAAATTTGTGCAATGGCAACGTTCGATGTTAGCTACGAAAATCACTCTGTTTCGGCGAGTGAAGGGGGCAACAAGTACTGAAAGATCATCAAAGTCCGTGTTTGCGGATGGAAGGAGTAACACACATCAGGTGGTTATCGAACACCCTGTGTTAGCGAATGAGAGAAACTGCACACATTACAACATCATTAAGATTTCACCAAACTCCGTTTTTGTTTAATAATCCTCCGGAAATACTATGTTGTGCGAAGTAATTCACTACCGACGTTCAGGAACAACGCGTACACAGATACATATAAGTCGTGTCATGCGCACAGCAACGGGCAAATCTCAAATCACGCGCCTAATGTGCGAATAACATCAAGTCAACAGTGGCGAGTGAAGAGGACCAATTGTAACAATAAACTTGACATTCAAAGATCGTGGTGTCTTCTATGTGATAATACCCACACACTGTCAGGACGCACCTACTCCCTGAAACTCAAAAGAGAGTATTCATGCAGATCTACCCTGAGAAAAACCCCGACCTGTTGGAAACCTCCCATCCGTGGTCCTCACCCATCACATGTCTTATCATATGAGGTGTTGATTGCCGGGAGGGCTCAACGAGGTACTTAACGGGCAACCACCGCCTCACTCCCAACCCACATATCACAGACATACCAACCCTCGAGACGGCGATCTCATCCTTCACCACCATCGTAATGCGAGCTGTTCGAAACCTTACCGTTCACACCCCAGCACCTCTCCACCCTGACGTCATTGCTCTAGACTTCCATCTACTCATCCGCCGCTCTTGGGCGTCCCGCAGCAACAAAAATCCAAGTAATTCTTCCTGAGAGTGGACTCGTCGAAGATGTTGCGGTTGCAGTATTTCTGTAGGAAATGTTTAAATGAAGGTACCTGAAGTTTGTTCCAGAGTATCTTCGCTGTAACCAAAGCCATACACAGGTATTTGTAAAATTCACTATTAGATGATGTAGGCTCTCCCTGCAACTGTGTAAGAAGTAGCTATTTCTTTGAAGAAACTCATTGTTTAGTTTTAATGTGCAGGTTGCTTCGTAGATGTTTGATTTGAGATTTCATCGTACACCATATATGCCTAGCAAAAGTTTGGCAGAGGACTGCTTTTCCATAAGTTATTAAAGCACTGTCAATAAAAATCCACGGTTTTAGCTTTGAGAACAACGAAGACGCTACTGGTGAAAAAAAAAATGGAAGAAAAATGTTTAAAACAAGTCATTGTTGTCGGCATCCTACTCGTACAATTATTTTTTAATGCAGTGGAAATGTGTAGAACTGACGATAGATAATGAGAAGCACAATAATAAAAACTGCAATGGCTTCTTCTTTCTTGCTATGTAACGAAAATTAATGGAATCGACGTTTAAAAACAAGGAAGAAAAAATGTTTAAAACAAGTCATTGTTGTCGGTATCGCACTCGTACAATTTAGCTTTGAATGCAGCAGAAATGTGTAGAATTGACGACAATGCATGAGAAGCACAATAATAAAAACTTTGCAATGTTTTTTTCTGTCTTGCTATGTAACGAAAATTAAGGGAATCGACGAAAATGTATAGTAATTCAGAAAACAATATTAAAATATTTAAAATATATCCTATGGTGTGAAATGTGTACTATAGCTCGAAACATGTAAAAATATGTAATTTAAGATGTTGGAATAAAGGTCTTTACATTTTAATCCGTTGACATTTTAGCCTTTTTATTAATTACATACACAGCAACAGAATATGTAATTACATAAATTCCGGGCCCTAGTCATAAGTGAAGTGTGGCTGGCGTCAAGTGAATCCATCTCTGCTAAATACTATTTGTACTAACACAAAAGTTAGAACGTGCAGAAGTGCTTTCACAATACAAATAAATAGAATACAAATATATTTTAACGACACATCGCGACTTAACACTGTAATCAATGTCGTTATCGGTTAGTATGTGTTTTTACGTATGTGTGTATAAACTATTTGTAATTACTCAGAACTGAAATTGAACTACTGACATGATGTGCTAACAGAATTACTTTAAGACAAGGTATTTATTTAATTCCAGAGAAAGTGAACAGTGCACTTCCTATTACCTATAGAATACTGTATCTGCAGAACGTGATATGTTTGTTTATGAGTGCTTTGTTTATTTACTCTAGATAGCTCATCTCATTATTATATAGTTCTTCGGTTTAAAAGCCATTAAAAAGTGTATCGGCTGGATAACATGTAATTGGAATGAGACACGAAATAATCCTCCTTCCCCCTTTCCATGACAGTACAAGTCAATGGAGTTTTTGTGGACTCAAATAAAATGGGGAGTTGCAAACAGAAACAAACTGATTAAGTTGAACGACTTAATCACGAAGAAATCGGTAAGGTATTACAACAAGGCTGGGGAAAGTTGTATGAGACATGCATAAAAATATAACATGGTGACTTTTGGAAAACAAATAGTACCTGACGAAATATCGGAGCTTATAATGAATTTTCAATACTCAGACGATGAAGGCAGTGACAATGACGAATTGTCTTTGACGTAAGTGACATTCACAGCTTAATGGGTGAGCCACTGGCAGCTCCATTAGATTAGAATCAGTGACAACGAAGAGCTGGTAGCGCCGCTCCCCTGATAATTTCAGGAGGAAAAGAAGAAAAACAAGAAGTTCATGCCAAAGAATATTTTACTTGCAATTTATTTACATTTTCAAAATTTATTCGCGAGTATCCGCGGTGCTGCGAACAATTTGACAGCTGCTTAAACTCAAGTGACCTGTTCCGCGAGCACATTCAATATGGAATATTTCTATATTGACACATTTGTAAGCTTGAACATCATGCTTCGTAGGCTTCCGGAACTCTTTAGTAGTTAGGAAGCGCTTGACAAATTTTGTCACGGGAAGCCTCTATAGTCTTTGAAGAAAAGTTTATTTTAGTTTATGTGGGGCTTTTAAATATAACTATAAGTATATTTCAATAGCATTAGCAACAGTAATTCACGTAAATTGGTATATAGTGGTGACAAACAGGAAATTGATGTGAAGTTTTAAGTTATCTGTTCAAGTGTGTAAATTGCATACATTCTCCAATTTAGACTAACAATTCACGCGGTGTGGGCCAGCTCTAGTAAAAATTAAAACGTCTAAGTGAGGAGGGGAAGCAGGAATGTTTGCTTGTAGTGTGACCAGTTTTACAAAGCAAGAAGGACATACCTGTGATTGTACAGTAGTAAGAGAAGCTTCAGTTCTTTCAGTCATTATTCCCTATTATTTTTATGAAAATTATTATTTGGAGCTTCCCTCGTTTTGAAACTCACGCCTCGCCACTGGTTAGAAAACTTGGTAATTCATAAACTATAATTATAGCATTTAGACATATACATAACACGCAGATATTCATGTTCCAATTTTGATTTCAACATCTGTATTATTAACGCCGATTAGACTCACGTCCTTTAGTGCGAGGAAAAGTTAAATACAAGTTGGAAAGGAAGATTGGGGGGGGGGGGCAACTTTAAGCAAGCAGACGCGTCTGATTCGACGCAGACCAGACTATTCCCATTTGAAAAGATTTAACGCCTGACCCGGTCTGGCGGGAAGGGTTTTAATTGGCGGAAATAAGGGAACATTTAAAGTGATAAATGTATGCAATCAACTCATTTCATTTCATTTTATTTCATCCTTGTGTTAAAAGTACATAGGATACGTCACATACATAATTTAATTACAAGGATACGTCACATACATAATTTAATTACAAGGTTTAGTTACAAAGTTTATTTAAAAATCTATTTCTCTCAAATTCACATACCTGTAAAACACATCTACACTCGTTGTTGTTCTAGACGTTCTCGGGCTTCGAGCCAGGTAAGCAGATGTTGAGACATCGACGTTTCGGGAGCGTACATCTCTCCCATCTTCAGGATGTTGAATGACTTAGGGCTGGGGTGACCCATGTATATTCTTTTTAATTTTTTTATATTTTTAGGGGCGGCCCCACGCCCGCCGCCCCCGGTGACGATCGACCGGCATGCAAGGCCGTGCGCTACATCGTTTCCCCATGCACATGCTGTTAGCAAGCTAAACATGCAAGAGCAAGGGAGGGGTGCTTGTGAGTACTACGAGATCCTACAGTGCAGTGAACAGGTTCCGCTATGAGCACCCTGGTTAGTAAAGTTAAGGTGGAGGCTGGCATGCAATACATGCGAACCGGTGTAAGAATGCAGGCCAGGGCATCACACATGACTGACGTCCTGAGTGATGCCGTGGGAAGTTTGAGGGGCCTCGAGGGTCTTTGAGAATGTGATAGGCAGTGATGGTGGCTTAAGTTTAGGAGGGTGATGTAGTCGGGGTGAATATGTGTAATGTAGTGGATGTAATGCGTTGGTGGGCGAGGTTAGTGAGACTATTATACGGCATGCTGTTGTTACTTATCTGTTCGTTGACTTATATGCTATCGGTGAAGAAGGCGACGTCCTGGGGACGAGTTGTCGGTGCGTGTCCGGAAATCGTGTCCGTGTGCATGGCCTGGTCTATAAGCATCACATTTGGGGGGCCCTCTTCCCCCCGGGCCGCCCCGCAAGGATACGAGGACTTGGAGGGCTAGCTGCAACACAAGTAGTATGTAGTGTGAATGACGGGTGGCTGTGGGGTCATCTGGGAGTGAGTTAGTCGGGTACAAGTAAGTCTAGGAAGTCGTCGATGTCTTCCTTAGTAATCGTCTCTGTCAAGTTTCTGTCAAACACTGAGAGGGGGCGTTTGTGTGTGTCGCGAGTTGTGTCGTATTGTCCGAGAGTCTGTATGAGTGGATTCTGGCAGGTTGTCGCCCGATCGTAGAGGCCTGCTGAGAGTTTCTTGATGAACTGCTCAATAGTATGTAAGTGCAGTTCTTCGTGGAGTTGGGTGGCTGGTGTTATTGCTGGAACTTTTGCTATTAGGCGAATTACCTTGTTTTGGAATTGCTGTAGTTTTTTAATATATGTTGGAGCTGTGAATCCCCAGGCTAGGGCCGCGTAGGTTAGTATGGGGCGAAGTAGAGTTTTGTGTAGGGTGAGCCCCATTTTCATTTGCAATGCATTATTGAGGTGAAGTAAGGGGTATAAGTTGGCAAGCTGGGCGTTAGCTTTGCCGCGAATCGTAGTAATGTGGTGCCTCCAGGTGAGTCCTGGGTCAAGGACTACTCCTAGGTAGGTAACTTTTGTTTTCCATTGAATTGCATTGTGAAATAGTCGGAGTGGCGGTAAGTTTCTTGCTGCGACGCGGTGATTCAAGCGTTTACTGAAGAGTATAGCTTCACATTTAGTGGTGTTGACCTTTATGCGCCAGTTAGTGAGCCAGTTCTCCAGCGAGCTGAGGGCTGTTTGGAGTCTGCTAATTAAGGGGGGTATTTCAATAGATTGGGTCATAATGGTGGTGTCATCTGCATACATGAAAAGATCTGTTAGGAAGGTTTTGGGAATGTCTTTAACGTATAAGTTGAAGAGCACAGGGCCTAGAATACTGCCTTGGGGAACGCCTGCATTGATAGCTTTTGGGGTGGATTTCACATCGAAAACTAGGGACTGAAAGGTGCGGCCTGTTAGATAGTTGGCGATTAGTTTAATCATTGAGTCTTGAAAATTATAGTGGTGCATTTTGCGGATGAGGCCCTGGTGCCAGACTTGGTCAAATGCGCGCTCAATGTCGAGAAATACTGCAGCTGTGGACTTTCGGATGTTAAATCCCCTGGTAATATATTCAGTCGCTCTTACCAGTTGCAGCGTTGTTGAATGCTTGGCCCGGAATCCAAATTGTTCCGGGATTAGGATATTGCGTCTGATAATGACAGCAGTAATTCGTTTTAGAATGATTTTTTCCAGCAATTTGCTAATGGTATTGAATAAGCTGATGGGGCGATAGCTGCCAGGATTCGTTAAATCTTTGTCTTTTTTGGGGAAATGGAGGACCAGGGCATTTTTCCAGCATTTGGGGTAATAGCCCGTGTCAAGGATGGCATTGAATAGTCTCGTCATGGTCGTGATGGTAGCGTTGGTTAGCTGTTTTAGTACGCTGTTGGGGATGCCGTCGGGGCCGGGGGCCTTGCGATTCGGGAGGTGCCGGATGTGCCATCGGATTTCTGAGTCACAGGTCCGGCGGATTTTGTTGTGGCATTGTCTTTGTGTCAGTAAGTTGGTGAGTGTTTCTATCTCCTGTATAAATCGCGGGCAGCTGGGAATTGTGTTTGGCGTAAGTGTGTTTTGAAAGTGTTCAGAGAGTGCCTTGGGTTTTTCTAGGTTGGTGGTGGCGATGCCACCGTTGTGATGTAAAGGTGGTATGTTAGGCTTGGTTTTAGTTAGGGCTTTAGCTATACGCCATACAGTCGTCTGCTCGGGTTCTAGGTCTTGTAAGACGGAATTCCATTGTTGGGCTAGTACGTCGGCTGTACGTCGTCTTATTTCGTTGTTGAAGTCTTTTAGTCTCATGTAGTGGCTAGGGTGTCGTGAGCGTTGTCATCGCCTCCGGGCTCTGTTTCTCTCAGAGGTTAGGGTCTTAATGTCTGGTGGTAGTGGATTGGCGTGAGATTTATGAGTTCTTATAGGTACTGCTCTAGTAACGGCAAATTTAATTGAGAGTTCAAGTCTCTGAGCTACTGTGTCTATTTCATTTACTGCAATATGGGGAACGATCGGGAGGGATTCCTCTAGTGTGGTGCGAAAGTTACCCAGTCTGCTTTGTTAAAATTGTGTCTGGGGCGGGGGATGGAGGGGGCTAGTGGTCCTTGCAGGGTAAAGACTACAGGGAGATGATCCGAGGAAAGTTCATTGTGCACCGTGGGGGTGATTTGTCTGCAGCCAGGGTTTCTGATGAGTGCTAAGTCTAATATGCTGGGTTGTTGTTGTGGGTTAAAGGAGATGTATGTGGATGTGTCTGGAGCAATGACAATATAGTCCGATTGCTGTGCATGTCTGCTGAGTTTAGTAACGGCCCGATTGCTGCTTTGGCAATGCCAGTCTGCATGCTTGGCATTGAGGTCCCCTGCAATGATAACAGCGGGATGTATGTTGATTAGGGTATCTATGTCACGTGTGGATATGTCAGTTGGAGGGTTATGTGCTTCTACTAGGAGGAGCGTGTTGGTTCCGTGCTGCACGTAGGCACAGGAGGCCTCTATCCGTTGCAAGGGGGGATGTGGGCTTGGCCATGTTGTATGTCGTGGGAGAGCCTTGTCTCAGTGATTAGTGCTACGTGTATATTGTGTCTGAGTAGAAAGTCCGTCAGTTCAGCTTTGCGCTGGCGCAGTCCGTATGCATTCCAAGTCATGATTTTAGTCGCCATAGAAGTGTCGGTTGGGGTCTAGAAAAAGGGCGAAGAAGGAGTTGAACTCCCTCAGCACCACCCTGGCATTGTGCGGCTGCGTCAGCTGCTGCATCAGCACCATGCCATGCCATGTGGTGCTGACTGGCTGTATAAAGCCAGAAGGTTTTTGCTGCGTGCCCACCCGTTAAGAGTTTTACAACAGGTAAGGTAAATATCGGGATATTGTAGGGTGAAATGTTGATTTTTAGAATGGTAAATTTTTATGAGGTTACTAGTATGTACCTGGTGGTTGAAGGACAGGATGCAACACCTTGCACCCTGGTGTTTTATTTATTTAAATTTTTGGGTATATAATTTTGATGCCAAGCAGCTTGGAAGGATTATGTGGAGCTCAGCTTTAGCTGCAGTTCGGATTAGTTCCTAGGTTATCTCGGATGCCCGCAAGCCATGCGGGGTAACCGGTGCTGACTAGAGCGACGTCTAGTGGGGTCATAATCTCCCAGGGATCTGACAAGGGCGCTTCTGTGGTTGGGTAAGCTTGCGTACAATTTTGATGCCCGGCGCCTGATTTCATCCTCCACGTATGGGAGACTCGAGGCCTCGTGAAGCAACCTGGTAGGAAAATAAGGACCCACAGAATATATAGACCTGAGTCCTCTATTCTGTGCTCGATGGAGCCATGCTATCACGCTGTCTGCGGCCATGCCCCAGATCTCGCAGGCATAAAGCATAACCAGGATCACCAGCGTTCGGAAAAAGGATATAACTTCATGCCAACTGGCATCGAGGTTGACCCCAGCATTGGATATAGTGAAGCAATTGCTCCCTGTACCTTGGCCGCTCGGTCCCTGATGTGTTGGCGAAAAGTTAGACCCTTGTCCAAGTTAACACCTAGGTACTGGACAGAGTTAGTCCACTCTGTCCTTCGACCTCGGTGGCTGAAATTGGGGCAGTCTGCAGGGGTGTGGCGCGTTTGTAAAAAGTATGGCGTGGCTTTTGTCCGGATTAACGGACATCCGCCAACGCCTACACCACTGCTGTGTGAGATGGAGATGTCTTTGTAAGGGGTTGAAGGCTCTGAGGATGTGTTTGTCTTTGCAGAACAGAAGCACGTCGTCAGCGTATTGTGCCATTTCGACTCGTGGCTCTGTTGGGAAGTCTACCATAAAGACGTTGAATAGGGTGGGGGATAGTACAGAGCCTTCGGGGACTCCGCCTCTCACTGGTCTGAGTGTAGATGTTTTCCCCGCGACTGTGACTTGGAATGTGCGGTGTCGCAAGAAGCTGCGTATTATGTTGACTAATTGTGTTGGTAGCCTCAGGTGGATCAATTTGTGGAGGAGCCCGGCGTGCCATGTCGTGGAGAAGGCCTTCTCGACATCCAAAGAAACTGCAGCAGTGAAGGCGCCTTCCTGGAACCCCAGGGCAGCAGTCTCCACCACCCGCAGCAACTGTTGGATTGTCGAGTGCCTAGGACGAAAACCAAACTGATGTGCGGGAATGACTTGAATGTCTCCCAATATTGGAGACAAGCGGGTGAGAATCAACCTCTCGAGAACTTTCGAGAGGGTGGAAAGGAGGCTGGTGGATCCGTAGCTGGAGGGGTGAATCGGATCTTTCCCAGGTTTCAATATGCAAATCACCCGGGCCTCTCTCCACTCTCGTGGAAAGTACCCAAGGGTCAGGCACATGTTGAAAATCCTAGTTAGGAATAGAACCGCGTTGAAGGGGAGATGGCGGAGCATTAGGGGGGTCAGCCCGTCCGGCCCCGCTGCCATTTTTGCTTTGAGTCGCTGAAGTACGCCCTGGACTTCGCTGGGACGAATTGTTGGGAGACGAACCGCGTCCTCAGGAGGGCGGCGTAGCAAACGACGCACCTCCCGACGAACACGTTGGGAAAAGTTATCGTCCTGGGGGTCATCTCTTGGACATAAGGTACGTTCAAGGTAGTCAGCGAAAGCATCGGCTTTGGCTTGGGGATCGTAAGCCAGGCCTTGGGTGCCATGGTTGGGGGAGTTGTATTGGCCTCTGTGATTTCTGAGGGCTCTGGCTATCCTCCACACGTCGCCATCCTCGACGCGCAATCTGGACATTTTGTCCTCCCCGCTTGCACCTTGTGCTCGCGCAGTCGGGCACTGACCTCTCGACGCAAGCGTCTTAGAAGCGCTCGATTATGTGGCATGCGGTGAAGCTGGTATAGTCTCCGTGCAGCCCAGAATCTTCTGATGAGAAGGATGATGTCCAGAGGAAGGACATCAGGGTGGAGACGTGCCGAGGAGTGGACTGTCAGATTGTGGGTAGTCCGCATCACGATGGAAGTGAAGGATGAGATTGCATTCTCCAGTGTGGGTATGTTTGTGATCCTTGGATTTGGCGGGATGGAACTGCGGAGACAATTCCTGACGCTTTCCCAATCGACTTCTCGCGTCTGAAGCGAGATGTCAAGACTGGCAACCGTGGTGTTGATCTCTGTCAACACCGGATTATGGTCTGAATGTAATGCGTTTAAGGACGTAAGGGTGAGATGAAATGGTAGATGCTTAGTGATGGCGAAGTCTATGACTGAAGGCAGTCCTCCTCCTCGCGGGCAGTGAGTGGGTTGCCAGGGACCCTGCACTTGAAGTAGCGGGTCTGCATCTATCAGGCGTATGATTTCAATGCCTCTTGCATCCGCCCGACGACCGCTATGCCAACGTTGATGTTTAGCATTGAAGTCGCTGGCCATGATGGCACTGGGACGTAGGGCTAGGATGGAGAGGTAGTCATTTGGGACAAACTGTCGTCGTGGTGGATGGTACACGGAGACTACCAAGACCTCTAATCCGCCAAGGTCCATACTGATGGACGTGGCCTCCAGGGTTTGCGGAGGTGGGAGCTGCATGGGCTGATGGACCACATTCTGCCGTACCAGGATCACAGTTCCGCCTCCCGGGCGTCCCTGTCGATCCGTGCGATGGCAGATGTAACCCGGAAGGCGGAACCGGGAGTCTGGACGGAGATGCGTTTCGCTGACTAGGATGACGTCCAGGGCATGAGCTCGAGCAAAGTGAAGCAGCTCGCTCCCCTGACCGGCTAGGCCACACGCATTCCAAAATGCGAATCCAAATGAGGTTCGAGACCTAGTTCGATACGCCATCACGGAGTTGCTGCGTACCTGCTCTCAGGAGGGCCATCGCCTCCATTGCTACCAGCATCTTGCCAGCCGGGTCGGAAGAGGTGAAGAACTTCACGACGAGCTCGCAGATCTTCTGTCCATGCGTCAGCAGCAACTGCTGCAGCCACGTGAACACATCTGAGAGGTCGAGTGTAGCTGTGAGAGGAGTGGTTTGAAATGTAGTCGACTGGGAGACTTGGTTGGATGGCGAGGGTGTGCGTGAGCGAATGGGAGCAGGTCTTCCTCCCGCCATCTCATCCCTTAACTGTCTAGGAGGCATGGGTTTGCCATGCTTCTCCTGATCAGTAGGATTTCGGGGCTCGCGAGAATGCCTCCCACCATTCCTACTCTGGTTGGTGTCAGCGTTTTTAAGGGGCTGGGGTACGCTTTTGTTTGCGTGGCTGTGTGGATGTATTGTGTACCTCCCGTGACATCTTTGGTCCATCAGAGACCCCTTGTGCTACTTTAGCGTAGCACGGTCTCTCATGTTCCTGCTGTTCCTGCCAGTGGTTGGCCCGGGCGCTGGTGGTCGTTGTTGGGAGCGGTCTTTGCTCCACCCTGGTTGTAGCTGGCTGCTGCTGTCTTGAAGAAGGGTTTCTTCGATTAGCAGCTATGACTGCCTTACGGGCAGGACAGCCGCCGTAGCAAGCCACATGCTTGCCCTTGCAGTTGGCACATGTAGGCTCATCGGTGGGTGACCTGGGACAAACCTCTTTCTCATGAGGTCCACTGCACCTCAAGCAGCGGGGAGTCCTTTTGCAGAAGTGACTGGAATGGTTAAATCCCAGACACCGGTGACATTGGGGGGGACCGCCAGAGCTCCTGACTGCCTCTATCCTCACTCCGAGGTAGCAGATGGTTGTGACATCATCTAGCTTCCCCTCCGGATCGTTGGCACGTTCCACTATCACCAGGAATAGGGGGATGGGGACAGGGCCAGGCTGACCCTGCGGAGGTGGTTTGGTCAGCTGCCTGACCAAACGGGGCTGGATGCCCCGACGGCTGAGGTCATCCACAATATCACCCACCGGTGTGTCCACTGGTATGCCTCTGATGAGCCTCTTGATGTCACGGCTCTTGTCTAGGCCGAAGGTGAAGTAGGGAATAGACTTCTTGTCCAGTGCCCTGAGGAGCAGTTGGTAGTCTTCGGTGTTGCTGGCCTGGAAGACAAAGCGACTCTTCCGCCTAGTAACCGTGCACGACACCGAAAGGGTAGGCACGACTTCCTTCAGGATGCCCACCATACCCCGGAAGTCATCCACGATTATAGGCGGAATGTGCCTCCTGGCTGGTCCAGATTGACTGGGCGCTCCAGTTGTCTCCAAAAGAGTGGCCCGTCTTTCCCTACGCCGGTTGGTTACTGTTCGGAACTCAGCCTCGTCAACATCCGTAGAGACGTGTGACGAACTGAGCTGCTCCTTGCCGACGTTCATTCTGGAGTATGAATTTGCAACGAAAAATTCTGCTTCTGAATCTGAGCAGGAATCTGAGAGCTCGCTCTCGGAGTTTTGGCCTATCCGTTGCGATGTAACGCGGGAAGTGCCCTTTTCTGATTGCTGCTTGGCCACAGCGAGTCTTTTGGCCTTGCCATTTACGCTCTTTTCGAGCTTTCGGCGAGGCCGTTTGCTTCCTACAGTCTGGGTTGGGGCCCTGACTGCAGGGTGGGTTACACCAGTGCTGGTGCTAGGTATTGCATCCATTACCGGATGTTTGGATGCATCGGATGGTGGGGTTGGACCCTTTTGATCGGGCATATTTGCCCTGCAGCGAAGTGCAGTGCGCAGCTAACCTAGGCTATATACGTACCGGTCAGCACAGACTTCCTAAAAAGCGTGAGGTACAGAGGGCCGGACCCGAAGGCGCCTTATAAAACCGTCTTTTAAGACGTTGGTTTAGGCCGTGTACCTCGCCTGGCTAATGTGGAGCTGGCCGGCTGTTTTCTTGGCGGTTGTTGTCGCTCGCACGTTGCTGCTGCTGCCTTCTACTGGAGATTTAGCTAAATTGCCGGGAGCTTCCCTAAGGTCCCTCCCGCTGGTGGCAATTCGCTGACTCCGAAGTTCTGGATGCGCTGGCAACTCCAACTCTCGAAGGCGATGTGCACTCTACGACGTCTCGAAGCCGAATTTTGAGCCGAGAGAGACCTGCATCAGCACACGCGCCGTGGGGTCGTTGAAGGTTATCCTCCTCCGTGGAGGAGGGTCCTTCGACTCTTGCCATACCGGGACTAGGTCCCTTACTGGCATGGTGGTGGGTATTTATAAGGGATGGTGGTTTGATGGTGGCGATTAAAGTTGAGATTAGTGTAAGAGTAAGGATGTTTGATTTATGGGAAAGGGACTTGAAGTTATTGAGTTCCAAGGATAAGTCTGGGACGGTTGTATCTCTCACCAGGATCAAGATCATATTCCCCGAGACCTCGGATAAGGTTATTGAAACTGGAAGGTAATTTTGCATAGAAGGCGTGGTATAGATGCAATATGTAGTCAAAAAGTTTTGTGAAGGAAAGATCAGAATGGATACTTTCATTTGGGATGTACCAATCGGCAGCAACTGCTGACCGAAGGTAACGGTTTTGGAGAATCTTTAGTTTGTATAGATGGGATTTGGCCGCTGCACCCCAGACTTGGCAGGCGTAAGTGATTGCAGGTCTGAGTACCTGCTTATATAGCAAAAGTTTGTTGCTAAGCGTCATAGCTGATTTTTTGTTGTATAGGGGATAGAGCATGGCCATCCTTCTATTTATTCTGTTTTCCACGGTTGTTATATGCTCCTTCCATGTCAGATGCATGTCCAAAACTATACCTAGGTAGCTGGCATGCGTGGACCAAGGAATGTCTGCTCCTGCTTAATGCAGATTTTGAACGTCTTGGAGGGGTCTTCTAGTGAAGGTGATGGCTTGGGATTTGGTGGCGTTTAGTTTCAACCCCCAGGTGGTGAACCAGACATGTAGCATGTTTGCGTAGATTTGAGCTCGCTGCACTGCATTTTCGTGGCGCTTAGATGCTACTGTGATGGCTGTATCATCAGCAAATAAGTATAGGTTGCAGCCCCTTAAGGTTGGAAGGGTGTTTGTGTAGGTGAGGAAGAGCAGAGGACCAAGGACACTACCTTGAGGTACCCCTGCATTTATGAAGTAGGTATGAGAGAGGATGTTGTCTTTTGATACAACGAAGGTACGGTTTTTGTGATAATGATGAAGTGTGTTAATAAGGTATAACGGGATATTGTAATGTATAAGGCGACGGAGAAGACCTTCATGCCACACAGTGTCGAAGGCTTTGGAGATGTCTAGGAAAAGGGCTACAACATAGTGACGGTTGTTAAAACCTCTAACCACCTCATCCACGATGCGCAAAAGTTGATGCGTGGTGGAGTGTTGCCGTCGAAATCCAAATTGTTCAGGACGCAGGACATTATGTTGGTCTAGCAAGTTTTCAAGGCTTAGTTGGTGTACCTTTTCGTAGAGCTTGCTTATCGTAGGAAGGAGACTGATGGGTCTATGACTGCTTACTTGTTGTGAGTCTTTGCCGGGCTTCGGGAGGGTGATGATTTTAGCATGCCGCCAAGCTACCGGGAAGTAGGCTAATACTAGTAGGCTGTTAAATAGATGCACTTGTAGTAAGATCCATGAGTGAGGTAGAGCTTTGAAGGCAGCGTAGGGTACGTTGTCGACACCTGCTGCTTTGTATGGACGCACAGAGTTGATTATGTTCCTCACTTCAGCTACACTTGTTGGCTTCACATCATCTAGTAAGTGTGGTGTGCTGAGATACTCCCTTACAGACGCTGAAATTTCATCTGAAATCTCTTGATCAACAGATTCTGCAGGGTGGAATGAGGAGGCAAGATGTTCTGCCATGATTTCCACTTTATCTCTTACTGAAGTAGCAACTCTCCTGCCATCAGTAAGAGGCGGATCAGATTTAGGGATCCCTAGAAGTGCCTTTGACATTCTCCATAAAGATCTGTCTTCTACATCAAGAGAACACAAACGCCTCTCCCATTCAGCGTTACTGTGTTCGAGTCATTCTAGTTTTACTAGATGTTGCAACCGGTTCCATTCACGTTTGTGAATAGGGTTGCGTGTAAGCTGAAAGCGTCGTCTTGCCTTGTTTTTATCGGCAATAAGACGCTTTAGCTCATATGGGAGAGGTTTCCCGAAGCTAAATGTAGTTCGCCGTGGTGGAGTGGCTTGGTTGTGATGTTAGTGGCCAGTTGTTCAGCTTCTTCAAAGATATTACAAGGTAGAACCTCTGCAGGCTGCAAGGCCATTAGTTCAGTGTACTTACTCCAGTTTGTTTATCTTGGATTAAGTGAGATAGGGGGGGCCTTAGGAGTAGCCCGACCCTGATAGAGGAACAGGAGTGGGTAATGATCTGAAGAGAGTTCAGGGATTGACATGACTTTGGGGTGGCCGCGGATGTTTTGCAGAATTGCGAAGTCCAGCTAATCTGGCGGACGGCGATCCGCATAGGATATGGTGGGTGATGAGGGAGCAAGTACAGCAAGATTGTGCTTTTCGACGTAGTACTCAATTGCAGAATCCCTGTGATTACGGATGGTAGAGTTCCACAGGGGGCTCTTTGTATTGAAGTCACCCAAAGCTATGGTAGGTGAGCCTGCAGAGAAGATGGTGTCCAGTTCCTTTACATTAAAAGGTCTGCTAGGTGGAATGTAGACGGAAAACGGGTTGAGGGGGGCCTTTGTTTGTGGCCACTTGTATTCCTGTAGCTTCCAGAAGATTGGAAGGTGGCAAGTGTAGCCTGTGGTGTTGAATATTGTGGCTAATGAATATAGCAGTTCCACCATATCCATCTGCGTGATCAGACCTATGACAGGTCATACCAGGGATAGAGGCCTTCAGGTGACTGGATAGATGTGTTTCCTGCACCATAAGCACTTGCACCTTGTTCACTGCAATGAAGTTTGCTGTTTCCTTTAATTTGTTCCTCAACCAGTTGGCATTCCAGGAGCAAATCCTTAAACTGAGGATGTTGGCAGTTATTTTATTGCTGTCCACCATAATTAGCCAAGAAGGTATAAACGGTGTTTACAAGGATGGTTGCAGAAGGGATGTTCGCAGGTCGCTGGGCTAATGCTGCAGCCAACGCTATTGCGAAGTCAGGTTGTAAGTGTACTGGGATTTTATCCTTGAGTTTTAAAAATTGTGCATCTGGGATGGACGGATTTAGAGATGATGAGGGCATGGAATTTGGAATAGAGTGGTGCGCTGGCAGACGTTGTTGAGCCAGTTGGCGGGTCCCAGTAGAGGGTTTTGGTTTGGAACTAGCGGTTGTAATGTTCCTGGAAGCTGTGTTGGTTGCAGTGTTACTTGCTGCCTTCAGTGGTTGGGATGGTGGGTTTGCTTTAGGCAAAGTGTTTGCAGACTCCTGTGGTTTGGTGACTACAGGAGGCGAGTACCCAGAGGTTGTGGCTGCTGTGGTAGTAGCAGTCTTGCTGGGAGCGACGGTGGCCTGAAGAGCTGCTGCATAGCTCGTGTACTGAATCCTGGTAGGTGGTGGCAGACCAGGATATCGGGTACCCTTAAAAGGCTCTTTAGGGAGACCCATAGGATTAGGTACCTTTGGAGCTGCGTCAAATCTGGTGCGCTGTCCATTTTTATTGAGCTACATTTAAACTCGAGCTTCTTGCCAAACAGGGCATTTGGCATATCGGCAAGAATGATCGCCGCCGCAATTGTAACATGTTGGTTTAGCTCCAGTTACTCCTAACTTTTGGCAATCTGCTCTTTTATGCCCTGGCTCACCGCAGAAAGAACACACGGGCTCCAAACGGCAACCTGCAGCACTATGTGTGAATTGCTGACAGTTTGTGCAATGCAGAGTCTTAGCTGGTGGGCGATAGGATTCAACTCGGATGGTGGCGTTGAACATCCTCGTCTCCTTGAATATCTGCTGGTAGCTCCCTTCCTTTTTCAAGGCTACTCTGAAGTGTGGAAGAAGTTGCCGGGTTTGGCTACGATTAGAGCGTAGCTGCCCAACTCTCTCCACTGGGTACTGCAGCTTTTTATGTTTTTCAGAGACGTCTGCCTCGGTGATGTACATGGGCAGGTCTTTTATTGTTAGATACAAAAGTTTTTCTTCTGGCAGTAGAGTAGTCAGGAATTGCGTGTTGCTTTCTGTGAGCACTTTCCGGAGGACACGATGGTCGTCAGATGACTCCGGTAGGAAAGCTACAGTGCCGCTCATGTTGCGGACTGAGTATTTTAGATTTGGGTAGTTGGCGTTTATATGAGCTGTGAGATCCCTAACCTTACTCGGGTCTCTTAGAAAGATTGGTGTGGCCTTTGCTGAACGGTCTACAACAGGCTACCCTGTTTTGGAGTAGACGTAAACTTCTCATTGAGAAGCAAGATATTGGCTATACCTTCTACACGCACTCTGTGTGCAGAGTAAAGTTGAAATGCATTCAGAGTGCCTTCTGGTTTAGCATTTGCTATGGTGTTGTGTAATTCCCGGTCAGCCAGTTCCAGGAATTTTTGTCTGGCCTTCTTCTCCAGAGTGAGTATTCTTACATATCCTTTAGACAAGGGCATGAGAGGACCAACTATTATTTCGCTGTCCATGAAATAGCGAAAGTCCCCTCCCTTAATGTAATAGAGGAGGCATTCCGGCTCATCGGAAGCCTCATTATCATTTTCCGGAACAGGCAAAAATTGGTCAAGAGCTTCGGAAAAAAAAGCGACTTCATCTTCCTCCATGTCGTGCAACACGACAAATAGCGGCCCACAATACACCTACCAATGAGAGGGCAGTATTGGCCAATGGGGAAGCAGCAGGGCTACGCCCTGTTACTGGGGGAATGTCTCGGGGAATCTTAAATCTAATAGATAGAGGAAAAATTAGAAATAGAGAAAGAACAAGTGTAGGGTGCAATAAGCCCGAGTATCAGAGGGCCTACCGGTAAGGGCGCCTAGAAGCCAGTCACTAGGTCTGTTGGCTGCAGCCTTGATACTCTGCCCAATCACTTTGTTTGTAGCTCAGGCTGGCACAATGATGCTGCTTCTGCAGGCTCGCAGACACGAAGCTGTCCCGAAGCTGCAGCTAGCTGGTGGCTGCTTGCTGTTGTCCAGGCATGTCTACTGCAGAGCGTCTCTATGTGTCGATGTTGTCTCTTCGAAGTCTCGAGGAGAAGTGGCAATGTTTCCTGCATCAGCAGTCGCTCGCTCGCAGGTACTGGTAGGCTTGTGTTAGGCTGAAGATTGTTGCTGTGTGCCCACCCAGGATAGGGTTTAACCACAGATAGGATTTTCTTTTCGGGATGGGTTAGAATGGCTGTTTTTCTTTGAGGATGGTGGATTGCATATGAGGTAGTCTATTGACTCCTCTAGAAGGATAGAATGCTATCACTAGCACCCTGGCGTAGAAAGAATTATTTTAGTTTGAAATGAATTTTGACTGAATTTTTGTTTAATTTTGAGACCAACAACTCTTGGTAGATTATGGGAGCTCAGCTTTTGCTGCTGCTGGAAATGCTCCGTGGTTACCTCGGACGCCCGCAAGCCATGCGGGGGACCCGGAATAGTCGGCGACGACGTCTTGTGGGATCATAATCACCAAGAGAACGAACCAGGGCACTTCTGTGCAAAGGTAACTGTGCGTATAATTTTGTAGCCTGGCGTCTAATTTCATCCTCCACGTATGGAAGACCCGAGGCTTCATGGAGGAACCTTACTAGGAAGAATCGGCCTGCTGAATAGATGGACCTAAGTCCTCTATTCTGAGCGCGTTGAAGATATGCCAGCCAGGAATCTGCGGCCATGCCCCAGACCTCGCAGGCATATAGCATCAACGGGACTATAAGAGCCCGAATAAGGTTAAGCTTTACGCGGACTGGCATCGATCGAGAACCCAGCATAGGATACAGGGATGCAATAGCTCCCTGAACCCTCGCCGAGAGTTCCCTGATGTGTCGACGGAAAGTCAGACCCTTGTCTAGCTGTACTCCCAGGTATTTGATAGAAGGTACCCATTCTAATCTTCGGCCTCTGAAATGGAAATCAGGACAGTCTGCGGGGGTGTGGCGCTTAGTGAATAGAATAGCGTGGCTTTTGTCCGGGTTAACGGACATCCGCCAACGCCTGCACCACTCTTGTGTGAGACGGAGGTGTCTTTGAATTGGGTTGAAGGCTCTGCGAATATGTCTGTCTTTGCAGAAGAGCAGCACGTCGTCAGCATATTGTGCCATTTCGACGCGCGGCTTGGTTGGGAAGTCTGCCATGTATACACTAAATAGTGTGGGAGATAATACAGAGCCTTCTGGGACTCCGCCTCTCACGGGTCTGAGAGTAGATGTTTGCCCCGCAACTGTGACTTTAAAAGTGCGATGTTTTAGAAAGCTGTGTAAGATGTTGATTAATTGGTTTGGTAGGCCCAGGTGGATAAGCTTGAGAAGGAGTCCGGTGTGCCAGGTTGTAGAGAAAGCCTTCTCGACGTCCAAAGGCACCGCTGCCGTGAACGCCTGTTCCTGGAAACCCAGGGCAGCCGTCTCCACGACTCGCAGCAGCTGTTGGACTGTCGAGTGCCCCGGACGAAATCCAAATTGATAAGCAGGTATGGCTTGAATGTCACCCAATGCTGGGGACAAACGGGTGAGAATTATCCTCTCGAAGACCTTCGAGAGGGTAGATAGCAGACTAATGGAACGGTAATTGGAAGGGTGCACCGGGTCCTTTCTTGGCTTCAATATGCAGATCACTCTGGCCTCCCTCCACTCGCGTGGAAAGTGACCGAGAGTTAGGCACATATTGAAGACCTTTGTCAAGAACAGCACGGCGTTGAAAGGAAGATGACGGAGCATGAGTGGGGTAAGCCCATCAGGTCCCGCTGCCTTTTTAGGTTTGAGACGCTGCAGAGCGCCTTGGACTTCACTAGGACGGACTATGGGTAGTCGGTCCGCATCCTCCGGGGGTCGCCGAAAATATCGACGTTCCTTCCTTCGGACACGTTCCGAAAAGATATCGTCCTGAGGGTTTTCTCTGGGGCACATTGTACGCTCAAGGTAATCCGCAAATACATCTGCCTTGGATTTAGGATCATAGGCCAGACCCCGTGTACCCTGCAATGGGGAGTGGTATTGACCTCGGCGGTTTCTGAGAGTCTTTGCAATCCTCCACACGTCGCCTTCCTCTACACGCAACCTGGCCATTGTGTCCTCCCACGTTCGCACTCTGTGCTCCCGTAGGCGGACACTGACCTGACGACGAAATCGTCTAAGTAGTGCGCGATTATGCGGCGTGCGGTGGCGCTGGTAGAGTCTCCTTGCCGCCCAAGAGCAGCGGATCAGTAGGACTATGTCCAGGGGAAGGATATCCAGGTGTAAAGGAGCGTCAGCATAAACTGTCAGATTATTGGCAGTTCGCGTGACTATGGAGGTGAAAGATGAGACCGCAGCCTCGAGGGTGCGGATGCTCTGAATCCTGGGGTTTGGTGGTATGGAGGTGCGGAGGCAGTTCCTTACGCCTTCCCAGTCGACCTCTCGTGTTTGAATCGAGAGGTCATGACTGGCAACCCTAGTATTGATCTCTGTCAATACTGGATTATGATCTGAATGGGGTGCATTTAGTGAGGTGAGAGTGAGGTGAAATGGGAAATGCTTGGTGATAGCGAAGTCGATGACCGAAGCCAGCCCTCCACCTCGCGGGTGGTGAGTGGGTTGCCAGGGACCCTGTACTTGTAGTTGTGGGTCCGCATCTATAAGGCGGATTATTTCGTTGATTCTTGCATCTCGGCGTCTGCAATGCCAACGCTCATGCTTGGCATTGAAGTCGCCTGCCATGATAACCCTAGGGGGCAGAGCTAGGATGGATTGGTAGTCGTTCCTTACGAATAATCTACCCGGAGGATGGTAAATGGATACCACCATGACTTCCGATCCGCCGAGGTCTAGACACACTGCCGTAGCCTCTAAGGATTGAAGAGGAGGAAGTTGGAAAGGTCTGTGGACCACATTTTGCCTCAGGAGCACCGCCGTGCCTCCGCCAGGTCGCCCTTGGCGGTCCGTGCGGTAACAAGTAAAGCCCGGGTCTCGGAAACGGGAATCTGGACGCAGATGCGTTTCACAGACGAGGATGGCATCTAGAGCGTACTCCCGAGCAAAGTGCAGAAGTTCACTCCCCTGACCATCCAGACCACAAGCATTCCAGAATGCGAATCGGAAAGAGGTACGTAACCTATTCCGATCCCCCATTTTGAGGCCGAGGAATGGCAGAAGTCAGGAGTGTGAGACCTTCCATGAGGACTAGTACTTTGCTGGCCGGATGTGGAGCAGAAATGAGTTTGACTAGCAACTCGCAAAAACGCTGTCCGTGGGTCAGCAGTCTGCTGTATCCACATCAGCAATTGAGAGAAGTCTAGTTCAACAACTGCGGGGATGGGTGTGGGAGAGGATGACCTGACAGGTGCAGGCCTGCCTACAGCCCGTGCATCCCTCGGCTGACGTTGTGGCAAGGGGGACACTTACCCCTCCGCCAACCGGTAATCAGCCTGGGGCTCGCCTGCAGGCCCGCTCCCTACGCTAGGTCGTGAAGTATGTGTTTGTGGCGACTGGGCCCGTGACTGTTTGCGTGTTGTGTTTTGGCGTGTGTGAGGTGTCTCTCGAGACATATTTGGGACTCTCGGGGGCCTTTGCACCACTTGGGCGAGCGTTTTAGCCTTCTCCTCTTCTTGCTGATGTGGCTCTCTCTGATTGGCCGTAGCTCTGAGCCTTGGCCAATCGCTGGTGCTTCTAGAAGGCGGTAAGCCTTGTCCTCGGCTGGTAGGTGCTGATGGTGCCTGTTGTGGCCTAACGGTCTGCTTCGGCGTTCTGGCGGCTATAACCGCCTTTCGGACCGGCAGCATCCGTAGCATGCCACATGCTCACCCTTGCAATTAGCGCATGTAGGTACCTCTGTGGTGGACCTCGGACACTCCTCCTTTGTGTGGGCTTCGCCGCACCTCAAGCAATGAAGGTTACGGCGGCAGAAGTGGCTAGAGTGATTAAACCCTAAGCAACGGTGACATTTGGGGAGACCGCCAGGGCTCCTGACGTGTTCCAAAGTTACCCTGAGGTAACAGATGGTTTTGACACCATCCAGTTTGCCCTCAGGGACTTTAGCTCGCTCCACTATTATTAAGAATAGGGGTATTGGGATGGGGCCAGATTGGCCCTCTGGAGCTGGCTTGGTGAGTTGCTTGACTACTCGTGGGGAAATGCCCTGACGTCGAAGGTCGTCCTCAATATCCCCCACAGAGGTATCCACTGGGAGGCCCCGGATAACCCTGCGTATGTCTCGAGCCTTATCAAGGCCGAAGGTAAAATAGGGCACAGACTTGCTATCAAAAGCCCTGATCAGCAAATGATAGTCTTCCACGCTCTTGGCCTGGAAGACAAACCTGCTTTTGCGCCTATTCACCAGGCATGACCCCGAGAGAGTCGGCATGACTTCCTTTAGGAAGCCGACCAGCCCCTTGAAGTCATCCACGATGATAGGTGGGATGTGTCGTCTTGGTGGCTCCCTAATCCTGGGTCCACCAGTTGATGGCACATCTGAAGCAGTGCTTCTCTTCCTCCGAGAAGTCACCTCCTGAAATTCTGCTTCGTCGACATCCGTGTCGATGTTCGACGAGCTAGCCTCGGAGTCGCTTTCCATTGTGGATGGATGAAGGTGGGGAGCCTCAGCTCCGTTGAAAGGGCCTGCTTCAGTAGAGCAGGTGTATTGGGAGAGCTCACTCCACAATTTTCCTGAGCTCGGAGAAGATTTCCGGGAAGAACCCTGATTGGTTTGTTGTTGGTCGATAGCCAAACGTTTGGTCTTGCCTTTTCCGCTCTTTTGGCGTTGTTGGCGAGGCCGTTTGATTCCTACCGTAGCCTGGCTCACGGCAGGTTGGTGCGTAATTCCAGTACTGGTGCTAGGGATAGCATCCTGTACGGGACATTTGGTTTGGTTGGGGGTGGCGTTTTGGGTGGGCATGTTGCCCTGCACCTTTCGGTGCAGCACTACAGCTACTTAAGGCTAACACTTACCTATCAGTAACAGGATGCTATTTGCGTGAAGCACAGAGGGCCGAGCACTGGGTGCGCCTATATAACCACCCTAAGGCGTTGGCTGTGGTCTTGTGCTTCTCCTGACTGATTCCTTAGGCTTGCTGCTTCCGGCGTTTTCTAGTAGGTTGTCGCTCGCTCGCACGCTGTTGCTGCCGCTCTCTTGTGGAGATTATGCAAATTGCCGGGAGCTTCCCGAAGGTCCCTCCCGATGGTGGCAATTGCTGACTCCAAAGCTCTGGATGCGCTGGCAAGTCTCGAAGGCGATGTTTCCTCTTCGGCGTCTCGAAGCGGAATCCCTGAAGAACTGCCTGAACGAAGTTACCCGTCCTTATCTTCCCCTTTCTTGAGAACTAATCCTGTATGCGCATCAGCACACACAGCAGCAGTGGTGTCGTTGAAGGTGCACCCTACTCTGAAGAGCAGGGGCCTTCGACATTTAGCCACTCCGGGACATTGTCCCTTACTGGCATTAGACAATGTAATAGAAAGATGGTGGTTAGACGGTGAGTTTTGTTTCTAGAAGGATAATGTAAGTCGTGTAGAGTGAATGTGAAAGAATAATTTGTAATAATTTGAAATTTGGAGTTTCTGTGATTGGATGATGTTAGGTGTCTAGAACAGCTCTGGGGTGAGGGTAGGTGTTTCCTGGGTCAATATCATATTCCCCGAGGCTACGGATTAAATGATTGAAACTGTCTGGAAGGGTGGCATAGAATTTGCGTGAAAGGTCAAGGATGTATTCAGTCAATGTAGGAAAGGATAGGTCAACGTGTATGTTAGCGTTTGGTATGTACCAATCAGCACCTATTGTTGTGCGAAGGTATCTGTTCTGGAGTACTTGAAGTTTGTTGAGGTGAGTTTTAGCTGCAACTCCCCTTATTTGGCAGGCATATGTCAAGGCGGGTCTTAGTACCTGTTTGTATATGGGTAGCTTGTTTCTTAGTGCTAGTGGAGACTTCCTGTTGTAGAGGGGATATAGCATGGACATTCTTCTGGAGACTTTATTTGCCAGCGATGTGATATGGGCTTTCCAAGTAAGGCGCATGTCTAATGCTACCCCTAGATATTGGGCTTCCGATTTCCATTGTACGGCAGCTCCTGCCAGACGCAGCTCAGGAACATCATGCAGCTGGCGACGACTAAATGTCGATTTGTTTGCATTGATCCGTAGCCTCCAAGTGAGGATCCACGCGGTCAGCATATCAGCATACCTTTGAGTTCGCTGTACTGCTGTCAGATGTCTAGTGGATGCTGTGGAGATGGCTGTGTCATCCGCGCATCAGCACATGAATTTTTTTTTTTTTTTTTTTTTTTTTACCGTGGAGGGGAAAAACCCAGGTACAGGCGACGGCCCGCGTGCGACGGCCGACAGTGTGAGGGTCCCTGTGCCCTGAGGGGGCCAGGTGTACTCACTAAAAAACCCCACCACGTGTTAGTTACGTGACTTAAATTATTTTGCGTGCACTTATTAACATGCTTAGTCGGGTCCCGCATAGCACCCCGGTTAGTATGTGGTATCTATTAAGCTGGCATGCGATGCATGCGAGCGCGTCTATGTTGCTTCTTGGTGGTGACCATGAAACCTGGGCACCACCAAGTGTAATTTATGCTTTACTTTACTTATGTACATGTGGCTGAGGCCGGGTAGGCCTGTTGGTCAGTGTTATGTGTAACTTATCTATTATATATGTGTTTTTCGTATTAATTCTACTTATGGCCCCAGTATTCTGGGTTTGTCAATAGTTAGTACTTGGCATGCAATTCGAACTATGTGTTCGGTCGTCCTTGGTTCCGGCGTGGCCGTTCGTTATTTCCTTTGTCCATGCGTTGTCGTCGGTGTGTCCTACTCCATCTGCAGTCGCCCGCTGTCTCTGCACCTGTAGGACACTGGTGGGAGACCCTCTAACTCCCGGGCCGCCTTGACTGTTGTCAAGGGCTTGGAGGGCTCTGTGCGGGCAGTGTTCTGAAAAGAGTCAGTAAGAAAAAGATTAATGAAGGGAAAGTAGGGGTGTCAGCCTAACTGTCTGTGTCAGTTGTCCCTTAATAGGTTGTTCAGGAAGTTCTGAACGTCGTCTTCGTCGTCATAGCACATAGCACATGAATCATGGCCCATATATATATACTCAGTGAGCGGGCTCGCGTTGGTGAATATAACAACCTCTCAGAAAATACTGCTGCTCTGGTCGCTGCTCAGTAAGCCAGATCTGTGTTTCCTGAAGATGGGAGAGATGTACGCTCCCAAAACGTCGATGTCTCAACATCTGCTTACCTGGCTCGAAGCCCGAGAACGTCTAGAACATATACGCCGCCAGGAAAGATTGAGCTCATATTACATCGACACTCATTTACACATTTTGTTTACATTTAATGTTGTACTTAAATTCTTCAGTGTTGTAGAAAGCATTTTCTAGTAAATAGTTCTTAATGGTTTTTATTTGTATCTCTTTGTTTCAAGTCTTTTATTTCCTTGGGTAAAGCATTATAATGTTCTTTTCCTATACTTTTCCTATACTTTTTATTTAATGTTCCCCTGAGTGCAGTTCTGTAATAATCGTGTTTATTGCTAACATTATAGCTATGCATGTGATTGTTTTTAGCAATTTTTCCATTTAGTAGAACATGCTTGATGCTTTCATAAATGTAGATACACGGAACTGTTAAGATTTTGTATTTTTTGAACCAGTCCCTACAACTGTGTCTTTTTTCTATTTTCCCAATTATTCTAATTGCCCTTTTTGTAATTTGAATATTTTTAGTATTTCCTTAGCTGTAGTGTTCCCCCATAGTGTTATGCCGTATTTTATATACGAATAAATGAAAGCATAGTATACCTGCTTCAGCGTTTTATCCATGTTATCCTTAACCTGTTTCATAATGTATAAACCCTTATTTATCTTTCTTGTTATGTACATTATATGTGGTTGCCAATTAAGATTTCTGTCTATAAGCACTCCTAGGAAATTTGCGACTTGTGCCTCAGGAATACTTTCCCCATCTACCTTGAGATCAATGTGATCTGCATGTTTTTCTTTTAGCGTGAAATTTATCCATGTCTTTTTTATGTTTAATACCAGATCCAGTTTTGAAAAGTAGTCTTTTAATATTTTTATGATACTGTTTGCCTTGTTTTCTACACCTTTAGTAGTGGGATCTGTAACTATTATTGTTGTATCATCTGCATAGCCAATTGCTGTACTTCCATTGTTTGCTACTATTTCAAAAAGATCATCTATATAAACTAGAAATAGGAAAGGACCCAATTTAGAGCCTTGCGGAACTCCTTGTTTAATTGTTTCAAATTTTGATCTTACTTTACTTACCTTACCCTTTCATTTTTGTAGTTTATTTCTACGCACTGCTGTCTGTTTTCTAGATATGATGCAATCCACGTTTGTGCAATGCCTCGAACCCCATATTTTTCTAGCTTATTTTCAAGGATTTTTATATTTACGCAGTCAAAAGCTTTAGAGAGATCCAGAAATATGGCGACTACTAATTCACGATTATGGAGTGCATTAATAATTTTATCATTTGCTTTATCTATCGCATTTATTTTTGATTTATGTTTTTGAAATCCATATTGTAGCTCTGCTAAGATTTTCTGTTTTTCAAAATATCCTTGTAGTTGTTTCAAAAACACAGCCTCCATCACTTTTGATATTGCAGAACATAATGTGATTGGTCTGTAGTTTTCTATATTGCATTTGCTTTCTTTTTGTTTGTAAATTGGTCTAACAATCGCTCCTTTTAATGTATCTGGAAATACTCCATGCATCAGCGAAGTATTTATTATATGAGAGCCTCAAGAATTTCATATTTTATGTTCTTTAGCATTTCGTTTGATACTTCATCTAAGCCAACAGATTTTTTTAAATTTTAGCTTATTTATTTCTCTTAAAACTTCCTCTTCTGTTGTTTCGAAGATTACCATAGAATTAATTTGGGCGAAATTTGATATTATTGTTGAGTTTAGAATTTTGGGCTTTGAATTTAGCTGTTTTGCAACATTTATATAGTAGTCATTGAATATATTACATATTTGTTTAGGATCTGTTATCTTATTATTTTTATGGTTTATTTCAATATTTTCTATTTGTTTAGTTTTGCTGTTTTTATGTATTTGGTTTACAATTTTCCACACTGATTTTGTTTTGTTTTCTGCTTTTTCAATTTGTTCCTTGTTATAATTCATTTTAGCCTGTGTAATTACTGTATTTAGTATTTTGTTATAATTTTCAATATAATTTAGAGATTTCTCACTCATATTTGGCTGTTTTATTGAATTTAAAAACCTCACCCTTTTGCATGATTGTTTTATTCCTTTTGTCATCCATTTTGTGAAATCATTTACCTTACCACCTGAAATTATTTTGAAGCTTCTTAATGGCATCATTTTTTGTAGACCATTTTGCAGTATTATACTTAAAATGTTATATTTTTCATTTATATCATCAGTGTTATACACCTTTTCCCAGCTTACTTCTCTAAGATAATTTCTAAGGTTGTTTAAGCTTTCCTTATCTCTTTTAAAGTTTACTCTTAACAGTTGTCCTGAATGGTCACCTATCCCTGACTTAACGATTGACGTGCTCCATTTTGTTTCTGGTAAGTTAATAAAAGCATTGTCAATGCAAGTTTCAGAATATTTTGTTACCCTTGTTGGCTCTTTTATATCAATTTTTAGATTATGCCTATTTAAGATTTCTGTAAGTGATGATTTATATACACTTTCCTTTATCATGTCAATGTTTAAATCTCCCATTAGTATTTTAATCTTTTTTTTCGTTTATTCTGTTTAGTACATTTTCTATGATTTTAAGAAATAGATCTTTGTTTCCCCCAGGCGATCTATATACCCAGATTAGTACTATCCTGGCCTCTTTTAAAAATACTTCTATTGCTGCTAGTTCACATACTATTTACTTACTAAAATTACTACAATCTACCTCTTTGAACTTTATATTATTTTCTACATAAATAGCCACACCTCCACGTTTGTGTTTCTGCCTACAAAAGTGTGACCCTGGTGTATAACCATGGTAATTATTTGCCACAATTTCCTCCGATTTTAGGCCATGTTCTGTTTGTATCATAATATTAGGCTTCAGATCTGTTATATTTAACTCTATCAGTGTCCGCTTGTTACTTACATACTGACAATTTTGATGAAATATTACCAAGTCATTGTTTTTCCTCTTTTGTACAATTTTGTCTACCTTTACATTTTCATAAGCTTTTACTTTATTAGTAAAATTTTTTGTGTTTGGTTTCTCTATTTTACCTATTTAAACTTTTTCCTAAGTTTGTTTTAAATATATTTTGTCATCACCTAGGTCTGTTTTTAGTTTCCCTTACTTATGCATATATTTATAGTATTTTCTTTTAATTTACCTAATAAAAAGGATCCCTTCCCAGACAACTATAATCTAAACATTTGTTTACATCTACAAAAACAGCCTTAAGTGTGTCACATGCCCAGCGTATCCCCTCATTTATATCATCAATATATGCTGTACTTTCATCTCTTCTTCTCACTATACCATTTATAACTACAGTTGCCAGTGGGAAATACTTTGTCCTTGTCCTTGCTTCCTTTCTGGTCTAGTTGATTTGGCAGATATTGTGCCTTCATACCCCTGAACACTTTCACTGTTGTATCACCTCTGTTTAGCACTACGTTTTTTAACATGGAGCATATCTCGTTTAGTATTTTGAATGACGAATTTTATATACTTTTTAACACATCACTCAGAACTCTGCCCAAGAAAATGGTGTAAATAACAGCTATTAATTTATTAACTTACGCAACATTTTGTGCTCCTGCGCTACTTTTGAGTTTACGAATCTGGCAACCCTGTTACTTTCATGCTGTGGACGTGGGTTGAACGCTACCACACATTAGCGGAACTGTGATTCGGATGCGCAGTTGCTCGGTCGTTAGATATTTGTTGGCAATTTGTTCTTTGCAGAGTGTGCTAAGTCTGTGTGCTATATTTCATAGTTTAGTGGCTTTGTCATATGTGTGTTTGAAAGTGAATTGCGAATATGAGTAAAAATAAGAAAACTAGAAAATCAGAAGGTTTAACATCTAGCTTGGGAATGAAAGAAATATTTATCAATTCCCAGAAGAACGTTACCTCACACGATTTCTTAATATCTCAGATGAAGAAGCTGTATAGAAAAGTAAGTTATGTAAAACGTCTTAATTCTGCAGTACTTGAATGGTTGATATTATCAGTTAATATTACCTAGAGCTTTTATCGAAATTAACGATTAAGCTGGGCTAACCAAGCCGGGCCATTTTGGTCCATAATCTGTGTACTATTTGGAATTATAATGAAAACTAAATTTAAAACAGAGTGTTAAGGTTAAAGTTTGCATGACTAATGGAACTTACATGAGCTGTAATGCGCATATTGCATTACCACAAGCTATACTGAACAGATCTTGCAGAATTTACTAAAGTAGTAAAACCTAGTAGCTGGAATACTGAGGGAAAAATTGTATTTGGGGGATGGTTTTAATAAGCAGAGTGTAGGCAACACCATTAGTATAGCTAAACCTCAATGAACATCAACTACTCCTTATTAACTTAGGACTGTGAAATTAGTAATGTAAGTCTTTCGCAAATTGTAGTAACTGGCAGCTCTTCCTGCCTTTACGTGCTGCAAATGATTTTGTTAAGTTCCAAACTCATTTGCCATGTTGTATTCTATGTATGTCACGAATATCTTTATATTTGTACTTTAAATACTCAATTAAACCTTAGAACAGCTTACTTGAGTTTCCAACTTAGCTGCAGTGATATTGGGGGATGGTTTTAATAAGCAGAGTGTAGGCAACACCATTAGTATAGCTAAACCTCAATGAACATCAACTACTCCTTATTAACTTAGGACTGTGAAATTAGTAATGTAAGTCTTTCGCAAATTGTAGTAACTGGCAGCTCTTCCTGCCTTTACGTGCTGCAAATGATTTTGTTAAGTTCCAAACTCATTTGCCATGTTGTATTCTATGTATGTCACGAATATCTTTATATTTGTACTTTAAATACTCAATTAAACCTTAGAACAGCTTACTTGAGTTTCCAACTTAGCTGCAGTGATAAGATTGAGGTAACGTTTAGTGCTTTAACAGATTTTTGTAAGGATTGTTCATAAAGCTTTTTAATTCACTTCTGTTTTAGTCATGGACAGACATGTTCAAGAATTGATGTATTTATATTCAGAAATATTTGTTTCTTGAAAATACTGAAAACTGTCATTAACTGTACATTATAGTGTTAAATTTTCTGAAAGCTTTTTGAGCGAATATAATTAAAAACATTTTGTTCTATTTCCAGAGTAAAATGGAAGACTTTCTTGAACAGTTTATGCGTTATTTAGGCTGCTTTTTCGTAGTAGAGGAGAAGCTGCCTGCAGTAGATCGTGGCTTAGATTTTGCTGTCAAATTTGCCGTATCAGTTGGTGTGCCACAGAGAAAGAATAATGCACCAGAAGCCTATGAGGAGGATGAAATGCATCCTTTCTTATTGCAACTATTTGAATCTGTCTTTGCTGTAAGTATCATTGAAGTAGAGCTTTTGTAATGACTTAACAGTGTCTTACTTCCTCTTGGAGTTGCTTAACATTTTGTTGTACACACATACAGATTGTAATTAATGAATTACACCAAAATATTTAGAGCATTTAGAAATGTTATGAACAAGTAAATTTGAGATAGTGGGCTTACTTAAGACCCCATCACACTAGTTCCTGGAAGTACTGGAAGGCTTTTCTACCGGCATTACACAAAGCAGAATGTATAACGAAGTGCAAATGTCAGCACTATAATCTTTGCATATGGAGGTGGGACGTACTGCAGACTCCAGCCAATCCTAAGCTTGCCCCGCCTACCAGCGCTGACGAATGTGGTACATGGCATCTCGCGTGCCTGAGCTGAGAACATTATATTAATTAACCGCACTCGGGTAAATGTTTGAAAAATTACAAATGCCAATCTTATAATAAGAAAGAATTTTATTTTCTGATCATGACCGTACAAAAATCCTGTCTCTATAATACTTAGAGGACAAGCGATGCACATTTTATCTTCACATGTTATGGTTAAATGTGATGGATAAATATTTGAAAATTATAGATGCCAATCTTATAACAAGAAAGAATTTACTGACTACGTAGAAAAAGAAGCTAGCAATGAATATTACACAAATATAAATATTTGTAACAAAAAGCTTCACTTATCTTAAGAAAATGGTGTTATTCTTCTAATGGAGATCGATTTCAAAAACAGATTGTTTTCATCATCAGTCTATCAATAAGCTTCGTAGTCAAGGATTCCGGTTACCATGTTTTTATGCTTTTTCAGTATTACCTAATATTACTGTTAGGTTAGGTTTGTTTTGTTTTCAGATTTTGGTAATACTGAAAAAACATAACATGGTAACCGGAATCCTTGACTACGAAGTTCTACGAAGTTTATTGATGGACTGATGATGAAAAGAATTTGTTTTTGAAATCGGTCTCCATTAGAAAGAAGAATTAACACCATTTTCTTAAGATAAGTGAAGCTTTTTGTTACAAATATTTATATTTATGTAAGAAAGAAGTTTACTTTCTGATCATGACCGTAAAAAAATCCTGTCTGTACGATACTTAGAATGTGAGCAATGCACCTTTTATCTTCACATGTTATAGTTAAATGTGATGGATAAATGAAAATTACAGATGCCAATCTTATAACAAGAAAGAATTTTATTTTCTGATCATGACCATACAAAACTCCTGTCTCTATGATACTTATAACATGAGCTATGCAAATTTTATCTTCACATGGTTATGGTTACCCAACATCCATCCATTTAATACAGATAAGCCTGAAAAACAACATTCTTTCCTCACAGTATCTCAAGCATAAATAAATAATGCAGCTATTATTAAAACAGAAGTTGCACAGTTTGAAACAGTTAATTTTCATTATTTGAAGCAAAAGTTAGAAACAGTGACGTATTTAACATTTGAAAGTAATGAGTTGGTAATTCAAACACAAACTTCACTTAAATTATCCTTACTTGGACATGTCTCGGAGAACAGTTTGTCCCCATCGTCAGCAGTTATGTAGTAGTAGTAGTTTATTCATCTGTTAAGTCAATACAATGACATTGGATACATCAATACAAATATTTAAATATTTACAACAATACAAATAATATAAAGTATAAAAAATAAATTACATCAAGTGTAATTAATAAGATCTAAGCATGAACTCATAGATATATACAGTTGCATGGCTCTACAGCTACAGCATTTAAAATGATATCACAAATATATACAATTATATGGCCAGCTTCAGTGTATCTAGAAATTCTCTTACGTCATAATATGAATTGCTTAATAAAATTTTTTTTCAACGATAACTTGAAACACTGCATATAATTTGTTTTTCAGATTGGCTGGTAGTTTATTATACAGAGTGACTGCTGAATCCGACTGGTTGGATCCGTGGTTTCCTGAAGTGAGCTGGTTGTCCATGGTGGCATCTTTTGTCTGTGAGATGAACTTCCAAAGAGAGTTTTCAGGCGGAAGTTCAAAATAGTAATCCTAAATAGATCAGATCACATCTCTAGAGTAGAAAACATGTTAGAAAGCAATGAATTCACAAAATTGGAAAGTGACCCACTAAAACTCTATATGAAAGAATTTGAGAGAACCTTAAAAGAAGCCTGGGTATTATCTGATATACAGAAATCTAAAGTCAAACCAGACCTCCCAATATTACCGAGACTTTATGCGTTGCTGAAAATTCATAAATCAGGAGAGAAAATGAGGCCCATAATCAACAACATAGACACACCTACCTACAAGTTATCCAAACATCTAGCACATACATTTTCATCACTGCCACAGTTCCACAGCCTAGCCATTAGAAATTCATTAGAATTAGTAGACAGGATCTCAAATTTGCATTTGGACACAGAAGACAAATTATCATGTGTGTCACCTCTCTGTTTCCCAGTATTCCAACAGATGAACTCATGCTACTCCTCAAGAATTGGCTCATACGGACTAACATTTCAGCAGAAGAAATAGAAGATCTCACAAAACTTACTCATTTATGCATACATCAAAATTTCTTTACATTCAGCAGTAAATTCTATCAACAGACCTCAGGCCTAACAATGGGCAATTCACTTTCACCTTTCCTAGCCAACCTCTTTATAAGCTACTTTGAAACACATATTACATCATCCTTCCCATACATCTTCAAATACTGGTATAGATATGTTGATGATATTTTTGCCATTGTTCCACACAGATTCATTCAAGATTCCTTAAAACTATTGAACATACAGAATAGAGCAATAAAGTTCTCAATAGAGATAGAAAAATATGGCTACCTACCTTTCTTAGATCTGAAGATAATCCATGAATTAAATAACATATCTTTTGGCATCTACAGGAGGCGAACACAAACAGATGATTACATTAAGAACGATAGCTACAACCCTACACCCCACGAACATGCAGTTTTGAACAGCTTAGCACATAGAGTGGTCAACATCCCATTGAACCAGAATGAATACAACAAAGAATATAACCACGTGATTAACATAGCTGCAATTAATGGATACAGTAAACAATTAATAGAAAAGAAAATTTGGAAATTCAAGAAATAGAAACACATATTGGATACCACAAAATTAACAGAATCAGAAACCGAGACACAGTTCAGGAAATTCACATATCATCCCAGGGTGCATCATAAATTCAACAAGATATTCAAGAAGTACATCACTCTAGCACCAATAAATAAATTTAGTTTAAAAAACTCATTATGCAACAGTCTGAAAGACCCAGTACCTGAAAACAAGAAATAAGGTATTTATTAATTTTTAGATGAGTCGTATTTATTACACATCTGCTTCACTTTATACAAAATCAACTGCTCAGACTGCAATAAGTTCTACATAGGAAAAACCAAAAGAAATTTACATATTAGATTACAGGAACATATGAGATGTGTGAAATACAAACAAATAGAAAAATCAGCAATAACCCACCATTTCTGGTCTACCAATCATGAAATTGTACCGAATATAAAACTATTAAAACCAGCCAGTGATGCAGCCGACCTCGATTTTTGGGAAAAGTTATAAAAAACAAACAAGTACTTTAACAATTCCTTTCTTGGAGGTGTTGAAAACAGTGTTGTTATAATAAATTAACTTTAAAGATAGTCGATTAATAACACTAAACAACACTTACTTTAAAATTTTCCCGGAACATGTTTCTGAGGCTTTGCCTCTATCATCAGCCGGCCCTCGACTGGTTCTCATTGGTGTAGTTGACGATATTTTGTCACAGGTCTCTAGTGGCGGTTCAAGGAACTTGCCGAACAAATCCTTGAACCACCACCAGAGGAGACCTGTGACAAAATATCGTCAACTACACCAATGAGAACCAGTCGAGGGCCGGCTGATAATAGAGGAAACATGTTCCGGAAAAATTTAAAAGTAAGTGTTTAGTGTTATTAATCGACTCTCTTTAAAGTTAAAGTATACTTTAAATTTTAAATTGCCGCCTGAAACTCTTTGGAAGTTCATCTCACAAACAACAGATGCCACCACAGACAACCAGCTCACTTCAGGAAACCACAGATCCAACCAGTTGGATAACTGCTGACGATGGAAACAAACCATTCTCCAAAACATGTCCAAGTGATGTTTGTGTTTGAATTACCGACTCATTACTTTCAAAAGTTAATTTTCAGTTTGTTTTCAGAGTATAGCTATTGCTTTGTTACAGTAAATGGCATCGTTAAGCCATGTGTTGAACTTTAACTGAAATATGTGCACACAGTGTTGCCAATTTGTTGTGAAGCAGCTTCATCCTTAGAAAGAGGGGCTGTACCTGTGTTTCAATCTCTGGGAAAGATTCGGAAAGCGAGTTACTGGATTGGAAATCGTGCTTGCTGTTCCACTGCTGTGAAGTGTGTAAAGTTAGGATCTTAATGTTTTAGGAATACTTAATGTGTTCTTTAATTACGGAAAGAAGAACCAAAATCTTTACTGGTGGGTAAAACTGCTCTTATCTGTCGGTACACGTATTATGCTTGGCAGCAGTGCTCCCCTTGAGGACTGGCCAGCATTTATATGCCTTTAACCTTTGCGAGTGGTATAATGAAATAGAAGGTCCTTGGAAAAAAAGAGGGTTTAGGTGGAATGTTACCAAACATTGGGGGCTTTTAAAAATAAGCTAGTGAAATTTTAAAATATTATAATGCATACTTTGTAATTTCCAACTTGCAAAACATAAGTTTGGTTGACACAATTTTTAATGTGTAAAAATACTTTCAGTTTACTGCAGGTATTGAATCTGAAAAATGCCATGTGAATTAGGTTTGAATGACTATAACATACTACATCCAAAAATTCTTTTATAAGTACTTAATCTTAATGAATCTAACATACAGCCATGTAAAAGTCCATTATACTCATCTCCCGTATAACTGTGCATTAAACCCGTGTCTTTTAGTTTTTTTATAATGTCCAGTAACATAAGTCATAGGGACAATCAGTAAAATGATGTTCAAATTTGTCCAGGGTACATAGAGCTTAAGAGTTACCATTCATCTTTCAGGATAAGGGTAAACCTCCCAACGTTAAGTCACCCGCCTCGGTAGCGTAGGTGGTAGCATGTCTGCCTCAACATTCAAGAGATCCCGAGTTCGAATCTCGGTAAGGGTGAGTTACCTGGATAAGGTTTTTTCCAGGGTTTTCCGTTATCCTCAAAGACGAATGTCGGTTAACTCTAAGCTATATGGACCCTGAGCTTATTTGAGCATCACTTCACCTATTTCATTCACCGTCCGATGTGACTTAACGTCAGAGGACGTAAATTACAAAAAAAAAAAAAAAAAATAATAATAATCATAATAATAAATAAAAAATCCAGCGTTAAGTCATATTGGATGATGAATGAAATGAGTTTCAAATGAGTCCAGCATCCATAGAGCTTAGAGTTACCAGACATTCATCTTTCAGGACAAGGGAAAACCTCCAACATTAAGTCATATCAGACGATGAATGAAATGTTTAAATGAGTACAGGGTACATAGAGCTTAGAGTTACCAGACATTCATCTTTCAGGGAAAGGGAAATCCTTAAAGTTAAATCATATAGAATGATGAATACAATGATGTTCAAATGTGTACAGGGTACACAGAGCTTACAGTTACCAGACATTCATCTTTCAGGATAAGGGAAAACCTCCAACGTTAAGTCATATGGGACGATGAATAAAATGATGTTTAAATGAGTACAGGGCACATAGAGCTTAGTGTTACTAGACCATATTTCAGTATAAGGGAATACTTCCAATGTTAAGACATATCGGATGATGTTCAAATGAGTACAGGGTACATAGAGCTTAAGAGTTACCAGACATTCATCTTTCAGGATAAGAGAAAACCTCCATAGTTACATCATATCAGACAATGAATGAAATGATGTTCAAAAGAGTACAGAGTACACAGGGCGTAGAGTTACCAGACATTCTTCTTTCAGGATAAGGGAAGATCTCCAACAATGTCATATCAGACAATGAATGAAATTTTCAAATGAGTCCAGCATCCATAGAGCTTAGAGTTACCAGACATTCATCTTTCAGGATAAGGAAAAACCTCCAAAAGTAAGGCATATCAGATGAATGACATGATGTTCAAATGAATCCAGGGTACATAGAGCTTAGAGTTACCAGACATTCATAATTCAGGATAATGGAAAACCACCAACGTTAAGTCATATTGGACGATGAATGAAATGATGTTCATATGAGTACAGGGCACATAGAGCTTAGTGTTACTAGACCATATTTCAGGATAAGGGAATACTTCCAATGTTAAGTCATATCGGATGATGAATGAAATGATGTTCAAATGAGTACAGGGTACATAGAGCTTATGAGTTACCAGACATTCATCTTTCAGGATAAGGGAAAATCTCCAACGTTCTCATATCAGACAATGAAGGAAATGTTCAAATGAGTCCACCATCCATAGAGCTTAGAGTTACCAGACATTCATCTTTCAGGATAAGGGAAAATCTCCAACGTTCTCATATCAGACAATGAAGGAAATGTTCAAATGAGTCCAGCATCCATAGAGCTTAGAGTTACCAGACATTCATCCTTCAGGATAAGGGAAGATCTCCAAAGTTACATATCGGACAATAAAGGGAATGATGTTCAAATGAGTACAGGGTACACGAGTAGTAGAGTTACCAAACATTCATCTTTCAGGATAAGTGAAAATCTCCAATGTTGCATCATATCGGGCAATGAATGGAATGATGTTCAAATGAGTACCGAGTACACAGGGGCTAGAGTTACCAGACATTCATCTTTCGGGATAAGGGAAAATCTCGATGTCATATTAGACAATGAAGGAAATGTTGTTCAGATGAGGCCAGCATATATAGAGCTTGGAGCTACCAGACATTCATGTCGCACAATAGGGAAAACCTCCAACGTTAAGTCATATTGGATGATGAATGAAATTATGTTCAAATGAGTACATTGTACATGGAGCTTACAGTTACCAGATATTCATCTTTCAGTATAAGGGAAACCTCCAACATTAAGGCATATCGGACGATGAATGAAATGGTGTTCAAATGAGTCTAGGGTCCATATAGGTTAGTTATCCAACATTAATCTTACAATAAGAGAAAGCCCTGGGAGAAAACCTTATCCAGATAACACCCTGCCCAAGATTTGAACTCTGTACCTTTTGCAGACATGCTACCAGTACACTATAGAGGTAGGCCTTCTTTTTGACTTGCCTGATCCATGTTCCTAAATACTCTCCAGTTATTTTAATTCTTTCTGTCTCTCTTATCAGTCAACATTTTAATTGTAATAATTTCTGTATAATTTGTCCCATTTTTAAATGAATCTATATAATGTTACAGAACTCTTATCTCTAAAACTATCCCAAATCTT
Source organism: Mantis religiosa (assembly GCA_030765055.1). NCBI lineage: Eukaryota > Metazoa > Arthropoda > Insecta > Mantodea > Mantidae > Mantis > Mantis religiosa. Next base: position 108,437,800 of record CM060950.1, read on the forward strand.
TTGTCTATATTTTTTGCTTTTGGCATTAACTTCTTTCAAAATTCTACTTTATTTTGAACTCTCATTTTCTAGAAGCCCCATCCCAATTTCTTGTATTTTGCCTGACCAACTGTTAAATTTCATTTCCACTTAACACACCTTTAACACTAAATGCTCTTTTAGCGTTTAACTTCTATACCAATTCTTTTCATCACCAAATCTTTCTTCCTAACTCTTCCTAAATCTCCCAGAATTACTTACAAATGAGATTTTGATAATGTATAATTTTTTTAAATTAATGCAGTGACATGTATAAAACATTACAAACAATAAAGATATGTAGTAACATATTTAGAAATTATTAGAAACATTATTTAGAAATTGAGTCCCCTTTAAAGTATTCAGTTAATTTGGCTTGTTTCACTTTTCTTACATTAAATGCACACAACTGACTTTCCAAAGTACGAGGGAGGACCCAAAAGAAAGCAGATTGTTGTCATAAAAACTTTATTGATGAACCTTTTTACAAAATTACTTCAGTCACCTTCAAAATACCCTCCATTTCATGCGATGCACCTGTGAAGTCTCTTTTCCCACTGTTGGAAGCATGTTTGGAATTCTTCAAGTTTGATATTGCCCAGTGCCCTTTGCGAAGCTGTTTTTACCGCCTCCACATTGTCATAACACACCTGTTTTAGCATTTTTTTCATTCGTGGAAATAGGAAAAAGTCGCACATGGCTAGGTCCAGTGAATACGGAGTGTGGGGAACGACAGACCACCTCTGAGATGCCAAACAGTGGGTCACTCGTAAGGCCGTGTGTGCTGGAGCGTTGTCATGATGCAGAAACCAAGTTAACTGATCGCCAAAGTTCCGGGCGTTTCCTCCTCACATCCTCTTACAGACGCCTTAAAACATCCAAGTAGTCTGGCCAGGGGGTACGAATTCCCGATGCACAATTCCACCAACATCAAAAAAGACAATGATCATCGTCTTCACATTTGACCTCACTTGCCTTGATTTTTTTGGTCTGGGAGAGTTGGGTTGACACTGCTTGGTTTCTGGTCATACTCGTAACACCAACTCTCATCCCCTGTAATGACTTTGTTCAAGAAGTTTGGATCACTTGCAATCTCTGTTTTCAAGTCCTGGCACACATTCATGCGGATGGTTTTGTGCTCCTTTGCGAGAAGGTGCGGAACAAATTTAGCAGCAACACGTCTCATGTGCAAATTCTCCCTCAAAATCTGCTGGCACGAGCTCCAACTGATTCTTGTCACTGCTGAAATTTGGTCGATCGTTTGGCGATGATCCTTATTGATCTTTTGGCGGACCATTTCAATGTTCTCCTCATTTCGCGATGTTGAAGGGCGTACAGAACGAGCTTGGTCTTCAACACACATCTCACCACGTTTAAAGCGCCCAAACCACTCGAAAACCTGTGTGTGACTCATGGTGTCCTGGAAACCTTCCTGAAGCATTTGGTGTGTCTCCGTTGCAGTTTTTTTAAGCAGGAAACAAAATTTCACACACACTCTTTGTTCTTTTAAAGTTGCCATAACGACTTCGCAGAGGTAACCCACCAACAGTCAGAGAAACACAATAGCACACTTGCACGTTCAGCTCTACACTGATGCAGAGCGGTTTCATGAAGGTCTCTACTAACACCATCTAGCGTGAGAACCCTGCACTACGTCTATGAGTGGCAGCGCCCTTGGAGTCCGGTTTCTTTTGGGTCCCCCCTCGTATATTAATGAACTTGGAGCTTTCTTGCTACAACTATTCGCACTGATGTTATGCCTACATAACACTTGCCTGAGTTATGGTGAGTTATCTGGATAAGTTTCTCTCTGGGGTTTTCCGTCATGATGACTATACTGAGCATGTATAAGCAACTCCTAAGTCAAAAGCAAATACGAGGTTCGACTAATAAGTCCCTGGCCTCACATATTTATGGTTTAGCACTACAAGACCGCAGATTAAAGTTGTTAGAGATAGCAGAAGCTGTGAACATATCAAAATGGCGTGCAGGTAATATTTTATTTAATGTTTAGGGCATTCACAAGAACTGTGCAAGATGGGTGCCATGTTTGTTGACACCTGATCAAAAGTTGCAAAGAAATACTGTTTCTGTTAAGAGTATGGAGCTCTCTCGTAAAGTTTATAGTGAATTTTTGAGACTGCTTATTACCATGGATAAAACTTGGCTACATTGCTACACTACAGAAAGTAAATCACACTCAAAATAGTGAATTGCGCCAGGTGAATCAACTCCAAAAGAGGAAAAATCAATTTTGTCAGCTAATAAGTTTATGGTGAGGAATTTCTGGGATGAGCAGGGAATTGTTTTTATTGATTACTTGCAAAAGGGTAAGAGTAACACTGGTGACTACTATGCAAGCTTACTGCAACATTTGATCCATGAGGTGAAAAGGAACAGACCTCATTCGCAAATAAAAACTCTTGTTTCCTCAGACAATGCTCCGGCCCATCGTTCAATCACCGCATTGTAAAAATTGTGCGAATTAAATTTTGAATTGCTTGAAGATTCACCCTATTCAGCAGATCTAGCACCTAGTGATTACCACTTATTCCCGAACTTCAAATAATTTATTGGAGGACGGAGATTTCACAGTAACAAGGAGGTCATTGATGTAAACAGCTATTTTGAGAACCATGATGCACTTGCGTCTCCTTTGCGTGGGTACCTGGACACGTATGCATATCTGGAAACGAGGCTGCCGACGCTGCTGCAAAGGCAGCTGTTTTAGCTCTTGCGTTCCCTCAGACGATTTTAGCTCATTTTTACATTCACCATCCTGTCATGGTGGAGCAGTCATTGGAATGCCTGTCGGGGGAACAAACTTAGGAAGGTGAAGCCCCTCCCTATTTTCTGGAGCACTTCGTTGCGAGGAAGTGATTTTAGTAGTATTATGTATCAGGCATTGCCGTTTTAGCCATGGTCACCTTTTATCTTCTGATGCTGCAATGCTCTGTGCCAATTGTCATGAGCCGATGACGGTGCGGCATGTTTTAGTTCAGTGCCAGTTTTTAACTCAGTTGCATGTGTCCTTGGACCTGCTGGCGACCCTGCCTGAAGTGCTGGCAGACACTTCATGTGCAGTGGATCGTGTTTTACGTTTTATTCTTCGTAGCATAATGGGCACCCGTGTCTGACTCGCACATCTTACCCTGTCTCCTGCTTTGTCTTTTATGCCGGTCATTTTATCAGCCTTGTTCAATGTTTTTTTTTTTTAAATCTACAAGTACAGTTGCTGGCACTGTATTGGTGACCTTTTTACTGTTTTAAAGTTTTAGCCTTTTAGCTGAGGACTCGGTTCCAACATTTTTAATGTTGTTGTTTTTATTTGGGTGCTAATGACCCTAGCAGTTGTGCGCCCTAAAGCCCCACTACTACTACTACTACTACTACTACTACTACTACTACTACTACTACTACTGAGAACCATGATAATTCACACTACAGAGATGGTTTAATTAAATTAGAACACTGATATGACAAGTGCCTTTCTGGAGATTATGTTGAGAAATAACGAGAGGAAGTTTTTTTTATGTTACTTTTATTGTGAGACCCAGGACTTATCAGCTGACCCTTGTAAGGTTTTGGTTTTGTCTGTTAAGTGCCACCTTTACTATGAATTTTATTTTCCAAACTAGCATATGACATTTCCTTTTTCTTTTCACAACTGAGAACTGAAAGACAAAACTGCTATTCTCCAGTAAACACCAGATCCCAAAAATTATCCTCTCATTCATTGCTAAGACATTGTTGCGCCAGCCAAAAGAAGTATCGAAGCTAATGTCTTTGACTTTTGTTTCAGTGGCCAAAAGTGCCCTGCTCAGCTTGCGACTTTGTCAGGGTGATAAGGAAAATGCTTTTAAAATTTCTTTTAAGATGGAGTAAGCCGATGCTCATTTAATTACATATAACTCAGTTGTACTTCCTGAAATTTAGTACTTACAACTGCAAATTACGTATAAATAAGGTTCTATTAGCATTAAATTTAAAAGGAGTGATTAATGACACTAAACAACACCTTTAAATTTTTCCGGAACATGTTTCAGAGATTCCTTTCTTGGAAGTGTTGAAAACAGCGTTGTTATGATAAATTTAAAGAGAGTCGATTAAAGACACTAGACAACACTTTTAAATTTTTCCGGAACATGTTTCTGAGGCTTTGCCTCTATCATCAGTCGAGAGCCGGCCGATGATAGAGGCAAAGCCTCAGAAACATGTTCCAGAAAAATTTAAAAGTAAGTGTTGTCTAGTGTCTTTAATCGACTCTCTTTAAAGTTAATGTTTCAGAGAGTTTGCCTCCATTATGAACCGGACATCAACTGGTTCTCAGTGGTGTAGCTGGCAATATTTTGTCATAGGTCTCCTCTGGTGATGGTTCGAGGAACTTGCTGAACAAATCTTTTCGGGGGATGTTGAAATTGAATACTTTATTCCTATTTTTTGAAATGAAGATTTGTTCCCATGTGGACAGTTCTTGTTTTCCTGATGTATGTTTTAGTAGCTTTGGTTCTGGATTTGTTTTTTTTTTTTTCCCAAAAATGCGTGACAACAGCTGATTTTTCTAATTGTTTATATTTTATGTTCCTAAAGTGTTCCTTTGCTCTTGTTTCTAAATTTCTTTTGGTTTTTCCAATATAAATTTGACTACAGTCAGCATTCAATTTGATATATACCAGATTTTATGTTAGATGGAATGGCATCTTTGATATTTGACCATGTTAGGTTTTCTAAGGAGTAATGGTTAACTGGTGCTAATCCCTGTTTCATATAACCTTGCCCCGCTGACATGTATCACTCCGCATGCATCTACCTTCCCCCTCATCCTAATTGGCTAATGCTTTCGCGCCATAGGCGGTGCCTTCCCATCACATTTAAACTTGCAGTAAACGTCATAATTGCCAGGAAGATAGCTAAAATCATGCAAATAAGGATATGAAGGCATGCAAAAATACAAGTTTATAGTGAAACTGAACTCACGCGTTATGGACAATCTGGTAATGGAGTAATCCCCTCCATCTCGGATTCGGATTCTGATTCTGCAGTAACAGTTTCGCTGTCAGAACTCTCCGCTACGAATCCTTTAATTTGGCTCCAAATAAGCTCAATTGGATTTAAATCCCAGTGATATGGTGGAAGCCTGAGTACCTCATGACCAGCTGACCTTGCCATTTCATCGATTACGTATTTATCACAATCGCTGGCATGCTTTACTACAAGTTCCAGTAGTTCTGCCTTAATAAGGGATTCATTTACGACTTCATTGTTTACATGCAGCCACTCAATAACATCTTGTTTCTTCCAGGATGTATTTGGTTTCTTTTCGACACGAACACTGTGGTAAGGAGCATTGTCCATCACAATTATGCTGCTTGGTTCCAGTTTTGCTAACACACTCTCAAACCACTGCTGAAACACATCTCCATTCATATCCTCATGGTAATCACCAGTTTTCTTTGACTCAAACAGCAGTAGACCATCCTCCACAAAACCACTATCACTTTCTATATGAGTGACAATCAGTCTTCGACCTTTTCCACTGGCATTTTTTAAACCAGAACACATACCTTGCAAATCTGCTGAAATTTGGTAAATCTACATCCTCATTTACAGCAGACAATTTTATTTATGTTAGGGAGTTCGTTTCTAAAGAAAAAACTATGCACATGGCGACGTACAGCACTTTTAACGAACTCATCACATTCTCCGAGCACGCGCTTTTCTGTTTTTCTCAACTTCACGTCGCGATGTTCCTATGGACCTAACACTCACACCTGTAAGTTCGGAGCACAACTGTTTGACTTCTCTCACTTACAAAGACGGATTCTTCTCTGTGAGTGCATTAAACACGTGCAACACAATTCTTTTTTCACCGCTTTGTAATGGTTTACCCTTGCGATGCTTTAGCGGAAAACTGGCAGTAGACTCTGCCATTATACATATAATAAGTACACGCGCAATAAACGATGGATAAAATAACATATCTCTCGCACTCGCACAGCACACCTTCGAATGACAATACATGACTAATCCAGTTCAGAACAAGGTCAGTGATAAAAGTCATATAAAGAAATGTCATCACTACCGCTAAAGCACATGCTATTGTGTCATCTGAAAGGCAGGCCTATTTTTTTTATTAGATGCAAAGGAACCTCCTCTTTACTTCGTTTAAGAATTAACATGCATTTCAGATAAATCATCTCTGTTGCATGATAAATTTAATTAAAACAGTTACGAAAATATAAATTTGACAATTCTCTTCCAACATATAAAGATATAACACCATGTTAAATAACGAACTAATTTTTACTGCACGACTGTCTTTACCACAATAGCAGCCAATGAGATGTGATTAGGTCACGTGACCGGTAAGAGATACTGGGCAAGCTTACGTGAAACAAGGTATAGTTGAATGTTTTTTTTTTAAAGACTTTTTTGAATTTATCAAAGGCCCATGGATGGTAGTGAATTTTTTGAAGATCATATTAGTTTCTGTAGCTGAGAGGGTTGTGGTTTCCTTTATTAGCTTCTTTTTTGCTAAGTTCACTTTTTTGTATACTACGAGGGCTGTTCAGTAAAGAATGATCATAATTTTTTTTACGGTCATAATGTTTCGCACTAAAATTCAATCTTATTATATTCTGTTAGCATAATGTGAAACAAACATGCCATTGTAGTTTCATTGGTGGTACTCCTGGTTCCAGCATGTTAGAACCAGGCAAGTTCAGATGTTCAGTATCGTCTACCGCTGCAATAGAGGTAACATGCAGTTAAAGTTGATGTTAGAGGAAGATCCAGAGTTTCTTTCAAACGTAATCACTGCTGATGAAACTTGGTTACATCATTTTGATCCTGGAAGCAAACAGCAAAGCTCAATGTGGATATCTCCTTCATCACCAACCCCCAAAAAAGCAAAAGTGGTTGCTTCTGCGGAAAGTTATGGTCATCTCATTCTTTGATATTCATGGAATGGTTTATCAGCATGTTGTACCTGCACACACATCAGTAACTGGAGAATACTACAGGGTTGTCCTGAAAACATTGCAGATCCATATCAGATGCAAAAGATCACATTTCCGTGAAGCAGGCTGGATGCTGAACCATGATAATGTGCGGCTGCATATTGCCAATGTTGTAGCCAAATATTTTGCAAAAATCAACGTGAAGTGCATCCCTCACCCTCCCTATTGTCTGGATTTAGCCCCATTTGACTTTTTTCTATTCTCTAACTTGAAGAAATGCCTTCGTGGGAGGCATTATCCATTATCAGAAGCAGTGGTGAAGGCTGCAGAGGCGATTTTGAAGGATTCTAAAAAAAAATGGTTTCCAACAGTCTTTGAAGACTGGCAGAAATGCTGGGACAAGTGCATCGCATTCAGGGGAGACTATTTTGAGAAGAACCATCAAAATTATGAGGATGAGTAAAGGTACGTTGTCAAAAAAGAATTGTGATCATTCTTTATTGAACAGCCCTCATAATGATTTGGGAAAGTCATTTTTTGTGCTATTTCAATAATTTTGTTGTATTCTGTTTTGTATTCTTCTGCTGTGAGAGGGATGTTGACCAGTCTGTGTGTTAAACTATTGAAGATTGCCTGTTTGTTGGATCTTGAGTTGTAGCCATTAGCTTTTATGTAGTTGTCTGTGTGTGTTGGTTTTCTGTAAATGCCAAAGTTTATTCAGTTTTTATTTGTGATCATTTTTAGATACAAAAATGGTAAATACTTGTCTTTTTCTGTTTCTACAGGGAACTTGATGCTTTTTTCTTGGATATTTAAAGGTTTTAGTGCATCACTGATGTGTTTTTTTGGTACTATTGCAAAGATGTCATCTATATATCATTGCCAGAGTTTGAACATCCAAGGAAAACCTTTGGTGATCCTTATTTCTAATGCACTCATGTACAGATCGGCCAGGAAGGGTGATAGGGGGTTGCCCATTGCTAAAGCTGAAGTTTGGTGGAATTATTTTGCTCGAAACAGGAAGAAATTTTGTTCTGTGCATAATTTGGTTAGTTCGATGTAATCTGAAATTTCAGGTGATGACATTCCAAGTGCAACTATTAGCATGTTTCTAAATTACATTTTTTGCAGGACCTGCAAGTATTTATGTATAAATATGAATGATGTATAACAGGGTTGTGCATTAGGCAGGTTCAACTAAACTTCTTTCTTAGCTTCCCTTGGGCAGTTTGAATTATACTTCAAAATGTTTCTATAATGTAATCAATGAACAAATTAAAACTGGGTTCAGTTTACAACCTTGTCTGAACTATTACCTTTAATGTCTCATTTACCAAACACGTATTGCAGAATTTCACTCCAATATAGATCTTTGAGATTCTGCATAAATTTTTTGCTTATCCCTTTAAGTTGCACTTTATACAAGAGTGGTTCTAATCTAATTGTATCAAATGCCTTTTCAATGAACACATTTACTCAGCCTCTTTTGTCTCTTAACCTCTTCGCCGATGGCCATTTAAACCCTTCAGGGGCTGGAAACGGATACCCAATAAACAGAACAAGACATTTAAATTGTGTGGGTGGGTGTGGGGGTGTGGGTGGGTGCGTGCGTGTGTGTGTTTTTTTCATACTCAGAATTTGATAATAAAATCATTTTTCTTCTTGCTTCCCAATATTTGGAGACTAGATCTTTTTGATTTTGGAGAGTTTCACATACAGTAAGATCGATGTTCATTAAATCGTCTTTACCACATAAACAGCACTGTGGAGAAGTTGTTAATCCAACCTTGAATAAATGTCCATTCAAACAATCATTAAATGCTGTAAAAATGCATCATAAATACAATTCCATATCTTCCGTATTTATTAAGTTATTTAAACGAAACAAAAACTGGTTTAAAACCCATTAAAAGCAGTATACATCTACAGTAACAAATAAGTAGAGACTGCATTAATAAATTGTTGCAATTTCACTACTTTGTTTCACTGTAGCAAAAGCCATTCTTTGCGCCGAACGCGCCTAATATTTGAATCATTTTGTTTTGTGTGTATACGAACGAATGTATGTATGTATAGCTACGCAAGCAATTTCTCCAGTTCAAGGTTTTAGCTTTTAGTTTATGCTATACCAAGCGATAATCATACGAGTATATTATTAAATTTTAGATGAGTCGCATTTTTTACACGAGTATATGTTGTGTTACACACACACACACACACACACACACACACACACACACACATACATTGGAAAGAAACTCTCTGTCAGCATCTGTTATTACAAAGTTTCTGGTAGCCTTATGCAGCTGTTTTAGCTCTGTATTTTAGTTATTTATACTCTCTCTGAGTTCAGAGTGATTTCTTATAGCTATCAAGAGCTAAATGAATGACACTTATGAAATTGTTAAATTTCAATGTTAACCATAGCTTATCCCGGTAATGTAGCAAATAAATTAGTTTGCGTATGATGTATACAGGCTTCTGATATTACTGTAGAAAATCTGGAAAATTTATTGTGTGTTTATGAAGGAGATGTTTAGGATATAGGTAGCAGTGAGGAAGTGAATGACCTGCTTCCTTCAGGTGTCTGTGAAGAATCAGCTCTGAGAAGTGGTCAAAATAACTAACACAAATAGACATTTGGGCAAATAAACATTTTCTGGTGTAAGCTAACTTCTGACATCCAACCAACTGACATTTTCACACAAGAAAGTTATAGCTGACTTAAGAGTCTCTCATTGTCACAGAAACAAATGTAGGTATTTGTGAGTAGGATGAAAGAAGCCCTGACCTCTAAAGGCAATTTAGGGCTAAGAGGAGAATTCAGAAGTGGACAGTGCACATGTCATATTTTGTAAGCCTACATTAGACGTGTACTGGTCTACAGATGGCATGTTAGCTACTCCATTGTTTGGGGAAATGGCGGGTCAAATATGGGTGATGTGGATCAGCTATTACTAGCTATCCTTCTTTACGAAAAACAGTTAAATGTTTAAAAAAAAAGTACTTTTAGACCACTGGATGTAACCATGCACAATTGTTTAGTAATTTTCAGAGCTGAAAATGCATGCAAGACTTTCACCTAACTGTACTTGTGCGTATAAATAGCTTGTAACCTAATTGAGTACTATAATACTCAGAGGCCTCTTTATACTGGGGGGTAAGAAATTCACCATGACATCACCCCTCATACTTGAGAGAAAACACTTTCCTAAAAGGATACAACTCACAACCAAAAAGGTCGCAACCATTTCGAAAATGTCTGGTGTGTTGCGAAAAAGAAGTTTGCAAGCAAACCAATATTATTTGGCGTGAATCTGCAGATGTGCCCTTGGGTGTTTATCCAGGTTTGGAGGTGTACAATTCAAAAAGAAACCTTTAAGGGTATGTTTACATCCCTTATAGTACTAATTTAAATTTATTGTAAAATAGGAAGATCAAAATAACTGGTGTTAAATGAGCATTAAATGCATGTATGAGCGAGACGTCTATACACTTCCATATATGACATCCATATCGGTGAAAAGGTTAAATACTTGGTTACTATAGTTTGTATTGTCAGCAGATCTTCCTTTCCTAAATCCCATCTAATAAGTCCCTCAGTGTTCCTTCTCGTTCCAGCTGTTCTTGTGGCTTAGAAGATAGTATGCCAGTATAAATGTTTAACATTGATAATAGACTAATTCCTCTATAATTTCACAGAATATTATACCGCTTGCAAAAATATAAATGCTGGTCAATGCTCAAGCAGAGTGCTGTTGCCAAGCGCAGTGTGTATACTGGCAGGGGTTTTGTGCATAGCACATTTTACATGCCAGCAATGGTTCTCCTATTTTTCCCGTAATTAAGCAACACTTTAAATATTCCTAATACATTAAAATGTTACATTGACACACGTCCCAGCACTAGAACAGCAAGCACAGTTTCCTATTATCCAGTAACTTGCTTACCACTTTGTGGGTCTTTCCCGGAGATTGAAATATAGGCACACACCCATTTTCTAAGGATGAAGTTGCTTCACTGCAAATTCATGACACTGTGTGTGCACTACATACACCAAGCTTCCACCTTAAATACTGGGTTTTTGAAAAATCTACCAGCTGCCCTGTATTCTGGATTGGAGAGCTTTAGTAAAATCTTGTTCACATTGGATATAATTTTTCTGCGGTGAGAATTAATTGCTTCACATTTGTTGATCAAAAAATCACTTGTCTCAACTCCAAGGGACATGATCATGCACTCGGTTCACTAACACTGGGGAAAAGATATATGTATAATAATAATAATAATTTAATGTAATATTAACAATATTTCAGCTCGAGTTGACACACGACTTAATGTCATTCACTTTAACAAAATAACACACCACTACTATAAAAACAAACATAACATTAACTCATTTGATTTCAAACTGCGTGTAGTAGGTGCACTATTTATGTTTGAGATAGGTGTTGTGAGGAAGGAATGGTGTTGTTTATCAGGCTTATGGATGTTGGGTAACCATAACCATGTGAAAGATAAAATGTGTATCACTCATGTTCTAAGTAAAGTAGAGACAGGATTTTTGTATGGTCATGATCAGAAAATAAAAATTCTTTCTTATTATGAGATTGGCATCTGTCATTTTCAAATATTTATCCGAGAATAATTAATGGGATAATGTTCTCAGTTCATGTGCATGAGATGTGCGTACTACATTTGGCAGCGCTAATAGGAGGGGCAAGTTTAGGATTTTCAGGGGTCTGCAGTATGGTCCACCTCTGTATGCTTTTAATTTTTACAAAGATTATAAGCTCTTGTTTTCCCTTACACGTTTCAAGTATTGTCTTGCTCTTTTTAACCTTATTAAATAAATTTAACACCGAACATACAAAACATTTTCAAAGAATTTTCCTGAAATTCCATCAATACCTGTTTATTCCCCCCCCCCCCCATTTTATTTTGAAATTAAATCTATTTGTAATTTTCCTATTTAAATACTCAATTCCCGTTTTTGTTGATTTATAAACATCATACCACTGAAAAACTCAATGCCATACCAGGATTTAAACCATGGATCTCCCATTCTCCGACTGGTTGCTCTTAACCATTTAGCTACCATGGCCAGCATAACATTAAATTCTCCAACTGACTTATTTTTCCCAGTAGACCACTAAGGCTTCTCATATACAATGAGATACACACCGTTTGTGGTGACTTACTATGCTGGAAGTACTTAAGTCTCAGACTTCATAGTTAAACCACAATTAGAGAACCCAAGCTTCAAGTTCATCAAAATACCAACAGAGACGGGCCTATTGCCTTATTGCCTCTAAGGAGTTCACCAAATTAAAATTTAGCAGTCGACATTAGCTGAGGATGTCAGGAAGGTCCTAACATAATGCATTGTAGGTAAATGCTAGCAATATGTAGAGCATTGAGTACTAGTTGGACTCAAAATTACATTCATTTTGTGAGAAAAACTATTTGTAGTCTTTTTTGACACTTCATCACTTAAATTTTTATATTATTGAGGGACTAGTTTCGGAAGCTGTCACATCCATTTTCGTTTGGAAAAATATTGAAGATGGAGGCGACGGCTTTAGAAACTAGTCCCTTAATAATATAAAAATTTAAGTGATGAAGTCTCAAAAAAAGACTACAAATAAAATAAGACCTGAAGCTTTCCTGGTGTAGAATACGCTTTCTTCTCGGGCAGCTAGCCAGGTGAAAAGATGATTAGATATCAATGTTTTGAGAGTGTACATCTCTCCCATCATCAGGATATTTATAAAATGTTATAACCATATAACCACAAATGAAATACTGGATATAACACAACTATAAACAAAGACAAAACACTATCAAAATTCGCGTTACTAAACAAAAGACTGTTTTCAGTAAATTAAATGCCAGGTCAGGAGATGGCATGAGTATAGAAAATTGGGTCAAAGAAATGTAGCTACTTGAGTATCAAGCTGTATTGATCTTTGCTTCTTAATTCGACAGATTTCCATTTTTAAGGCTGGTTTCCAAGAGGAGCTGAACTGAAATCCAGCATTACGATTAAGTTCAGGGAGTGTACAGCATTCCCTGTGAATGTGTGACACTGTATATAGGACAAACCGGAAGGACCATCACTACTAGAATAATTGAACATGAACGGAGCATTTGTTTAATGCAACCTGAGAAGTCTGGGCTGGCAGAGCATTGTTTTGATAATGGCCATAGAGCCAATTTTCGGGAGATGACCATCTTGGCAAAATGCAACAGTTACTGGGAGCGGAGAATTAAGGAGGCTTTGACGATTTCCTCTGAAAGGAGCACGCTTAATCGTGATGCTGGATTTCAGCTCAGCTCCTGTTGGAAACCGGCCTTAGAAATGGAAATCCGTCAAATTAAGAAGCAAAGATAAATACAGCTTGATAATCAAGTTAAGTAGTTACGTTTCTTGGACAATTTTTTATACTCATGCCATCTCCTGACCTGGAATTTAATTTACTCAAAACAGTCTTTTGTTCATTAATCTAAATTTTGATAGTGTTTTGTCTTTGTTTATATAGAGTTATATCTAGTATTTAATTTGTGGTTATCGCATTTTATAAATATCCTGATGATGGGTGAGATGCACACTCCTGAAACGTTGATATCTAATCATCTTTTCACCTGGCTGGCTGCCCGAGAAGAAAGTGAGCGAAGAGTACAAATAGTTTTTCCCATTAATTTGATGTCATCGTTACTAAATTCCTCCAATCACGCATAATTAATTTTGTGTTTCTGTTGCCACAGTCGTTACTCATGAATAGGAATGCACTGTTTTTAATATTCCATAAAGTTGCTGATTTATGGTATATTATGTTTAATATTTACTTTATTACACCAATATACAAAGAATGCAGGTAAATGTAACTCAGTTCTTCCTCTCTAGTTCTAAAAGAATGAAAGATAACAGTTGTGTGATGTGCTTATTTTTTTTTTCATATATACTTGTATGTTTAATTTTTACAAGGGGCGATCAGAAAGTAAGTTGTGTTTCAATTTATCTCCGCTGCAGCTCTGCGATCACAGTTCCGCATATGCGCGATAGACGCTCTGTATGAAGGAGAAGAAATGTGTGCAATTGTGAGATTGCTGTCAGCCACATACGCTTTGTTGTGCTTGTTTACAATGCCGGTGTTGATTGAAAATCCCGCCGCTTGTGAAATCAGATCTGTGATTTGTTTTCTGAATGCTAGGAAAGTGAAACCAGTTGAAATTTATTGGCAAATTTGCGATGTTTACAGACAAAATACGACGAGTGGTACAATGGTGAGAAGATGGCTCCGACAGTTCAATGAAGGACGTAGTGAAGTGCACGATGAAGAAAGAAGTGGGCGTCCATCTTTGGTTATAGAAGAACTGGTTCATGTGATTGATAACAAGATCCAGGAAAACAGCAAGTTTACAATTAGTGCTCTCGCTATGGAATTTCCCCAAATCTCACGATCAATAGTTCATGAAAGTGTTACTGAAAAACTGAAATTTCATAAACTTTGCTCATGTTGGGTGCCAAAGATTCTTACTGAGCAACTCAAAACAAAACAGATGGGTAGTGCACTTCAGTTTTTGACCCATTATGATGAAGGCGGTGAAGAATTTCTGACACAAATAGTCACAGGAGATGAAACTTGGGTTTCTTATGACACCCTGAAAGTAAGCATCAATAAATGGAATGGAGGTACACCTCATCCCCAGCAAAGGTTAAGCCGAAACAAATATTAGCACCTCGAAAAATGATGTGTTCAGTGTTCTGGGACAGGAAAGGCATCTTACTCATTGATTTCTTACCGCATGGTCAAACAATGAAAGCAGATGTTTATTGCGAGACACTTAGGAAATTGCGCCGTGCAATACAGAATAAGTGCCGAGGAATGCTGTCAGAAGGTGTTGTGTTTCTTCACAACACACGTCCTTACACTGCAAATGCGACGAAAAACATCCTACAGGGATTTGGCTGGGACGTGTTTGACCACCCCTGTACACTCCTAACCTTGCTCCTAGCGACTTTCATCTGTTTTTGCATCTCAAATCTTTCCTTGGCAGTCAACACTTCAACAATGACGAAGAGCTTTAAGAAAATGTTTCCAACTGGTTGAAGACACAGGCGGCAAACTTCTATGAAGAAGGTATAAAAAAACTTGTGCCTCGCTATGACAAGTGCCTGCAAAATTTCGGCAGTTATTGGAAAAGTAGTTTAAGAGTTGTAGAATTTTGTGCAATAAATAATCTTTCTGTATCGGTACACAATTTAATTTTATTACCAAACAGAACTTACTTTCTGGACGTACGTCGTATGTTAAGAGTACATTCAACATGAACTCTGTATGGTTTGGTTAGATTGTGATATTTCCAAGAAAGTGAAGCTGCAGTTAAAATGACATCTTTGCTGTTAAGAGCCTCATTTTAATTAATGAAATGTGTAGGTTAATAGCAATCATATTAATGATTTAAATTTCTTAGAATATGCTATGTTTTCATTTTTCAGAAGCATCAGTGTGTTTATGCTTCTGTTAGATTTCGTGTGTGCCAGTTTGTTAGCAAGCTGCTGAATGCCCTTGGTGAGGACACCTGTATAGATGATGCATTATGCACTAGGATATGTGAGTGCATGTTGGAGAGATTACAGGTAAGTGGAGTAGCCCTTCTTTTAAGCTCTGGTGGTTCTAATTAAACTGAGTGTGTTTGGCAAGGACTGAAGCAGTTTGCAAACTCAATAGACTTACTAATTAATATTGCACTTATGAATTATGTCAAACAAATAATTAGTTTTAAGTCTTGCCACCCGGTATATATATAAGGGCGCTCAACTACTTGTCATCAGCACCCTTCAAAAACTTTATCATGGCAAAAGCCAGATATAAATGTAACGATAAATCATAAAAAAATCCAAAATAATAATTGCAAACAAATAAACTAGCACAATTAACACAAAAGCATAGTAAAAATTATAAATAGAAATGAATAAAACACTAAAGGTATTAAAAAGTATTCCCCTTAATTAAAATCTATAATTTAACTTAGAAAATAAAATAAAAAACACCAAAAGGCATAAAAACCCGTTTCCTTTGTTAAACTCCTTCACTACCTGCACAGATGCCCGCCTCGGTAGTGTGGTGGTAGCGAGTCTGCCTCATGTTCAAGAGGTCCCAAGTTCGAATCTCGGTCAGGGTGAGTTACCTGGATAAGGTTTTTTTCCAGGGTTTTCCCTTATCCTGAAAGACGAATGTTGGGTAACTAAACTCTTTGGACCCTGGGTTCATTTGAGCATCATTTCATCCATTCCATTCATCGTCCGATATAACTTAAAGTTGGAGGACGTAAATTGCAAAAAAGAGAGAGAGAGAGAAAAAGTAAATAAAATACCTGCCCATAGGTGGTTGAATCAGTTTGTACCTTTTTCAGAGTTGGGCTACCATTTACAGCAGGTTTATCCTGCCTTTTTTTCCATGCCATTCTGGCCACAAGATCAGGATCTTCTTGCTCCATGTCCTATAAGGAGGAGGACTCTTTCCCTTCTTGAACTTTCGGTTCGAGAGGCTCGAATTGATTGGAAACTATGACCAACAAAGATGACTGTCGCCGGTCTGAGTCCTCTCTAGATGACTCCTCCAAAGTTGATCTCGGAGGAGATGCTCGTGGGCTCCTTTTTCTCTTGGTGTTTTCGGGAGCAGACTTTGTGTTTTCCTTCAGAAAGGCAGTTCTATCATATTGGGCCTTAAACTTTATTTCTGGTTCTTAGTATATTATGGTC
Organism: Mantis religiosa; assembly: GCA_030765055.1. NCBI lineage: Eukaryota > Metazoa > Arthropoda > Insecta > Mantodea > Mantidae > Mantis > Mantis religiosa. The sequence continues at coordinate 108,454,546 of CM060950.1, forward strand.
AGCTTGCTCTTATTGCTGGACGTCGATGTTGCCACTCAGTGAACAGCCAGAACATGACAAGAGTGTAGGAAACATCAGTGATAATGTTAGTGGTTACACTATTCAACATGTTCTTCCAATGCAGCAACATTTATAATTCAGAACAGGACATGGTTGAAAGTTGCTTATGGTATACCTTGTGAGGTTGAGCTACCTTTAGCCTTTAGATCTAATTTGTCCCTGATAAACAGGATCTTTCAAATATCCCAGCAACCAAAAGGCATATGAATTTAATATGGGTGCATTATAAGTTGGTGATTGACATTTGAAGAAGAGAGGATACCAATTTTGCCACTTCACTGCCCCTCTCTGTGTTAGGCAATGAAGATGACAGACAGGTAGTGGGGAAGATGATGTTCGGTTTGCTTTAACACACATGCACATATTCTATTTGTTAAGTTTTCCAATATAGGAGATGATTTTTTCCTAATTATATTTTTGTCCATGGTTTCCAAGCCTTCTACTGTTAATTTTATATCTGCAATGAATTCATTAGAATAGCAGTAGAAGGCTTGGAAAACATGGACAAAAATATAATTAGGAAAAAATCATCTATATTGGAAAACTTAACAAATAGAAAACCAGGAAAACATTTGAAACAAATTAAGATAATTAAATCTTTAAGAAAAAAGGATGTAATCTTCTCAAGGGCTGATAAAGGGAACAAAATAGTAATTTTAGACACAGCTACATACAAGGAAAAAATGTTAGAGTTACATCAAAAAGAATTCCAAGAAATATATTCTAATCCACTCATACGATGCACAAAAGATGTACAAAAAACCATCATTAATAGTAAAATTTTAACAACTGCAGAACAAAAAACTATCAAACCGGACAACCCTACCCTTGCAAGACTATATGGTTTGCCTAAAATACACAAACCCAACATACCCATGAGACCCATTGTAAATAATATCAACACACCTACTTAACTTCTGGCAAAATGGCTGTCCAAAAAATTTCAGTCCTTACCGCAATTCCATACTTTGAGCATAAGAAACTCTTCACACCTGGTAGAAAAAATTCAAAATCTTAAACTAAAACCTCATGACACTTTAGTATCCTCCCTCTTCCCTAGCATTCCATTAGACAAACTTTTCATTCAACTGAAGAAATGGCTAAATTCTATAAACCGAGATGCCAATGCAATAGAAGAATATTTGGCAATGACTGAAATATATATACATCAAAATTATTTTGTTTTCGATGGAAAATATTATAAACAAATTTCAGGACTAGCTATGGGAAGCCCACTATCACCATTTTTGGCCAATCTTTACATGAGCTTTTTCGAAACACATATAACTAAACCCTTCCCTCATGTTTTTAAAACATGGTACAGATACGTTGACGACATCTTTGCAATAGTGCCCTACAAACAAATAGATGATGCTTTGAAACTACTCAACCTGCAAGAACCCAGCATACAATTCACAGTGGAAACTGAAGAGAACTGTACTCTACCTTTTTTGGACCTTAAAATCACAAAAAGCAATGAAAAACTAGAAGTTGGTATCCATAGAAAAGCAACACACACAGATAATTACATCAAAGCAAATAGTTTCAACACAATTCCACACAAACATGCCACCATCAACAGTCTTACACACAGATTAGTAAATCTACCCCTCAGCCAGCAAGAATATCAAAAAGAATACCATCAAATCGTAAAAACTGCAATTAAAAGTGGATATGGAAAAAACCTTGTAGATAAAAACCTAAAATCATTCAAACTTCAAAAGAGATTAACAGATCACAGCTGTCACACCAATAAAACAAGAAATTAGTTCTGCTAAATTTACTTACCACCCCTGGGCCACAAAAAGTTCCAAAAAATGTTCAAGAAATACAATATAACATTGGCACCAAAAAACAATTACAACATTAAAAACCTACTTAACAGTAATAATACTGATAAGATAAAACCAGAGGAAAAGTCAGGCATTTACAAGATTAAGTGTAAAGACTGTGAAAAAATTTACATAGGGAAGACAAAAAGAAACATAGGCACTAGAAAGAAAGAACACTTCAGGCACTTAAGATACAAAAATATTGGTAAGTCCGCAATAGCAGCTCATTTCTGGTCTGAAAATCATGAAATTGAAGATAGCACCGAATTACTAGAATACGTACAAAAACATAGTGAACTCGTCATATGGGAGAGAATATACATAGAAAAACATAAAAATCAACTAATGAACTTTGAAATCCTGCCAGAAGAGAATCCCACATTTAAGTTCATCACTAAATCAACAGATGGCAGCAGCAACTCCAGAATCACCCACACCACTGGATCAAGCTTTAGTCGCATAAAAGCCGAAGATGCAAATAATGATTTGCGAAACATGTCCTCAAAATAGGTACGAAAGTGAAGCAGATGTGTAATAAATACGACTCATCTATAAATTAATAACCGAACTAATTTTTTAATTAACACATAATGGATTTATTTCACTAACATTTACCTATACACTTTCAAAGTATTCTCCCTCTAATGAAATACAATTATTCCAACAATTTACCCATTGTTCGAAACACTCATTAAAGTCATTTTTGGGTAGTATGTTCAGGATACCCATGACAACATTGTTCAACTCCTTATCACTCCCTATCACTGGCGACCACGAAGGTCCTGTCTCACTTTAGGGAAGAGGTGAAAATCGCATGGTGTGAGATCCGGAGAATACGGTGGATGAGGCATGATCTCAATGCCCATTTCTGCGATGACATCTTGAGTTGCACGAGCTCGATGAGCAGGGGCATTATCCTGATGCAACATCCATCCTCTCCTTGTGAGATCTGGTCACTTTTCGGCGATATTTTTCTTCATTGGCCCCTTAAGTACGTCACAATAGTAAGCAGCAGTTACTGTGCTTTGATTGGTTACAACATGATCGTTTACAATGCCCCGTTTGTCAAAGAATACGAGATGCATGACCTTTCCTGCACTTTTCTGAACTTTTGCTTTCTTAGGCCTAGGGCTCGAAGAATGTTTCTATTGCGAACTCTCCTGTCGTGTTAACGGATTGTAATGGTGGAACCAACTCTCATCACAAGTGATGACCCTATTCAGAAAGTCTGGCTCCCGTCGTAACCTTCCGAGCCATTCTTGACACGTCATGACTCAGTGAGCCTTCTGTTCGTTCTGCTGTCTCAGTTTAGTGTATCACTTACGAGCAGCCCAATCACACATCTGCTTTATTAGAAGATTCATTTGGCATTGTTTTGGCTTGACTCTCTGTTACTGCTTGTGCATGGGTCATAACCACAGCTGGTTCATCAATACTGTCTGAATCTGAATGCTCTTCATTTTCAGTAACAGTGCATGATGCAATGTCTTCCTCTGTATTTGGTTTATCACTTCGGTCTTTGTCAATATCTTCTTCATCAACATTGAGACAGTCATCGATATATAGTCAACATGAAAAATTCGATGCCATGGCTGGAATTGGGACCACGGATCTCCTGGTTTCTGTTCAGTTGCTCTTACCCATTGAGCTACCATGGCGAACTTGCCGTCATGACACCAAATTATACATTTGACTCATATATTTCCCTGGTAAACCACTAGGGGCTCTTGCATCCAAGATACGCTGTTTGTGGCGACTTACTATCGTAACTACTTGAGTCCCAGACTTCTTCATTTAACTCTGTAGCAAGAATTTTTGTCCGCAGTTAATTTCTCACCATCTTAAACAGCCGCGCATCCCGGCACCATATGTAACAGGACTTTTATGTTGGAGATGGGATGCATGTACAAAAGTGAATCGAGAATATATTGACACATTGCTTCACTCACACCGGACATCTTTGACAAGTACATCACGCCGTCTATTGACAATATGGAGAAAGAAGAAACCACTACAACTTACACTAATCGAGTATCAGCTGAGGATAGGAGCAAGAGCTCTTGAAACATGTCCTGTGAATAAACAGTGTGAGTGAAGCAATGTGTCAATATATTCTCGATTCACTTTTGTACTAATTTGTGCTTCACTGTCCCTACGCTTCTTTCAAGTTTATACTTTGAGGGGATGCATGTTGACTGCTTTGAAGACCCAAGTTGGGAAGCCAGATATAACAGGGTTACTTCGTTGTATTTTGAGTTGTTTCTTGATGATTGTGTTTGATTAAATAATAGTCATGAGATCTCTCGTTTTCAGGTGTGGTTTTGAGTGAAATTAATAAAATTTTTGGATAAGTTCAATTTCGTAATATATATTTTAATTGTATAAGCTGGATTACATTTTACTCAAACTTTCTTTCCTAGTCAATCATTGCAGGTTACCTCTAGCATATCGATGATGATGATGAGTATAAGGGCGCCCAACTGCACAGGTCATCAGCGACCTTTATAAAACAAACTGGTCATGGCAAAAGCCAGATATAAATTCCTCTAAAACACTTTAAATATGTAAATAGACTAACAAAAAATACATACACGTAAAAGACTATAAAAACAAAAGAAATATAAATCTAAAAAGCCATAAATTCTGTTCGCTAAATCCTAAACTCTAAACTAGAAAAGAATCTAAAAACCTTCTCCACTACTGCGTTATCGTCCGCTAGCATTTCTGCAAAGCTGGCCGGCAGCTGCAGAGACGTCCTAAGGTGTGCTAGGTAAAAACACTCTAGCAGCACGTGTCGTACAGATAACGCTTCATTGCAAAACGGACACAGTGGAGCAGGCTCCTTTTTAAAAAGAAAACTATGAGTAAAAACACAGTGCCCAATACGTAACCGAGCCAAGCTCACCTCCTCGCGACGAGATGACCGGCAAGAGGTAACCCAGGGAATCGGAAGTTCTTTGACAGATCTAAGTTTTAAATATTAAAAGCAGAAGCATTATTAACAGTGAAGTATTCATATTTGAGTTTGATTTATGAGTCACTATGTTTACACTCTAACTTCACTTGTTGTATAATTGAAACATTTTCAAGATCATTCGATCTCATCCTCAGCTGTTTGGTGACTAAATGAACCTTCCTCTTCCAATACTACGGAGCTCTGATCACTCTGCCATCTGGTGTTAGGGGCACTAAGTTTTAATACTTCATTTAATGCCGGGATTTCAAAATTTATAACTTTATCACGGTTTTTGTTTATGAATATTTTTTCCCAAATATCCAATTCTATGGGTGTACTTAATCTTTATAAATTTATAAATTTTGAAATCCCGGCATTAAATGAAGTATTAAAACTTAGTGCCCCTAACACCAGATGGCAGAGTGATCGGAGCTCCGTAGTAGTGGAAGAAGAGGAAGGTTCATTTAGTCACCAAACAGCTGAGGATGAGATCGAATGATCTTGAAAACGTTTCAATTATACAACAAGTAAGTGAAGTTAGAGTGTAAACATAATGACTCATAAATCAAACTCAAATAAGATCTAAGTTTATTATTGCGGAGAGCGGACCACTCATCCCGCCAGCAGGTTTGCACAGCTCTCCGCAATATGGCCCTAAAATCTTCCGATGTCACACATGGTACTCTAACCCTGGGCTTCATGGTAGCCGTCTTGGCTGCCGAATCCGCCATTTCATTCTCCCGCAAGCCTACGTGACCAGGGATCCATGCACACACCATGCTAACGCCAGAAGCGTGTAAAACGTGGAGGGCATCCTGTATACGCTGCACAATAGGGTGGTAGTTGTACAGCTGCCTTAGGCTTTGAAGTGCACTGAGGGAATCACTCAGGATTAAGCAGTTCCCCAACTTTCGTCGACGTACGTGTAAAATGGCCCAGTATATTGCATAAAGCTCTGCAGTAAAAATGGAAGTGCTAGTGTGGAATCCGAATGTATACGGTTCGGTTCCACACATGTAAGCTCAACCAGCACCATTTGAGTTCTTGGAGCCATCAGTATAAATTACAAAATGGTCCTCATATCGCAATAAAAATTCTAAAAAACATGTGCGGATACTAGACATAGACATGGTAGATTTATCATATTTAGTCATGCCCAGATCAACTTGGGACGCTCTGCACAACCAAGGAGGGTATGTCCTCTCCCCCCTAGGATACATCTTAGGCATTTCAGTATCAAGATGTCTAAGGAGCTCCCGGAAACGAAAACCGGGTAGCTTCGGTTTAATAGAAGTGTTCCTATAATGCACGTCCATGAAGGTGTTAAAGAACGGCGTAAACGATGGATGTGTGGGCATGCAATTAAGTCCACAGCCATAATTTGCTAATAACATGTTGCGCCTGTACTGCAGAGGAGGTTCTGCAGACTCAGCATACAGGCTTATAACTCGGCTCGTTGGAAATGCCCCAACTGCTATACGTATGCCACAATTATGGACTGTCTAATCTCTTCAGCACAGATGGTCGTGCTGAGCCGTAAACGATACTACCATAATCTAATTTGGAATGGATGAGTGCGCGATAAAGTCGCAATAACACTGTACGATCCGCTCCCCACGATTTTTTACTTAGTACCCACAAATATTTAAAGATCTGTCACATTGTGCTTTCAGTTGTGCTATATGCGACGACCAACAAATATCACTACAAGGAATCTCGTCTCATCTGCAAAAGGCGCCTAGCCGGAGCGTTGGAGGTAGTCGACTCTGCTGACGCCAGAAGTTAACACAGATGGTTTTCTCAGCGGAGAATCGGAAGCCGTTTTTTAAACTCCAACCCTTAAGGTTGTCCAAGGTGGTCTGAAGACGGCGCTCTAAAAATGGAGTAGGGATACGTGAGGGAGACACATCTTGTGCTAAGAGACTAAGAAGACATGGAAAGTGGTCGCTGGAATGTAAATCAGAGATGACATTCCACTGTAAAGAAACTGCTAACTGGGATGAACACACTGCCAAATCGATGTGCGAATAGGTGTTAAACGCGTCTGAGAGGAACGTTGGCTCTCCAGTGTTCAGGAGAACCAAGTTATTGCTCTCCAGGAATTTTGCAATGAGGTTGCCTCTCAAACATGCCCGATTTGAATCCCAAAGCGGGTGATGGGTATTAAAGTCTCCCACTATTAGAAATGGTGTTGAGAGTTGGGAAACCAGATCTTCAAGGTCAATTAGCAAGAGGTCATATGATGGCGGTACATAAACATTGCAAATGCAAAATTCGATTGATGGCAGCTTAATCCTTACAGCTACAGATTGTATGTCAGATTGTAGCTGTAACGGATCTACAAATATGTCATCCCTTAGGAGCATCATAGTGCCCCTGTGAGCAGGAATGCCCTCTTCTGTTTCAATATCACACCTCAGTGGTGTGTAGCGTCTGATTTTAAAGTTGTCTTGTGGTCGTAGCTTAGTCTCTTGTAAGCATACCAACAAGGGGTTATGCTTACTGAGCAAAAGTTCCAGTTCTGGTCGATGTGCTCTTAAGCCTTGTATGTTCCATTGAAGGATAGCCATGGCGATAGTAATGGGATATGTCAAATAAGTACGCACATTACGTATGTTTCAGCGGTGGTCGGATCAATTTGCCCTTTTCCTTTGGTGTAGGGCTAGTTTCTGCAGGTTTATCCTGCCTCTTCTTTGCTGCAGACGCAGCAGCGTGGTCAGATATTTCCTGCTCCATATCTTCTATGGAAGAGGACGGTTTTCCTTCTACAACTTTTGCTTCGAGGGGCTCGAAGCGATTGGAAATTCCGACCGACGTAGATGACAGTCGCCTGTCGGAGTCCTCCCCAGAAGATGACTCTGACAATGATCTCGGAGATGCTCTAGGACTACGTTTCTTGGACTTTTCTGGAGCAGATTTTGTGCTTTCTTTCAGGAAGGTAGCTCTATCATACTGAGTCTTGAACTTGATCTCTGGTGCTTGGTACACAATGGGCAATTTCGTCCTGTTGTTAGACGTCGATACTTTGTCAGGCGACTTCACCGACTTGTTCTTATTTTCAGTAGTTTTAAGTGGTGTTCTCGGAGCTTTAGATGGTGTTACTGATGCTCTTGGTTGCGATCTAGGCACTAGAACTTTCTCTGATACAGTTGCTCCGTTTATAGCAGATGTTTGGGTACCAGCCTCCCGTTTCGGTGACGGAGTAGCTGCCACAGATCTGTAGGTACGGGAGGTGGTTGAAGAGGGCTTGAGGATACAAAGAAGTTTCCGGGCTTCCGAAAAGGATACCTTTTCTTTAACCCGGATCTCCTGAATAGCTCGCTCTTCAATATAACGGGGGCATTCTCGTGAAGTTGGTGGATGTTCACCGCTACAATTTACGCATGCTGGAGGTGATGTACATGCATTTTCATGCATGCCGTTCTCCACAGCTGACACATGTAGGTGCGCCTTTACAGAATGCACTAGTGTGACCGAATCGCTGACATTGGTAGTATCTCAGAGGGTTAGGTATGTATGGTCTAACCTCAATCACTTCATATCCTGCCCTGATTCTTTGAGGGAGATGTACCCGATCAAAGGTCAAGAACAGGGTACGAGTAGGAACCATATCCCCTCGTTCTCACCGTTGGACACGATAGACTGCAGTTATGCCTTGTTCCTGGAGGTTCTCCTGAATATCCTCGTTGGACATTCCATCCAACACTCTAGTGTTTACAACACCGCGCGAGGAATTCAGGGTCCTATGCATCTCCACTTTGACTGGATAACTGCCCAGCATGTTGGCTTTCAGTATCTTAGCTGCCTGGGATGCTGTAGTTGCTTCCACCAGCAGCGTGCCATTTCTAGATTTTGTACATGATTTAACAGCACCAGCTATTTTGTCAAGACCTTTCTGTATAATAAACGGATTAACCGTTGAAAAAGTTCTACCTTCCTCTGTTCGTTTAATAACTAAGTAGCGAGGACCACACTCAACTACTTGTTTAACACTTTTCAAACATCTTTTCCACGTTTAATGTTTTTTGGGGGGTGTAGGTTAACCATAATAGTTGGTCTAAATTTCATCCCCCAGTGCTCCCCACCCACCACGGAGTCCAACAAGGGGTCATCCCACTGGGATGACAGGGCTACAAAGGGGATATAGCGAGCTCGCCGTCCCACTCACCCTGGAGGTCGGTACAATACCTAGTCCTGGCCGATTGATTAGGGGTGGGTTAGTCCCTAACCTCCCGTTTTGGCGAAGCAGAAGCCAAAGTAGTGTATTAGAAATGCGCACCCTCCCCGAATTCAGAAAAACACTGTTACGAGCTCAGATACGCATCCCTCAACCACTAGGACACACCTTTCCACCGACACGGGTCTCCACGCATGGCCTACACGTGGGTGGGCCTGTTGACCATCTCCCTCTACCAGGAGGAGCCCACACGAGGGAGACTGTTGGCTCGGGACCCCGGGTGCGCCAAACCCATACCTACCAAAGTAGGCCCCTGGGGGGGTCTAGCATATCGATAAATCCTTACTTCCTTAATAAATACTTTCCATTAATTACATAAAATTCCTCACTCCTGCATGTCCACTCATCACTATCAAGATTTCAGAATATCTCTTTCTGAAGATTCTTCATTTTTCATTACAAAAATTTTATATTCACCGCAACATTTTTTTTTTTATCCTCATGAAACAAGATTACAGATAATACGTATCTGAAGATTATTGATTTTCTTTTTTTTCCCTAGCAACATTCATTTTTTTTTTTATATTGTCATTACATGGCCCACTAATAGATCAAAAAACAAAAATCATTTCAGACAAAAACTACCATTACAAATCTTATTTTATCACACAAATAAAAATATTTGCTACTAAGGCTTCACTTAAGAAATTGAGGTTGATACTTCATTGAATTAGCTAGCTTTAATTTATTTAATTAAATAAATTAAAGACAAATTATTTAATTAATTTTTATTTAATTTGATTAGCTAGCTTCATTTTCTGCATAATCAGTAGTCTTTATTTGAAGCATCCATTTTCGTTGTTTTCGCTTTTATAGGTTACTGTGGATAATTTTGCTTATAACAACATTTATACATTCAATTTAAATTTTATGGATACTAAATCTGAAATTAAGCTACATTTAAAACTTCAAAAGAAGAGAAGATCTATTCTTGCAGACATTCGTTTTCTAAATCTTTGTTTGAAACATAAAGTTGTTCTATATTAGAAAAACTATTAAATTTGATATTAATAGTATTCATCAAAAGCAGCGGAGAAAAAAGCAATTCAAGTTGAAATAAGTTTACTTTAATGGAAATTAATTATTCTTTCACACTGGCCGTGTGTAGGCTAAATTGTGGAAACGTAGAGTCAGACTGAAAAATTCAATGCCATAGCCGGGATTTGAACCACGGATCTTCTGGTTTCCGTCCAGCCGCCTTACCATTGTGCTACTATGGCCAACGTGCCGATATGACATTAAATTCTCCAACTGACTCGTATTTTTCTGGTAAACCACTTAGGAGTTCTCATACACACATGAGACAACTACCTTAATGGCGACTTACATATTGTAATTACTTTAAGGCCCGGGCTTCATATAGTAAACCGCTATTAGATCAATTAATGGAAATTAATTATTCTTTCACACGGGCCGTGTGTGGGCTAAATTGTGGAAACGTAGAGTCAGACTGAAAAATTCAATGCCATAGCCGGGATTTGAACCACGGATCTTCTGGTTTCCGTCCAGCCGCCTTACCATTCTGCTACTATGGCCAACGTGCCGATATGACATTAAATTCTCCAACTGACTCGTATTTTTCCGGTAAACCACTTAGGAGTTCTGATACACACATGAGACAACTACCTTAATGGCGACTTACTACTTGTAAGTACTTTAAGGCCCGGGTTTTATAGTTAACCACTATTAGGTTAATTAATGGAAATTAATTATTCTTTCACACTGGCCGTGTGTAGGCTAAATTGTGGAAACGTAGTAATGTCATGTCGGCACGTTGGCCATAGTAGCACAATGGTAAGGCGGCTGGACGGAAACCAGAAGATCCGTGGTTCAAATCCCGGCTATGGCATTGAATTTTTCAGTCTGACTCTACGTTTCCACATAAGTTTACTTTACTTAAATTATATGATTTACATCTGAAATTAACAAAGATACAATTATACAATTTGGCTTGATTTAGAATCCAAATTATTTCATATTCTTAATATGAATATGAAAAATAAAACTGCAAAATTAAAAAAGAAATTATATAATTTGCGTTTGAAACAAAATAAATTAAACCCAGTTATTAAAAATAATAAAGATAATGTTAATTTATCAAATTTAATGAAAAAGAGTTAAATTTTTTAAATCAAGGTTTAAAAATGTGTGTAGATTTTCAAACAATATAGATGATTATATTGCAGATATAGAAATAGCTAGTCAGGATTTAACTGAAAATAATAAATCATTGATTAAATTAAGATGTAGCAAAATATTACAAAATTTAGATAAATACCAACCTAAGAGAAATAATAATAATCATATTAGTAAATCAAAAAGATTTAATTTTCACCAAAGCAGATAAAGGTAATAGAATTGTAATTTTAGATAAATTAGATTATATTAATGGAGTAAACCTTTTGCTTCAAGGTGAAGATTTTATAAAAATTAATAAAGACCCTTTAAAATCTTGCACTACAAATTTTAATAAAATACTTAATGAAGTGAAAGTTATATCTGACAAAGAAAAACATTTTGTAAAAGTTAGTAATCCTGTTTTGCCTAGAATTTATGCCCTTCTTAAAATTCATAAACCTGGAAATTAAATGAGACCTATTGTTAATTGTATAAACTCACCAACTTAAAATTTAGCTAAATGGCTACACAAAAAATTTAGTAATTTTGATAAATTTGATAGTATTAAATTTTTTTTGAACTGATAAAAGATATTGACAGTGTTGTATTATCTAAGACTGATAAACTTATTTCTTTTGATGTAACTGCTTTATTTCCTAGTATTCCTAGGGAAGAACTTTTAATTTATTTAAAAGAGTGGTTGAATTCAATAAATTTACATGAGGACTTAATAGTTTGTTTTGTTAAACATACTGATTTTTATATGTGTTTGGAGGAATTTAGTAACAGTGACGTCAAAATTAATCTCAGAAACTATTTGTAGTTGGTTTATTGATACTCGTCACTCACTTTTTTATATTAATGAGAGACTAGTTTCAAAGGCATTCGCCTCCATTTTCAATCTCTTTCCAACTGGCCAAGAGTATTAATAATGAGTATTAATAAACCAACTACAAATAGTTTCTGAGATACTAATTTTTGTTTGGATCAAAATGTTTTCACTTTTAATGGTGAATTTTTGCAACAAACTTCTGGCTTAGCAATGGGTAATTCTCTTTCAGGTTTTCTTGCTGATCTTTTTATGAGTTTTTTTGAAATTCAAGTCACTAAAGGTTTTCCTTTAATTTTTAAAACATGGTATAGATATGTTGATGATATTTTTGCTATTGATCATGAAAAACAAATTAATGATGCTTAAAATTACTAAATTTACAAGATAAAGCTATAAAATTTACATCAGAAACTGAAATTAATGGATTTCTTCCTTTTCTAGATTTGAAGATAATAAGAAATAGTAACAAATTAGATTTTGGTATTTATAGGAAGTCTACTCATATTGATAATTACATAAAAAATAAAAGTTTTAACCCTTTTCCACATAAATTTGCTGATTTTAATAGTTTGATTTATAGTTTAATAAATATACCTCTGAATAAAGAAGAATTTAATAAAGAATATAAACACATTATTAATACTGCTTTAATTAATGGTTTTAATAAAGATTTTATACAAAAGAAGATTGAAAAATTTAAATATAAAAAAACTGTTAATGATATTTCTACCCTTAAAAAAATAAAATACGATTATAATTTTAAAAATTTACTTACCATCCTGGGGTTAATTAGCATTTTCATAATTTTTTTAAAGAAGTTGGTATAACTTTAGTTCCTCAAAATAAATATTTTATTAAAAATTTTTAAATACCAGCAGTTGATTCTATTTTTAGGTTTGTTTCGTTTTCAGATGTTCGTAATACTAAATAATGCTGGTTTCCGCCCAGTTGCTCTTACCCATTGAGCTACCATGGCGAACTTGCCGTCAATTTGTGGAACTCAGCCATTTTGTCAAAAGCATCAAAAGTTTTCCTCTAGGAATACTAGGAAATAATGCAGTTGCATCAAAGGACACAAGTTTATCTTTCTCAGACAATACTACACTGCTAATGTAATACTGTTATACTAATTGTTATAATTCATTTTAATATTTGGATTGCTTCACAGTCAATAGCTTCAATTTTTGCAAAAGATAAAAATCTAATCTTTTTATTTTAGTCAATTGATGGAAATTAATCATTTCTTCACACTAGCTGTATATAGGTTTTTGATAGTCAACATGAAAAATTCATGCCACGCCGAGATTTGAACAACGGATCACCTGGTCTGATCTTTTATCAGCCAGTGCAAATCGTAGTAAAAAAGAAGTCTACCATATGAATCATACAGCAAGCTTCTTTTTAAACATTTAACTATTGCAACTCTATGCAACTGTGACAAAATGTGTATGCAGAACAAGCCTTTTAAATAAATAATTTCTACAGCAATTCATTAATGGATAGAGACATGTGTTTGTAATGCATCAATTTCCATATTTTTCAGGATAAAATCCCAACAGTTCGAGCTCAAGCAGTGATGGCTTTACAGAGATTACAAGATCCATCAGATCCCAACTGTCAAGTAATGAAAGGTAAATAATTTTTAAAACTTTAAATAGGATTATACTCACCTTTTCTGATGGCATATTATTAGATTTTTACCCAATGTCAAGTGTCGCGAGGCATTGTTGCGTGGGCATGGCCGGCCTGCACGAAAGAGACAGATAATACAGCACGGAAATTAAAGCTTGCCAAAACAGAGAAAGAAAGAGACAGATATCTGGAACTTTCCTCTTGTTTTCTGATGCTGCCTTAATTGTTACAGAGCATTCCAATAATTTCTAGAACCATGAGTGGAGATATAAAAGTGCTACAGCTGTGAACGCAGTTGTTCAGTTAATGGAGTTGTGGGTTGAAAGTGGAGAACTGCTAATTGTACCGCGAGTGATTTTTTTTGTTCGTTTGTTTGTGTGTGGTGAAGCAACCAGAGGCTACTGTGTGTATGACACGTCACTTTTAGAACCTGTAAGTTTCCCCCAGGGACCTACTGTGGTAGGTACGGGAATTGGCAATCCCGGGGTCCCGAGCCAGCATGACACTCTTGATGTGGGTTCCTCTTAGTGGTGAGGGGTCAGACAAAACACCCATCCACATGTAGGCCGTGCGTGGAGACCCGTGTCGGTGGAGAGGTTTGTCCTGGTGGTTGAGGAGTGCGCATCTGAGCTCGTTTCAGTCTTTTTCTGAATTCGGGGAGGGTGCGCATTTCCAATACACTAATTTGGTTTCTGCTTCATCTAAACGGGAGGTTAGGGACTAACCCACCCCTAATCAATCGGCCAGGACTAGGTATTTTACCGAACTCCAGGGTGAGTGGGACGGTGAGCCCGCTATATCCCCTGTGTAGCCCTGTCATCCCAGTGGGGTGACCCCTTGTTAGGCTCCGTGGTGGGTGGGGAGCACTGGGGGATGAAACTCATTTCATATGTTATGGCAAAGCATAATTTAAATAAAACTGTAAAGAAAAGTGGAAAGGAAATAGCTGAGTCTTGTGGTCCTCACTATTTAGTTATTTGTAGAACTGAAGGTCACAAATATACTACCTGAAGTGTTCTTTCTTTCTAGTGCCTATGTTTCTTTTTGTCCTCCCTATGTAAATTTTTTCACAGTCTTCACACTTTAATCTTGTAAATACCTGACTTTTCCTCTGGCTTTATCTTATCAGTATTATTACTGTTAAGTAGGTTTTTAATGTTGTAATTGTTTTTTGGTGCCAATGTTATATTGTATTTCTTGAATATTTTTTGGAACTTTTTTGTGGCCCAGGGGTGGTGATTTGCGAAACATGTCCTCAAAATAGGTACGTAAGTGAAGCAGATGTGCATTAAATACGACTCATCTATAAATTAATGACTAGTAATGAGATGAGCATTCTTAGATATGGTTATGTGACCAATGTTTTTCTTAACAGTATTTCTAAGGAATGGTAATGTAGCTTTTAAATTACTTTACTTTGTCATTTATTACTTTGGACATGTGCATAATTAAATACACAAATACATCCATAGGGAATGAAATTAATATTCATATTAACAATATAGCCCTAGTAAATAATAAACATTTGAGGAAGGAACAAATATGTCAAAGTAATACCTCATAATTATTATGTTTCAGCTTTCATTTTCCACCTTAATCATGATCCCAACTTTGCTGTTCGTAGAGCAGTACTGAGTTGTGTAGGCAGAACCAATATTACATTGCCACATATAATAGACCGCACACATGATCCAAGTGATTCTGTAAGGCGTCATGCATATTACATTGTGAGCAAACTGAATATCAAATCCCTCACAATAATGCAGAGAAAACTATTGCTCAGTCAAGGCTTAAGAGACAGATCAGGTAAGTGCAGATGTGTTCAATTTATTGTTATAGCATATGCAAGGAAAAAAAAAAAACTAGTTATAGGCAAAATGCAGATTTTGAAAACTATAAAAAGAAAAAAATTAAAATCTGTAGGTAACCGCATGTAAACCACACTTGCTACAGTACGTTTTCTCTGTTCTCATGTATCCCCACACTTGCTACAGTATGTTTTCTCTGTTCTCATGTATAACAACACTTGCTACAGTATGCTTTCTCTGTTCTCATGTATCCCCACACTTGCTACAGTATGTTTTCTCTGTTCTCATGTATAACCACACTTGCTACAGTATGTTTTCTCTGTTCTCATGTATCCCCACACTTGCTGTAGTAGGTTTTCTCTGTTCTCATGTATAACAACACTTGCTACAGTATGCTTTCTCTGTTCTCATGTATAACAACACTTGCTACAGTATGTTTTCTCTGTTCTCATGTATAACAACACTTGCTACAGTATGTTTTCTCTGTTCTCATGTATAACAACACTTGCTACAGTATGCTTTTCTGTTCTCATGTATAACAACACTTGCTACAGTATGTTTTCTCTGTTCTCATGTATAACAACACTTGCTACAGTATGTTTTCTCTGTTCTCATGTTTCGCCACACTTGCTGTAGTAGGTTTTCTCTGTTCTCATGTATAACAACACTTGCTACAGTATGCTTTCTCTGTTCTCATGTATAACAACACTTGCTACAGTATGTTTTCTCTGTTCTCATGTATAACAACACTTGCTACAGTATGTTTTCTCTGTTCTCATGTATCCCCACACTTGCTGTAGTAGGTTTTCTCTGTTCTCATGTATAACAACACTTGCTACAGTATGCTTTCTCTGTTCTCATGTATAACAACACTTGCTACAGTATGTTTTCTCTGTTCTCATGTATAACAACACTTGCTACAGTATGTTTTCTCTGTTCTCATGTATAACAACACTTGCTATAGTATGTTTTCTCTGTTCTCATGTATCGCCACACTTGCCACAGCATGCTTTTCTCTCTTCCCATGTATTTCCACACTTGCTATAGTGAGTTTTTCCTGTTCCCATGTATCTGCATACTTGCTACAGCATGATTTTCTCTGTTCCTATGTATTCGCACAGTTGCTACAGCATGCTTTTCTCTGTTCCCATGTATCCACACACTTGCTATAGCATGCTTTTCTCTTTTCCCATGTATCCACACACTTGCTATAGCATGCTTTTCTCTGTTCCCATGTATCCGCGCACTTGCTATAGCATGCTTTTCTCTGTTCCCATGTATCTCCACACTTGCTACAGCATACTTTTCTCTGTTCCCATGTATCCCCACACTTGCTACAGGATTCTTTTCTCTGTTCCCATGTATCCGCACACTTGCTGCAGCATGCTTTTCTCTGTTCCCATGTATCTGCACACTTGCTACAGCATGCTTTTCTCTGTTCCCATGTATCCGCACACTTGCTGCAGCATGCTTTTCTCTGTTCCCATGTATCCGCACACTTGCTACAGCATGCTTTTCTCTGTTCCCATGTATCTGCACACTTGCTACAGCATGCTTTTCTCTGTTCCCATGTATCCGCACACTTGCTGCAGCATGCTTTTTCCTGTTCCCATGTATCTGCACACTTGCAGCATGCTTTTCTCTGTTCCCATGTATCCGCACACTTGCTACAGCATGCTTTTTCCTGTTCCCATGTATCTGCACACTTGCTACAGCATGCTTTTCTCTGTTCCCATGTATCCCCACACTTGCTGCAGTATGCTTTTCTCTGTTCCCATGTATGCCCGTACTTGCTACAGCTTGCTTTTCTCTGTTCCCATGTATCCCCACACTTGCTGCAGTATGCTTTTCTCTGTTCCCATGTATGCCCGCACTTGCTGCAGCATGCTTTTCTCTGTTCCCATGTATCCCCACACTTGCTACAGCTTGCTTTTCTCTGTTCCCATGTATCCCCACACTTGCTGCAGTATGCTTTTCTCTGTTCCCATGTATGCCCGCACTTGCTGCAGCATGCTTTTCTCTGTTCATCTGTATCCCCACACTTGCTATAGCATGCTTTCCTCTGTTTCCATGTATCCCCACACTTGTTTCTGTCTGCTTTTTCTCGATCATCTCAATTCCCACACTTGCTTTACTGTTTACTCACCGTAAGGCAAATTAATTTTTTCTTTACTCCCCTGACTGCCGCTTCTAAGATTGCTCCCGCTTCTCTTCCTTTTGCAATTTTCATCACTTCCCCGCCATCAGTGCACACTACATTTACTTCATGTGTTTTCTGGACATTCACACCAGATATCTAAGTCGGCTTGATTGTGCCTGCTGTGTCATTTGTATGCCTTACCTCTTGGATGATCCTTATGCCACATCTCTGCTCAGTCACTTGCTTAACAGTCCACAGTTTGCCTTTTGTATACATGCATTAAATCCTTTCTTCAATTAGCCTCCTTTGTTCTCTTTGCTCATATGATAAACCCTTGTTGATATACTTAGATGTTCCTCTTACCTTTTTTGATTGTGTTAATACCTCTGTTACCAACACTGTTGCTGAATTTCATCAATATATTTCTTTGGCCTTATAATTTCCCAATTTTAAATGCGTCCCATAGTTTGAAGCCTCTCATATTCATCCCTAGCCTTTTCATTAACAATTTCTGTATCTCTTGACGTGCTCTGATTCAGTTTTGCCCTTCTACCCCAGGAAATTATTAAATTGTATCTTCTCATAAAGTCTTCCATACTTTCCATTCTTCTTTCGACTTTTTTTATCTTCTCCAACTCTTTAGTTTTAATCTCTAGCTCTGTGTTTTCCCACTTGCTCCATTCTTGTTAAAATCTCATTGCCAAACCAATATTTCTTGTACCTTCTCCCGTCTGCTTTATGGTTACCATGTCACTTAGTTCTTTTTCCTCACTTCTACGGGAACAACTCTACTGCATGACGGTTTTCCTCCATTGCTAGTTTAGTACACCTGAGTTCTTCCTTTTAGGTATATGATACTCCTAGCCAGTCATAATGATATGCTCTGATATGACAATTTGACCAACATCTTATCATTTTTACATTTGTGTGTTATAGAAAAATAAAATACTTGTGATTAGTGTAAAAAATGCTTGTTTAAATAAACTTACATATAGTATCTTTCTAAGAAAACTAAAGATATTGAAGTTAAATAGTTGGATATTGATGTATTTACAGAGTGTGTTAAAAGAGTTGTATCAAATACTCTGCTGTCTTCTTGGCTGTTAAACCTGAAAGGTAACTACATGGAACTGTTGTGTGCTATCAATGCTGAAAACTCGACAGAAACAGCCATCATGGTGCTCAATATCCTCTTTGAGTAAGTATTGACTTTGTCATGTTCATTAGGACCTGTTGTTGACATTTGAAACTCTCAGTTCCATTTAACCGTTTCGCCGATGGCCATTTAAACCCTTCAGGGGCCGGAAACGGATACCCAATAAACAGAACATTTAAATTGTTAAATGCTGTAAAAATGCATCATAAATACAATTCCGTATCTTCCGTATTTACTAAGTTACTTAAACGAAACAAAAACTGGTTTAAAACTCATTAAAGGCAGTATACATCTACAGTAACAATAAAGTAGAGACTACAGTAATAAATCATTGAAATTTCACTACTTTGTTTCACTGTAGCAAAAGCCATTCTTTGTGCCGAATGCGCCTAATATTTGACTCATTTTGTTTTGTGTGTATACGAACGAATGTATGTATGTATGTATGTAGAGCTACGCAAGCGACTTCTCTGGCTCAAGTTTAGTTTATTTATGTTATACCAAGCGATAATCATATTACGAATATATGTTGTGTTACACTGGAAAGAAAACTCCCTTTCAGCATCTGTTATTACAGTGTTTCTCAACCAATGTTTCTGGTAGCCTTATGCAGCTGTTTTCACTCAGTACTTTAGTTATTTATACTCTTTCTGTGTTCAGAGTGATTTCTTATAGCTACTAAGAGCTAAATGGATGGCACATTTGAAATTGTTAAATTTCAATATTAACCATGGCTTATCCTGGTAATGTAGCAAATAAATCATCTTGCGTATGATGTGTACAGGCTTCTGATATTACTGTAGAAAATCTGGAAGATTTGTTGTGCGATTATGAAGGAGATGTTTAGGACATACGTTGCAGTGACGTGTACTGGTCTACAGATGGCATGTTAGCTACTCCATTGTTTGGGGAAATGGCGGGTCAAATACGGGTGATGCGGATCAGCTATTACTAGCTGTCCCTTTTTACGAAAAATAGTTAAATGGTAAAAAAAGTATATTTATACCACTGGATGTAACCATGCACAATTGTTTAGTAATTTTCAGAGCTGTAAATTCATGCAAGACACTTATCTTCCTGTACTTGTACGTATAAAGAGCTCTTAACCTAATTGAGTACTATAATACTCAGAGGCCTCTTTATACTGAAGGGGGGGGGGGTAAGAAATTCACTATGATGTCACCCCTCATACTTGAGAGAAAACACCTTCCTAAAAGGATACAACTCACAACCAAAAAGGTCGCAAGCATTTCGAAAATGTCTGGTGTGTTGCGAAAAAGAAGTTTGCAAGCAAACCAATATTATTTGGCGTGAATCTGCAGATGTGCCCTTGGGTGTTTATCCAGGTTTGTAGGTGTACAATTCAAAAAGAAACCTTTAAGGGTATGTTTACATCCTTATAGAGCTAATTTAAATTTATTGTAAAATAGAAAGATTAAAATAATTGGTGTTAAATGAGCATTAAATGCATGTATGCACAGGACGTCTATACACGTCCATATCGGTTTGGGGCATTTTATCTTGGATGTCATATGACGTCTATATCGATGAAAAGGTACTGTTTGATAAGGGTACTGTTTGATATCTGAGAATATAACAAGAGAATATAGTTAACCCATAAACAGGAAGGGACAGTATGGGCTTGTTAATGCATGTTGAATATATATATTTTTTTAATTTACATCCTCCATTAAGTCTTATTGGACAATGAATGAAACATTGCTCAAATAAGTCTAGGGTCCATAGAGCGTAGAGTTACCCAACATTCATGTTTCATGATAAGGGAAAGCTCTAGAATAAACCTTATCCAGGTACTAAAGTGAATCGAGAAAATATTGACACACTGCTTCACTCACACTGTTTATTCACAGGAAATGTTTCAAGAACTTTTGCTCTTATCATCAGCTGGAACTCGACTAGTGCAAATTGTAGTGGTTTCCTCTTTCTCCGTATTGTCGATAGATAGCGTGATGTACTTGTCAAAGATGTCCGGTGGTGGAGTTCCAAAATTCATGACTCTATGACGATTTTTGTTAATGAAGATTTTTTCCCATACAGAAAGGTCTATGGGGTGATTAACATATTTTATTAAAGATGTTTCCAAGTTGATGTCATGTCTAGTGTTCAAAAAATGAAAAGCCACTGCTGACTTTTCTGTTTCACCATTTTTAATGTTTCTTATATGTTCTGTAGTTCTGATGTCAATATTTTTTGTTTTTCCTATATACATTTTAGGGCAAGTTTCACATTTGATCTCATAGATTTCTGGTTTTTCTTTGGTAGTAATTGAATTTTTTTTGGGAGGGGGGCTTTTAACAAATTTCTGATATTAAACGTATTTTGAGGTGCAAGAATTATGTATTGTTTTGAGAAGATTTTTTGGAATTTATTATAGGCTGATGGAAGGTGAATTTTTAATTTTTTTTTTTTTCTCTTTTTCTCCTGTAGGTTCCAGGGTGGTGGTTTCTTTTATTTTCTTAGCTTTGTTGAGTCTGTTAACTGTTTTGTCTACTAAATTTGGGTTGAAACCGTTGGACATAGCTTCTTTTTTTATGTGTAGGTATTCTTCTTAATAATCTTCTCTGTTTAGTGGAAAGTTGATCATCCGAAATATTAAACTGTTGAAAGTGGCATGTTGTTGTTTTGGGTTGAAACTGTTGTTCTTAATATGGCACCTCATGAACGTGCAGCACGCTTGCTACCGTCTACACTACTGAGGCAGTCACACGTGTTGAATATCAGCCATTCCTCTTCTTCCTTTAGTTAAGATAATTTACAAAGGATAGGTTTACAAGTTAAATACCTGTGAATCAAATATTAAAATTCACTCAAAATATGGAGTGTTGAAAATTTATAAAGATGGGCTGGAATT
Organism: Mantis religiosa; assembly: GCA_030765055.1. NCBI lineage: Eukaryota > Metazoa > Arthropoda > Insecta > Mantodea > Mantidae > Mantis > Mantis religiosa. The sequence continues at coordinate 108,476,189 of CM060950.1, forward strand.
TGTAATAACAAACATCACTGAGTAAAGAAAACCTGTTATGCCCCCATCCTCAGCGGATATCCACTTGGTTCTTGGAGACATCTGTTGGTGGAATGATGAGCTTCCAAAGGCGGTTTGGAGGCAGGAAGTAAAATTCATAAGATAAATCCTTGTGTTTTAATGTGTATGTTTCCCCACGTGTTACTTCAGCTGGAAGACCTGCAGCTCTTGTAGTTAAGGTCACCAAAAGCACCAGAAACCAGTTGGGTGCCTGCTGAGGATGGGGACAAATCGTTCTCTAGACCTGTAAGGGGAGTTTGTTTTTAGTAATGTTACAGGTTATTTATATACAACATACAGTATCATTATGAAGGGGTAGAGCCAGACTGAAAAATTCAATGCCATAGCTGGGATTTGAACCACGGATCTTCTGGTTTCCATCCAGCTGCTCTAACCATTTGAGCAACTGTGGCCAACATGCCGACATGACATTAACTTCTCCAAGTGACTCGTGTTTCTCCCGGTAAACCACTAGGAATTCTCATGAACACATGAGACAACTACCTTAATGGTGAGAAAACGTAAGCTTTGACGGCCGGAGTCCATAATACAATTGGTTATTTCCGGGCTGTTTTGCCGTGGTCTGTTGGAGTAAGAACCAAATGTTTCGTCCACAACTACGGCAGACATCATCAGTGGCGCGGTCGAAGCTTTCTTGCAGAGAGTTTGGCTGCGTCTGAAGCGTTCAGTGCCTGAGTCGCGCTATTTGTACTGGTAGTTGGGGGGCGGAGCCTGGGTGGTCCGGCAATGGTGTCCTGTGATTGGTCCGCGTCATTTTTGGTGGTTAAATGGCGTTTCCTGTTTTCGAGAACAGGATGCCAGTTCCTATTTAGTTTTAAGGCTTCTTCCTTTCTATTGAAATTATTGGGATGTTTTTAAATTTCGATGGCCTCCCGCTGAAGTCGTGTGTGGTAATGTTCTGTGGTAGAAAGGATGCTGGTGTCCTGGAACTGTATCACATGCTCGCCTTCCGCCTCAATTGCATGTTCGGCGACTGTGGACTTATCTGTGTGGCCCAGACGGCAGTTGCTCCTATGTTCCTTGATTCTGGTGTTGACACTGCATTGTGTTGTTCCGATGTATACCGCGCCTCAAGAACAGGGAATGCGATATACACCGGCTGAGGACAGAGGTTCCCGAGGATCTTTCGCTGAGCGTATTAAATGGTTCAATTTCCTAGTTGGTTTGAAGACGGTTTTTATATTGTGACGTTGTAATATCCTTTCTATCCGGTCAGTAATATCCTTGAAATATGATATGATACTGACTGGATATGAATATTTTTTCCCAAATAATTCTAAAGAAAACATTTTAATAAAAGAAAACCCACTGACTTTTGAACCAATTAATATTAAATTAGATTTAGAACAAATAGTTACAAAATCTGAAACTTCCAAACCTGTACTAAAAGCACTAGCATTAGAAACTGTGAACAATAGATACCCACCTGAAGAATGGTTACATATCTACACAGATGGATTGTATTGTATTTATTTCATCCTTTGGAACATAATACATATGTTATAGGACACGTCAGTTCAAGATACAAAGATAAATATAAAAAGTTACATAAGACTAAAAACTGTAACAGATACAAGATCCAACAAAAGCCTAAAGTAGAAAAAGCAAATAAATATAGACTATATAAAGACCATAGAGAAATGCTATGTAAAAGTAATTGTTCACAAATGTGGAATTTACTCTACTTCATGATTTAATTCAATTTAATTCAATTCCATTTATTTTGTCCTTTTGATTGATATCAGACACGTCATAGTATAAAAATTACATTAATGGCCACTGTCATTACTTACAATCACTTAAAACTAATTAACATTTAAAAACTCATTTACAGAATAAAATGAATGTTGCCGTAAAAAGTTTTACTCCCTTTTTACAATGTATAAGGCTCTTCATTTGTTTAATGTTTTCCGGTAGCCTGTTGTATAATCTTATACCTTTATTGATAGCACTAGACCTGAAGATTTCCGTTCTACAACTTTGAATGTGAAAGTCATCTTTCTGATGTGTATTGTATTTGTGAATATCGGCATTTTTGTAATTTTGTATTTGTAGTTTATTTTGTTTTACATGGATCACTAATTCCAAAATATACATATGTGCTAGAGGTAATATTTCATGTTTTTTTAATAATGGCGTGCAAGATGTTCTGTTATCCACACCACTTAGTATCCTTATCGCTCTTTTTTGAAGTTTAAAGACTCTATCTGCCTTTTCCCCCCAGAACACTACCCCATATTGTAACTGACTGTGAAAGTAACCATAATATATATTTCTCAATGCTGCTAAATTTATTAAGCTTTTCAAATGTTTAACCACTTCGCCGATGGCCATTTAAACCCTGCACGGCTGGGATGGATACCCAATAAACAGAACAAGACATTTAAATTGTTAAATGCTGCAAAAATGCTTCATAAATATTCCTATCTTCCGTATTTACTAAGTTATTTCAGGGAAACAAAAACTGGTTTAAAGCCCATTAAAAGCTGTATACGTCTGCGGTATCATTAAAATAGATACTATATTAATAAAGCGATGAAATTTCATTAATTTGTATCACTGTAAAGAAAGCCATTCTTTGCATTGAACGCGCCTAATTCTGAGTACTTTTGTTTTACAAACTATATGTGTATATCAGCTGAATAAACGAAGTGTTGGGTTCAAGGTTTATAGGTTTCAGTTTATGCTAACACGTAATAACTGTTTATATTGCGTTATACACGCTGAAAAGAAAACTCCATCAGCATCTCTCTAATTACACAACGGAAGTTTATGTTAGCTGACGTAACTTTTTTTCTTCGCTCAGTTCATATAGTAATTTAGACTGCGTCAGAGTTCCAAGCAATTTCTTTAGCTAAAACACAGTTGAAATAGTTTCCTCAGTGCTAATCATGGCTTCAACTAGTAATGTAGCAAATCAATTAGCTAGTGTAGGACGAGTGCGGGCCTCTGATATTACATCAGAAAATGTGGAAGAGTTTTGCTGTTAGACAGTGATTTGGACATTGATGGCGAGTTTTGAGATTTTGAAGGGGGTTTTGAGGATATAGGTAGCAGTGAGGAGGAAAATTACTCATTTCCGAGAGGTGTTCGTGAAGAATCAACATTATGGAGGTGTCAAAATAACTCTAACACAAATAGACATACGTTCACGAGCACAACCTCTGGTGTACAACCTCATACTCAGCTAACTTCTGACAGCCAACCAATTGACATTTTCACAAAATTTTTTACTACCGACTTACTGTCTCTCATTGTTTCGGAAACAAATGTATATGCGAGTAGGGTGAAGGAAGACCTGATTGCTAAAGGCAATTTAGGACCTAAGAGTAGATTGCAGAAGTGGACAGAAGTAACAATGAATGAGATTTACAGACTACTTGGTCTAATTATGCTCATAGTTGTTATCCGTAAACTTACGCTAGACATGTACTGGTCTACAGATGACATGCTAGCTACCCCATTTTTTGGGAAATGCATTGCAAATAACACGTTTACTTCCATTTTGCGCTTCCTTCATTTCACCTGCACAGAAAATGTGAATGATAAAACTATCCAAAATCAGACCAGTTTTTTATTACATTATTTCAAAATTCAAAGAAAATTATGTGCCTAGTGAAAAGGTCACTGTTGATGAAAGCCTGATGCTTTGGAAGGGCCGTTTAGGTTGGAAACAATACATCAAAACAGAGAGGGCCAGATTTGGCATAAAGAGTTTTGATGTATGTGAAAGTAAAACAGGATATCTTTACAATAGCTGCATATACACTGGCCAAGGGACTGATAACACCGGAGACAAAGATTTGGGGTTATCTGGTTCCATAGTTAATGCACCTGATGGAATCTGTACTTGATCAGGGTAGGACTGTATACCTAGTCTTACCATAAATACTGTCACAAACTTTTGAGGGTGGCTGTACCTCCAGCCGGATGAGCTGGCACATTCCAGAGCGGTAGCAGGTAGCCTGAGTCATTGATGGCCACGCCGTGGCTCAGTGGTTAGACAGCTTGGCTCTCACCAAGACGCCCCGGGTTCGATCCCAGGCGACCGCAAAGTGAGATTTGTGGTGGACAACACGGCGTTGGGGCGGGTTTTCTCCGGGACCTCCGGTTTCCCCCGCCATCTCATTCCACCGGTGCTCCATCATCTCATGCATCATCAGTGTCACCGCCTGCGGTGCCGTATGTAGTAAAAGCGGGCGTTAAACACTACACATTTCATTTCATTTTAAGTCATTGATGGAGCAGCTGTGGAAGTGTAAAGTTGTATTGTAAAATCTTCAAAATGGAATGGGGAGACTATGAAAATCGTGTGGCTGTGATAGCGCTATATAGGGTAGGTAAATCACCAAGTGAGGTTTTCAAAACTCTCCAGAAACTGAAAATCACAAAGAGGTTTGTCTATCGCACTATCCAGCGTTTCGATGAGACTGGAGATGTGAAAGATTGCTTGCGGGAAGGAAGACCATGCACAGTTCAGACTCCAAAATTAGTGAAAGCAGTGGCGGCTCGTGTGCGGAGAAATCCTGTAAGAAGGCAGTCGGTGATGGCTCAAGAGCTAAACATTTCAAAAATGTCTATGTCTCGCACATTGAGGAGTGACTTGGGACTCCATGCTTACAAACGACGCAAGGGACACCTTCTTACAAATGAACTGAAGCCCCAGAGACTCCTAAAATCAAAGCGCTTGCTAAAGCGTTACGCTGCAAATGGGCGCCGACGAATTCTTTTCACCGATGAAAAAATTTTCAATGTTGAGGAGACTTTCAATGCCCAAAATGACAGGGTATATGCTACGTCATCTAGAGAAGCTGGTGAAAAGGCTCCAAGAATCCAGAGGGGTCATTATCCTGCATCAGTCATGGTGTGGTGGGGTGTGAGCTACGAGGGCACAACGGAGCTCCATTTTTGTGAAAAAAAAATGTGAAAACAACTGCACAAGTGTATCAGAACACAGTGCTTCAACCAATAGTTAAGAACCTCAACAACACACTCTTCCGTGGACAGAGATGGACCTTCCAGCAGGATTCTGCCCCATCACACAAGGCTGGTTCAACCCAGGAGTGGCTGAGGTAAAATGTTCCAGACTTCATTTCTACTTCAGACTAGCCATCTGCTAGTCCGGACCTAAACCCTTTGGACTACAAATTGTGGTCCAAGCTTCAGGAGATGGCTTGCAAGAAGAGACATCCCAATATTGAAAGTTTGAAGCGCTCTCTTCTGAAGGCAGTTGCCGAGTTCCCTCTTGATGTGGTGTGTAATGCAATTGATGAGTGGTCACAAAGACTTAAGGACTGTGTGCGTGCTAATGGTGGCCATTTTGAATAATTATATGTGATTTCAATTCTCTATAAATCTATGTAACTAGTGGTATAAGGATATTAAAATATCTCCAAGCATTTTGTGTCAGTTGAATTAGAATGTTGTGACAGTATTTATGGTAAGACTAGGTATTTAGATAATTGGTACAGTTCCCCTAAATTATTCATGGCCTTACACAAAAGAAAAACAAATGCAATTGGAACAGTACGCTCAAATCGTATTGGTTTGCCAAAAGATGTGAATACGAAGGCTCTAAGAAGAGGAGAAATGCAGGTGCATCAGCTCCCACCCTTGACCTATGTTGCTTGGCAAGACAGGAGGGTTGTTACAGCATTATCCAATTGCAGCTCTAAGATTTTGATGATTGACACTGGAAAAATTGATGCTCGTAACAAAATGTCAATTTTCAAGCCCGATATTATCCAGGAATATAATATGCATATGGGTGGAGTGGATCTAGAAGATCAGGTATTACACGCATATCCCTCTTTGCGAAAAACAATCAAATGGTATAAAAAAGTATTTTTACACCAGCTGGATATAACCATATACAATTGCTTAGTAATTTGGAGAGCTCTAAACCCACGGAAGACAATGACGTACCTGGACTTTCGCATATCAATAGCTCGCAGCCTAATTGAGCAGTATAAAATTCAGAGACCTCTCCATACTGGGGGTAAAAAATCAACCACCCCAGCACCCCTCACACTTGAAGGAAAACATTTTCCTAAAAGAGTACCACCCACAGCAAAAATGTCGCGTCCCTTCAGAAAATGTTTGATGTGCCGCAAGAAAGGTGTCTGAAAGGAAACTAGTACGATTTGCCGTGAATGTGGAGATGTGCCCTTGTGTGTTTATCCCTGTTTTGAGGTGTACCATTCTATACACGTCCATATCGGTTTGGGGCCTTTTAACTTGGACGTCATATGACGTCCATATCGGTGAAAGGGTTAAGCAAATAACAAATGGAACTCAGTTTATTTATTAAATGTTGAATATGTGTGGTCCATTTCATGTTCTCATGGACAACAACTCAGGAGCAGGAATTAAGTGTGCACTGTTCTCATTCTATCAACCAGCAGGATACCACACAATAAATTTTGATGCAGAAGTAATGCTATTCATATTTCACTTCAACACCTTCTATACAGAATAGATAAATTAAAAAATGCTGTCATACTTTCTGATTCTAAAGCAGTATGTGCAATAAGTTCATATAAAATGAGGTCAATCCAAATTAAAGAATGTCACAAAATGATCCAACAACTTCAAAAACTACAGAAAAGAATTATATTACAGTGGATAGCTGCACATTGTGGAATTGCTGGAAATGAATCAGCTGATTTTCTTGCCAAAAAAGGTGCAAAATTAATTCAGAACAAAAGTAAAAACTTACCCTTTACATACATATAAAGATTAATCAAAAGCAAATATAAAAACAAACAAAACCAATCAATATCTAACAAAGCCGAGGATAAAAAATGGAACATTTTAATTAAAAATCCAGAAATTATTCCAGAAATCCTACATAAAGCTGCAGTAGCAAATTTTAGATTACTTACGGAACATGATTATTTGGCCAAACACTTACACAGAATAGGAATTTATACAAGTCCAAATTGTCCACTGTGCAACAAAGAAGAGGAAATGACTGAAGAACATCTTTTAACCTGTGAAGCCCTACCTGCCGGATCCACTACACAGAAATATTGGAGAGCAAGAGAGCTAATGGCTTCATTGTCAAAGCCTAGCATTTGAAATCAACAACATATTTTTTCCCAAATATCCAATTCTATAGGTGTACTTAAAGATTTTAACAGTTTTATGTTATGGCCAATGTTGTGGTTTTCTGTCCAAAAATGGTGTGACACTGCAGATTTTTTTGTTTGTTTCTTCTTTATGTTCCTCTGGTGTTCTTTTTGCCTGGTTAACAAGTTTCTCTTAGTTTTTCCTATGTAGCTTTTATCACAGGTTTCACAATTTATCTGATAAATTCCCGATTTCAAAGTGTTGGGGATTGAATTTTTTAGTGGCTTATTTAGCAGGTTCTTCAGACTGAATTTGTTTTGGGGTGCTAGTTTTAAGTTTAATCTTTTGAAGATTTGTTCAAAGTTTCAAAAAGCTCATGGATGGTAGGTGAATAGGCAGAGGGGTCGGAGCACCGAAGTAGTGGAGGAGGAAGAATGTTCCTTTAGTCACCAAACAGCTGAGGATGAGATCGAATGATCTTGAAAACGTTTCAATTATAAAACATAGTAAGTGAATTACACAGAAAATAGTAAGTGAAGTTGAGTGTAAACATAGTGACTCATAAATCAAACTCAAAAATGAAGAATACTTCACTATTAATAATGCTTCTGCTTATAATATTTATTGATGGATAATCTATATTCATGCAATATTTTATTAGATACAATTATTAGATACAAATATCATACTTAGTAATGTTTGGTGTTCCAACTTAAATTATCATACTCACAAAATTCACTGAACTTTAATGTTTAATTAGACCATGCCATTTGCTAGAAGTTATTTCATTTTGTTCCACCACAAGTTGCGTCTGCATAATGATAATTATGGGAAACAAGGTAAGATCAGAAATGTCCAATTTTAAGTCTTGTTTTGCTGATGCAACGTATGAGAGCAAATTAATTTCAAACTGGATGAGAAAAGAAATAATATGGCTGCTGATATTAGGTTGCTCATCCTCTTGTTTATTCCACAGCCACTCCCAACTTTGTCAGACACAGTCAAATTTGATCACAATAGTAAATAAAAAAACAATAGAAAAAAAATGTAATGGATAATAGCAACCATTTCTCTAAATTACAAATATTGGACTTGAACATGCACACTAGTTCTTTACCTTACCTCTAGTATACCACTTATTGCAGTGTTAGGGGATTCTTGTTCCTCTATTCCTTAAGGTCAGTTCTGAGGAACAGAAGCTTTGGATGTAACAGAGAACTAGGATAGGTGAAAGTGAAGGAAATGGATGATAGTATGAGAGTGAGATGAATGATAAGAAAATTGATGATGGAGCAATTGAGGGAAACTAGATATCCTAGAGAAAACCTGCCCCAGTGCCTTATTTGTCCACCACACTCACTTTTGCGCTCCATGGACCCTGGACTCATTTGAGCATCATTTCACCCCTTTCATTCATCGCCCGATATGACTCAGTGTTGGAGGACGTAAATTACAAAAAAAAAAAAAAAAAAAAAAAAAAAAAAAAAAAAAAAAAAAAAAAAACTGAGAAAAAGTATAGTGAAACTCGAAAAGAAACTAGACAAGCTGAGAAAACCAAAAACCAGCAGGCATAACCTCCTAAGACCTAAATACCCACAGAATGCTAGTTACCTTTCTTCCCTATCTTTTACCAATGTGGAACTTATCTCCGAAGCTTAAAGCCTAAAAGCTAGTGTTGACTTCTCAAACAAAATACATGATTTAGTTGCAGACATAGAAATTCTATCAACACACCTAAAGATGGAAAAAAGCAGCATTGAAAAAATAATATAAAGCAGTCTTGGAGGGTGTAAACAAATAACTTTTCTGCTAAACAAAATATGTAGTGATCTTAGATCAATTTGATTACACCAATAAAGTACGAGATGTATTTTACAATCTATTTTTGTAGAATGTATTTTACATTCCAAAGGATACAAGGAAATTAAAACAGGTCCTTTAAAATCATGTCTCAAAGACTAACAAAACATAATAGATGCAAGATCAAACCATATTATCCAGACTATATACAGTTTCAGGACCAAGATCCACGTTAATGTGCCCATATACAGGTTAGCAAAATGATAGTAAACAAATACATTCTCTCTAAACTTAACCATTAAGAATTCTATGGATCTGATTAAAAGAATCCAACACAAACACTAACAATAAAAACATCATGGTATAATTTAGCATAAAAGCTTTGTTTCCCAGTGAACCAATTGACAACTTAACTCTTTCACCGATATGGACGTTATATGACATCCAAGTTAAAATGCCCCAAACCGATATGGACGTGTATAGATTGTCCTGTGCATACATGCATTTAATGCTCATTTAACGCCAATTATTTTAATCTTCCTATTTTACAATAAATTTAAATTAATTCTATAATGGATGTAAACGTACCCTTAAAGGTTTCTTTTTGATTTGTACACCTCCAAACCTGATAAACACCCAAGGGCACATCTGCAGATTCACACCAAATAATATTGGTTTCCTTGCGAACTTCTTTTTTGCAAAACATTACACATTTTCGAAATGGTCATGACTTTTTTGGTTGTTGGTGGTATCCCTTTAGGAAAGTGTTTTCTCTCAAGTATGAGGGGTGATGTCGTGATGAATTTCTTACACCCCAGTATAAAGAGGCCTCTGAGTATTATAGTATTCAATTAGGTTACGAGCATATTTATATGCGCAAGTACAGGTAGATGAATACCTTGCATGAATTTACAGCTCTGAAAATTACTAACAATTGTGCATGGTTACATCCAGTGGTATAAAAATACCTTTTTTTACCATTTAACTGTTTTTCTTAAAGAGGGATAGCTAGTAATAGCTAATCTGCATCACCCATATTTGACCTGCCATTTCCCCAAACAATGGAGTTGCTAACATGCCATCTGTAGACCAGTACACCTCACTGCTACGTATGTCCTAAACATCTCCTTCATAATCACACAACAAATCTTCCAGATTTTCTACAGTAATATCAGAAGCCTGTACACATCATACGCAAGCTAATTTATCTGCTACATTACCGGGATAAGCCATGGTTAACATTGAAATTTAACAATTTCAAACGTGCCATTCATTTAGCTCTTGATAGCTATAAGAAATCACTCTGAATATAGAGAGAGTATAAATAACTAAAATACTGAGCGAAAACAGCTGCATAAGACTACCAGAAACCTTGGTTGAGAAATACTGTAATAACAGATGCTGACAGAGAGTTTTCTTTCCAGTGTGTGTGTGTAACGCAACATATACTTGTATGATTATCGCTTGGTATAGCATAAATAAACTAAAAGCTAAAACCTTGAACGGGAGAAGTTGCTTGCATAGCTATACATACATTTGTTCGTATACACACAAAACAAAATGATTCAAATATTAGGCGCATTCGGCGCAAAGAGTGGTTTTGCTACAGTGAAACAAAGTAGTGAAATTTCAACAATTTATTAATGTAGTCCCTACTTTATTTTTACTGTAGATGTATACTGCCTTTAATGGGTTTTAAACCAGTTTTTGTTTCGTTTAAATAACTTCATATATACAGAAGATATGGAATTGTATTTATGATGCATTTTTACAGCATTTAACAATTTAAATGTCTTGTTCTGTTTATTGGGTATCCGTTTCTGGCCGCTGAAGGTTTTAAATGGCCATCAGCGAAGCGGTTAAAGAAGGCTGTCCCTGTAGCTGAGCCGGTAGAGCACCTGCCTGCTGTTCTAGTGGTCCCAGGTTCGATTCCCAGCGGTGGGGCTGGGGATTTTTCTCTGACTAAGATGATTCCGCATTTTCCCCAAAGGCTGGAAGTATGAATGAGAGTGCGAATGTGAGCGTGATCTAATGATTAAAACCTTACGAATACGAGTTAACACCTTCAATATGTTTGAAAAGAGAATGGCTGCCGAAATGACCATTGCAGTTAAAGGCAATGGAACCAAAAAAAAAAAAAAAACTTAAAGAAATGGCTTAAGCAAATGGACACTCCCACCACAAAAATATATGATTACATATAACTAACAAATCCTCATTAGTCCTCCTCTTCATTGGGTTTTGATATTGTATATTATGGATGTGTTTTATTATTTGCAGGAAACAGCCTTTAAGGGAATTACTTGCTAACCTGCCTATCAATGAAGAAGAACGAATTATTCCTCTTGAGAACTTAACTCCTGAAAATGCACTCTACTGGCGATGTTTGGCACATTTTTTGCATAAAGATGAAAGGGAATACCTTGCTGAAGAGTTGGAGAAGATAGTTCCAGAACTTACTCAATTCTGTCAGTACATTAGAAGGTAAATGTTGTTATAGATAGGAACTACTTAAGTAACAGGAATGCGTTTGTCTAATACGAGGGTGGGTCAAAAAGTAATGCCTCCTATTTTCTTTTTCCTTAAATAAGTTATGTGAAAACATTGAATTTGGCGCAATTCCTCAAACCTTCTTTTCCAATCCCCTGCAGTAGTAACTTCCTAAGTCAACAGGTGGCAGCACTGCATCCTCTTGCAAAATGGCTGACATCAACATTTGTATTAGACAACGTTCTGTGATTGAATTTTTGACTGCAGGAGGTGAAACGCCAATCCGCATTCACGAAAGGCTAAAAAATGTGTATGGTGATGCAATGGTGGATGTCAGCACTGTTAGACGATGGGTTCGTTGCTGTAACGAAGCTGAAGGGCAAACACCATTGGCAGATGAAAAGCGAAGCAGCAGACTGGTGACTGCAGTGACTCCATGCAACATTTAGTGAGTGGATGACATCATTCATGGTGATCGCCGGGTAACAATAGGTGAATTGTGTCGCATTACCTCCCTCAGTATAGGTAGTGTGTTGACGACTATTGCACAACTGGGTTACTCAAATATTTGTTCACGTTGGGTACCAAGAATGTTAACCGCCGAAAACAAAGAAACAAGGAAAACAATAGCCTCCGAACACTTGCTGCGCTTCAATTTGGAGGGAGAGGAGTTTCTGGAAAAAATTATTACTGGAGACGAAACGTGTGTTCATTTTATGAACCTGAATTAAAGAGGCAGTCAATGAAATGGCATCACACGTCACCAAAGAAAAAAAATTCAAAACTCAGCGGTCGGCAGGGAAAGTTATGGCGACAGTGTTTTGGAATGCAGAGGGTGTGCTTATGATTGATTTTTTTGGAGCAAGGATGCACAATAAATTCTGTCCAGTACGTCAGAACTCCCAAAAAGCTGAAAGCACGTCTTCGCCGAGTTCGCCCAACAAAAACTATGGCGGATGTTCTTCTTTTACATGACAATGCAAGACCACACACCAGCCGTTACACCATTGCAGAAATTGAGAAATTGGGAAATTGGGATGGCAAGTCTTACCTCACCCCCCCCCCCCCCCCCCCCCCCCATACAGCCTTGACTGGCATCATCAGACTTCCATCTGTTCTGGCCACTAAAGGAAACTCATCATGGGATTCATTTTGAAGATAAGGGGGCTGTGAAACGTCTGTGCGTCAATGGCTTAGGAAGTAGGACCGTGTGTTTGACTACACTGGAATACATGCCCTAGTTAAAAGGTGTACCAAAACTGTGGAAAAGGGCAGAGATTATATTGAATAGTAGTAAATTAATCGTCAGTGTTGTAGTTTTTTAGCTATATAAATTGGATTCAATTTTCTTAGCAATTGAGATAAAAAAATAGGAGGCATTACTTTTTGACGCACCCTCGTAATTATGGAGCCAAAAGTTGAAAGAGTTTCAGTGCAAAATAACTTCAATAGTAGTGTCAGATTTTTCTATAGTAGTTTTAAGTGGAAGGTGGAACAAGGCAAGTATTTAAGCAGGTAAAACGTAACCCAGAGGACAGGTATCACTGCTGTGACAACAGCTTATGCCACTCTTCATGCTCCCACAGAAAGCCAGCTAACCCTTTGACATCGTAGTGCTCTGTACTGCTGCCACAAGAGAAGAAGAATCAGTTTCGCAGTGTGAAAGATCCAGCGATGAAGGAAATACAGAAACCAGATATGATTTTAATAACACAAATAACATCCTATTTATAATGTTAATGCTGACTTTAAATTACAAAATTGTTCACAGTATAAACATTACATTTTTGCTCTAAGCTGCAAGAAAACATAAAACAGTTGTAGTTTATTTGATGTGCAGTCATGCTGTAATGTAAATAAAATAGATCATATTACATTTTCTGTGCTATTTAGAAGAGACCTGTACAGAACACTTACTTTAACATCTTTCAACACTTTCTGTTTGCTTTTTCTCTAACTAGCTTCACATTAGGACATAACATTTTTGAAATTTGTAATCAAAGGATGCATATTAAACTGTGATCTGACAGTATGTTCCGGGATTTGGATTTAGTTAACTTCATAACAGCGTATGTCGAACCTAACATACATAATGTCCATGCAGCTAATCTGTTTCATATAACCTTGCCCCGCTGACATGTATCACTCCGTGTGCAACTACTTTCCCCCTCATCCTAATTGTTTAATGCTTTCACGCCATAGGCCATAGGTGGTGCCTTCCCGTCACATTTAAAACTGCAGTAAACGTCATAATAATTGCCAGGAAGATAGATAAAATCATACAAATAAGAAATATGAAGGCATGCAAAAATAATGAAGTTTATAATGAAACTGAGCAAGTTGAAACTGAATGAATGAGCAATGAAACTGAAACAAGTTCATAATAAATGGCCTTTGGCCTTTTCCACTGGGATTTTTTAAAACCAGCACATATACCTTGCAAAAATGCTTGTCTTACAGTCTTAAAAGTCATGTCACGCCATACTTGTCGTGTGTCCTTCATTCACCCAAGTCTCGTCAAGGTAGTATATTTTGCCATTTGTATCCTGGTATAGTCTGATTGTCCTTAAATAACCTCTTCGCCACACAGCAATATCGCCCCTGGAATGGTAAGCATTCCTGTGGTCTCAATTTCATGTCGCGATGTTCCTATGCATCTAACACACCTGTAAGTTCAGAGCACAGCTGTTCCACTTCTCTCACTGACAAAGACGGATTCTTCTCTGTGAGTGCATTAAACACATGCACCACAATTCGTGTTCTGCTGCTTTATAAAGGTTTACCCTTGCGATGCTTCAGCGAAAAACTGACGGTAGACTCTGCCATTATACATATAATAAGTACATGCGCAATAAACGGTGAATAAAATAATTTAGCTCTCGCACTCGGCACAACACACCTTCGAATGGTGATATTTGACTAATCCAGTTCAAAACAAGGTCAGTGATAAAAGTCATAAACAAATATGTCATCACTACCGCTGAAGCTCGTGCTATTGTGCCATGTGAAAGATGGGCTTCTGAGCAAAGGAACCTCCTCTTTACTTCGTTTAAGAATTAACATGCATTTCAGATAAATCAACTCTGTTGCATAATATATTTAATTCAAACAGTTACGAAAATATAAATTTGGATATATCACCATGTTAAATAACAAACTAATTTTACCGCACAACAGTATACTACAGTAGCAGCCAATGAGAGGTGATAAGGTCACGTGACCATTTAGAGTTACGGGGCAAGCTTAAGTGAAACAAGGATTAGTGTATACAAGGTTGGAAATCTGGTTTTTGGGACACTTGTAAAGGTCAGGTTAATCTTACTCTTGATTATATTTGTCCTTCAAAAACTTGTCAAACTGTGAATTCAGCAGTTCCATTTGGTACCAGGTAGCAATATTGTAGACAAGAACAGAGAGGTGAAACGTATTAGAAGGTTTTAGTTAATTGATGGAAATTAATCATTTCTCCACACTAGCCATTTATAGGCTAATATTTTTGATGGACAGAGTCAATATAAAAAATTCAATGCCATGGCCGGGATTTGAACCACGGATCTCCTGGTTTCCATCCAGTCGCTCTAACCCATTGAGCTACCATGGCCAACGTACCATCCTGATATTAAATTCTCCATTTGACTCGTATATTTCCCCAGTAAACCACTAGGGGCTCTCGCATTCGAGATACACCGTTTGTGGCGACTTACTATCCTAAGTACTTGAATCCCAGGCTTCATCATTTAACTCTTGTTTTAGTTAATTGATGGAAATTAATCATTTCTCCACACTAGCCGTTTATAGGCTAAGGTTTTTGATGGTGCTTCAACATTTTGAAATTTGGGCTCAGACTGCTGATGAAGACTTTGTAGGATTTGCACATTCTTCAGCGAGGTTAATATCATAAGCTGCCTGAGCCCTCCAGTTCATACTCACAGCACTGTTTATCTGGGCAACCTGCAGTACACAGCACCCATCCGATGTCACACGTGCTTACAGCCCCACTCTTTATCTCTAAACATCTAACTGCCCTAAGCTGTCTCCCTCTGATGTAACCCATGGAATAACAGCCCAAAGTGGTCCTGAACCTCCCCAGCTGATTGCTGGCCTCATGCCCACATACGCAAGGCAGAGGTGGGTGATCATCCAACCGCTACTGGGAGGAGATGTGATCAGCATCTTGGAACCCCCAGCTGGAAGGTTGGTTTTCTTGACCAAGGTTTGCTACCTATCGTAGCTTCTCAGTTCCTCAAGAGCTGAGTGGGCGCTGGTCCTATACCCAGGACTTAAAATCTGCACCCCAATGGGAGGGATCAATCCCAAGTGCTTTACGTGGTAGGGAGTCAAAGCACAATGCTCTAGCTCACTACGACATGGCACAGGACAGCAGTACTAGATTCAAATTATGCTCAAATCTGTCAGTGTGGGATATGTTACATGGCTAAGGAATATAATATTGAATGCAATCAATATTTTAATTTTTATAATGCATAGTGAAAGAAGGGAAATGAAAATCACAAAGAAGGTAAAAGAAAAGCTGGAAAACGGATTTGATGAAGATTGTAGGAGAGCCAAAGTGTTGAGTAAATGGAGAAAATGGGAAGAATATTGGTAAGGGACAAAACTAGGCAAAATGAAGAAAGGAACAAGAAGGCAAGTAATAGGAAAGGTAGGAATTTTAAAAGAAAATTAATATGGCAATGAGGGTCCTCCAATGTTAAGTCATATCTGACGATGAATGGAAAGGGGGAAATGATGCTCAAATGAGCCCAGGGCACATAGAGCTTAGTTACCCGACATTTCGTCAACAATGAGGTGTGAAGAGTTGTCATATGTTGCATTATAAAAGATTAGTAACAAACTGCTAAAGAAATATTTTTAGGATAACAAGTGGATTAGAATGTGTTGTTATGAGGGTTATGACGGATGTTTTTAGCAGAGATTCAGAAATATATTTTATTTAGTAATTATTACAACTTTTCAAAATACTCTTAGTACTTATGAGAACTTACACACTTTTCCATTCTTTGAAACCAATTAGAAAATGTCTCAGTCTAAGTTTCTTTAGAGATGTCACATAGAGCACTGTTTTATGTTGCAATACCTCTTCATCAGATGAAAAGAACTGCCCACATATTTTTTCCTTTGGGAACAGGAAAGTCACATGGGGGCAGGTCTGGTGAATAGGATGGCTGACTTAAGACTGGCACCTTCTTCTCCAAGAAGTCCATTGTTCTGGCAGCTGTGTATGCTGAGGCATTGTTGTGATGCAGAAAATGATGCCCACTCTTCATCTTGGGGTATTCTGACCTCAGTGTGGCAAAGACTTTCGGCAGACATTCACACACATACCACTCTACAGTGACTGTGACGGGTGTCTTAAGGTCACAGAGGTGACCTTCACCATCTTGGTGAAGAAAGTGGCCATCTTCTTTTCAGAGCTCCTAGTTCTCTGTGGATGGTTCCTGACCTGGAAAGCAGTGTACTGAAGACTGCCTCTTGGTTTCGGGGTCATAATGGTATACCCATGTTTCATCACCTGTGATATGTAAGTGTCTTTGGACTATCCTTTGTCAAATTTTTCAGCAATAAAATGACACCAATCCACTCTTGCATTCTTTTGGGCTTCTGTCAGGGAATGTGGCACCCAACGTGCACATCTCTTGGTTAGGCCTAAATAATCATGAACAATGGTCTGTGCCAAATCTGCCCAATATTTAGGGTTCCTTCAATATCGCAAAATGTGAGGTGATGACATTTTCTTCACAGGATCAGTGTTTTCTTGGGTCACTGCCATTATGGAGCGACCAGGACCAGGACGAGGTTCATGAAACCAATTTCCAACAGTGGCCCTAGACGAGACACACTCACCTAAAATATGTACTAAGAGTGGCATTCTTCTGCATTTAACTTCTTTTTATAGTCGTAATAAATCATTGCTTGGAAATCATGGTGTAGCAGATCCATGTTGCACTGTCTGACTCACAGCTAATTGCGTCTTTACTCGCTATCCACGCATGACCCTGTGGTGGGCGAACCATCATTTGCATGCTCCAAAGTCAAAAAACATCCCTCTTAAAAAAAACATCCCTCTTTCGAACTTCAATAATCTAATGGTTGTCAGATTTTCCGCCTCACCCCATTGGGAATTTGTACAGCCATACATTTTAAAAATGGAAGATACTTTAAAAGTGAAGCATAATCATAATGTCCAGGCAAAGAACTATGAGTACATCTGTTAAATACATTTTTTTTTTTTTTTCTTAAATCTTGAATTCAAAAGGGAAATTCCTATGATTACAGATATTTTTTGGAAAAAAATGAAGATGGACAGGATACATGGGCTCAAATTCAACAGCAGTTTATTGTACTTCAACTCCTGGAGCTAGCTAAAATATTTGATCTGGCTGATGAAGTAGGAAGGTAAAGTATACATCTAGTAGAACATAACTTCAACCAATTAGACAAGCCATTCACCTCTACTCATTCTGTTTTTCTAAAAATGTTACTGTATTGTCACGTTGATGTACGTGTCATGTAAAGCATAGATATTGCTTGCTTAATTCTCTTCATTGTGTGTAATCTTAGCATGCCTGATTGTTTGGTTATAGTTTAACTTTTAAAAAGCTGGTTTCTTTGTTTTTTATTTTATTATGTTTTATTAAAAGTAAAACAATAAAAGGCATTTTACAAGACTTTGCAATCATAAATCAATAATTGTTGTATTTGACCATTTAATGTATGTCTTATTTAGCTTTTAAGGCTAATACTTATTGTTTTCATCTTTTGTTGTTTCTTGTTCTTGGCAATTTAATAATATTTATTAATATTTCACACACCGAACCAGTGAGCTATTGTTGACACATGCCCGAGGAAGTTTGTAATACACGCATTACTTCCATAACGTCAGCAGTTACATTGTTTACTGTCATAATAAAACAATGACTACTTAGTGATTCTTCCCTATATGTCGCTCCCTTGCCAACATAAATATGAGTTACAGACTGTAGTTAATGCTATCTATCTTAAGGCAATGCACTGTTGAACATTCTAGGCTTTTAGAAATGTAATTTGTGTATGAAACATACAGTAAGTATACTTAGAGTTAAAATGCATGTTCTGAATTCGTTTGTTTTGAAAAGGCTTTCAGTTTTGCACTTGCTAATCTAATATGGCATTCAGAAAAAATAAACATATTTAAAACTATTCTATCATTTGGGTGTTAAGGAAATTTATTCAGTAAACTATTAACATTTAATGACTAACAGTATATTAGATTATTCTTAATCTAAGCTTACTAAGAAACACTCCAATGCAGAAGCATTACGAAAAACAAATTTAAACTGTGAACATTTCCAGCTTTATCTCTATATTGCCTTAACAGAGTATCATTCAACACTGCTCCCTTGTATTAGAAATGTAAATATCAACAATTTAATGTTCAGTTCACCACAGTTAAGAAAAGCTCCGAGGAGTGAGACGGAGCGGGGGGGTTGGAGACGGTTCCACCACCCTACCTTGACGTATTGTCGCGGCAACAGGCATAAAAGTTTCGACACAAATAAGGAAAAAGTCGGCAGATAAAGTTTCATGGTAATAATGAGCCTTGCTAAGCAGTTAACGATAGCGCGTTTAATGTAAACAGATAGCGCCGGCAAGCAATATAACTGAGGCAAAGGCCTCGCCGGCATAGATTAAGTTACGTTTCTCGAAGGTGATAGAATGTTCGAATTACGACATTAGATGCCTTGTTTTCCAGAAACATCTAGTGATTGACAGAACAGTCTGGTAATCATGAATCATGAATGGAGATATAAAAGGGATTGTAACACGCCAGCAGGACAGTTGTAGTTGTGAAACAGTTGTTGTAAACAGAGTGTGAAAGTGTTGTGAAATGTGAGACAGCCAGCTGTGTCGTAACGAGAGACTGATGGTGTAACATAATGCTGCAGTAATCTATAAGAGTATTTATACAAAAATAAAGGAGATTTTAATTTCTGCAACTCGGCCTTAATTCTACGAACCCACAAAGTCACAGTATTTTTGGCATGTTTGACACCCTGGCCAGTTCACTTACAGCCCATTCAAAAACATCTGGTCAACATCTAAAGATTTCTCCTTTTGTAAATATGTAATGCCTTCTCGGTTTCAGTATACTCAGTGAATTCTTTTCGTGTACATCAAGTGCTCCTGATAATTGTGACAGTTGGCTCTCTTTCTAGATTTTTAAAAAATGTGGAGTTGATTTATAAAGCTGGGTCTGCAGTGGGAGATTATCATGGACAAATGAACAGTGGAAATTTTGAAAAGTGGGTCACAAATAAACAGTTAAACTAGATCAGAAACTATCAATGAAAGAACATGTAAACAATATAACAAATAAGATCAACAAAAAGAACAACATCTTAAAATACCTAGCAGGAAAAAAATGGGATGGAAATATCGACCTCCTTAATAACACATATAAAACAGACATAAAACCCAACTTACTATTTGGAGAACTTCTGGCAACAGTAAGCAAGAAACTCAAAAGGAAAATAGAAACCTCACAAAACTATTCACTAAGAATAATAACAGGAGCTGTGAAAACAACACCAATTGCCATACTACAGAGCTTCACAAAAAATATGGCCATAGAACTGGAACATGAACTAAAGGCAATTACCCTAGCACAAAAACTGCCTGTTAACAAAAATAGATACAAGTGGTATCACACAGCAGATAATATAAGCAATCTGAAAACCCAAACAGGCTTCAGAACATACTTCAATAACTCAAAACACAAGAACATAATAACAACAAATATAACAACAATAGAGGAAACAAGCCCAACAGAATATATTGACATACATTATAAGAATGACCTGTTATATACAATACATAAGCAAAACAATTTACCAGATGAAATGAGAGCAATAGCCACAGAAAATGAAAGATATCCAGAAAAAGAATGGCTCCGAATATATACAGGTGGATCCTTTATAAACAAACAAGATGCTGGTGCAGGGGTATACTGTAAACATTTTGCACAGCATCTAACACTAGACAAAACTTCAAACCATTATGACGGAGAACTAACAGCCATAAAAGCAGCACTGCAGAATGTCCTGTACAGACTGTAGATAAAGCAAAACATAGTTATCTTAACAGATTCAAAATCAGCCATAGATGGGATTGTAAATTATAAAAACAAAACAAGAAACATCAAAGAAATAAGAAGTTTAATTAAAGCTGTCGAATCAAGAAACCATGTCACCCTGCAATGGATTCCAGCCCACGTTGGACTTTTAGATAATGAACATGCTGACCAACTAGCAAAAAAAGGTGCAATTCAAAATATAAAACCCATAAGACAAACTGAAATTAATAAACAATTAAACAACATTAAGCTACATTTTAAAAGACAGCAGAGACTTGATGGAGAAGATAAACTAAAAGACAAGGATTACAAGAACTTTGGAGACAAAACTGACATACTAAAACTACCAAGAAAAACTGCAGTGGCCCTATTATGAATGGAAACTGTCCATGATTGTCTTGCAGAACACCTTTATAAAATACACTGCATACCTACACCCAAATGTACTATCTGTAAAGAGGATGTCATCATGAACAAACACCATTTGGACAAATGTAATGGTCTCAAAAGTGGGAACCTACAGGCTTTATATTGGGAAGCTAAGGGGAAAATGATGCAAATCAACTAATCCCCAGTGCCATTAGTCAACAACAACAACAACAACAACAACATAAACTGTTAAATTGTTTGCCACCAATGGCAGTAATAGTACTTGACAATGCCCCATACCACAATGTGCAAGTTGACAAACCTCCTTCTCAATATGCAGTGAAGTCCAAAATAGTTTGGTGGTGAACGCGACATAACATCGTATGCAACATGGCAATGAGAAAAGACGAACTGTATGACCTCATATATGTAAATAAGCCTAGAGAGAAGATCTTTAAGATAGATGAACTCTTAAAAGCACGCAGTCATACTGTTGTCAGATTGCCGCCTTAAATGTATGACTTAAATGCTATCGAGTACACATGGTCTAAATTGAAAAGTTACGTTCGGGAACATTATGTGTCGGGCGATATGTCACTGTTGCGACTTAAAGAATTAGCAGTGCAAGGCGTCGCAGCGTAATAGCAGAATATTGGGAGGGCTTCTGTAACCATGTTGAGAAAACTCAACAGGAGTACTGGAACGTGATGGAATCGTTTCAGATGTCATCGATGCTATTTATCGAAAAACCAAATAATGACATTTCTTACAGCAGTACACCAGTGAACCTGGGAAACAGCTATCTGATTATGAACCTGCTAAACCTTTGTAAGGTAATTCTTATTTACATTATATTACTATTTAGGTTATCCACAACGAAAGTTTTATACGTCAGTAGGGCGCATGTTTTTTGAATGGCTTTACTGCTTGTGTAGCATGCATTCTCCGTCACACATTTGCTGTTCTTGTCGCACAGTGTAAAGTTGCCACATTCCTCACAGGGACTTACTCTCTGTTGGTGGAGTATAGGTAGTTTTAGTGCTTTCTTCTGTCTAACCATCACGGATGCCTAGACATTCATAAGCGGCAACATTCTTTTTCTACCACCACTCACAATGTGCTTCACGGCAGCTGTCAGGATCCTGAATTAATTTTAATTCTACCGTAAGTATGAAGATTTTGCCTTTTTCAGGTATGTAGGCTCTTTTCTGTGAGGTGGCTCCATATAACTATCCTATATGATAGTATTGGTATAATTTTGACTTTGAAAGATTTAGGGCCGTTTCTAGGCTGAGTAGTCAGATTTCTGCTTGGGCTGCATGTTGTCACAGGTTTAGTGAGGTATTTGGTGGTCAGTGACAATGTCACTCCTAGATATTTAAAGTCTGCTGATATACTGAGTTTTGGCCCATTATGGTATTGTTTGTATAGCTTCTGTATGTCGGTTGATCCTTTGCATATATGTGCATGCCTTCTTTCTCTAGATTCACAGGACTTTTTAATTGAATGGAGTGTATAGCATTGGATTCATTGAGTGTGTCTACAGAATTCCATTTGCATTATAGGGTTTGAGTTGGATAGGTTGTTTGACATTAAGCATGGATATGATTTTCCTTATCCAGATGTGTTATTTCCCTACTGCTTCTTCCAGTTTTTGAATTACTAGATTTTTTTCTAGTAGATCGAAGGCTTTGGTGAAATAATTGAAGATTATAAAACATCCACTTTTCTTGTGGAGGTTTGTTGATGTTAACTTTAAAGAGAGTCGATTAAAGACACTAGACAACACTTACTTTTAAATTTTTCCGGAACATGTTTCTGAGGCTTTGCCTCTATCATCAGCCGGCTCTCGACTGGTTCTCGTTGATGTAGCTGACGATATTTTGTCACAGGTCTCCTCTGGTGGCGGTTCAAGGAACTTGCTGAACAAATCTTTCTGGGGGATGTCGAAATTGAATACTTTGTTCCTATTTTTTGAAATGAAGATTTATTCCCATGTGGATAGTTCTTGTTTTCCTGATGTATGTTTTAGTAGTTTTGGTTCTGGATTTATGTTGTGGTTTTTTCCCCAAAAATGTGTGTAACTGCTGATTTTTCTAATTGTTTATATTTTATGTTTCTAAAGTGTTTCTTTGCTCTTGTTTCTAAATTTCTTTTTGTTTTTCCAACATAAATTTGACTACAGTCATTGCATTCAATTTGATATATACCAGATTTTTTGTTAGATGGAATGGCATCTTTGATATTTGAGCAAATTAGGTTTTTTAAGGAGAAATGGTTGACTGGTGCTAGTTGAATGTTTTGTTTTTTGAAGACTTTTTTGAATTTATAATAGGCCCATGGATGGTAAGTGAATTTTTTGAAAATAATATTAGTTTCTGTAGCTGAGAGGGTTGTGGTTTCCTTTAGTAGCTTCTTCTTTTTTGCTAAGTTCTTTTTTTTGTCCACTAATGATCTGGGAAAGTTATTTTTTTTGTGCTATTTCAATTATTTTGTTGTATTCTGTTTTGTATTCTTCTGCTGTGAGAGGGATGTTTACCAGTCTGTGTGCTAAACTATTGAAAATTGCCTGTTTGTGGGATCTTGGGTTGTAGCCATTAGCTTTTATGTAGTTGTCTGTCTGTGTTGGTTTTCTCTAAATGCCAAAGTTTAGTCTGTTTTTATTCCTCATTATTTTTAGATCCAAAAATGGTAAATGCTCATCTTTTTCTATTTCTACAGTGAATTTGATGCTTTTTTCTTGGATATTTAAAAGTTTTAGTGCATCACTGATGTGTTTTTTTGGTACTATTGCAAAGATGTCATCTACATATCGTTGCCAGAGTTTGAACATCCAAGGGAAACCTTTGTTGATCCTTATTTCTAATGCACTCATGTACAGATCGGCCAGGAAGGGTGATAGGGGGTTGCCCATTGCTAACCCTGAAGTTTGGTGATAATATTTTGTTTGAAACTGGAAGAAATTTAGAAACAAGAGCAAAGAAACACTTTAGAAACATAAAATATAAACAATTAGAAAAATCAGCGGTTGCCACACATTTTTGGGAAAAAAAACCACAACATAAATCCAGAACCAAAACTACTAAAACATACATCAGGAAAACAAGAACTATCCACATGGGAACAAATCTTCATTTCAAAAAATAGGAACAAAGTATTCAATTTCGACATCCCCCAGAAAGATTTGTTCAGCAAGTTCCTTGAACCGCCACCAGAGGAGACCTGTGACAAAATATCGTCAGCTACATCAACGAGAACCAGTCGAGAGCCGGCTGATGATAGAGGCAAAGCCTCAGAAACATGTTCCGGAAAAATTTAAAAATAAGTGTTGTCTAGTGTCTTTAATCGACTCTAAATAAAGTTAATTTATCATAACAACACTGTTTTCAACACTTCCAAGAAAGGAATTTGTTGATGTTGTTTGGAAGTAACTGAACTGCTGTCATTATTGACCTTCTGATCTGAAACTTAAGGATTTTATCAAAAAAGTGCTAGAGGGGGGGGGGAAGTAATTTTTATAACTTATATACTCCATTTAGATAGGCTTACATGAGCAACAATTAATAAAAAATACAAATGTTAGTATAATGAAAAACATGAAAAATTGACACTGGAAGGCATTAAAAAAACTTTTGTTTTATGTAACTAAGTTTTTGTGTGTGTGGGTTTTTTTTTTTTTTTTTTTTTTTTTTTTTTATCTGGCATGCCCCATTCCTTAGGAATACTACATGCCCTATTTTATTTACATTATATATAACTTTTACAATAATTTTACATATCTTGAATTTGTATTGAAATGTTTCCTACAATATTTTACAATATTCTTATTAACATAGTTGCAATTAATTAGCAGTTTTTATTGAATTTTTATGCTTGATTTGCCTACTCTATATCTGTGAAGTCTATTGATTTAACAAATTTGACGAAACATTTTAGATGTGTGTTAGTAAGTTCCTCTTTGGTAATGGGCCACGCACATTGTCTGCTTTTTATTTTCCTGACCATATCGGTTCTTTGTTTGTTTATAATTGGACATCGGAATATTATGTGGTCTACTGTTTGGTCCTCTTCTTGACATTGCATACTAAGCTATCTAGTAAAGCAAATCGATGGCGGTATGAACAGAGCTTTCCGTGTCCTGTGACAATTGCTGTAAACTCTTGACAAATGGGCAGTTCTTGTTTTAGTCTATTTCTCATGGATGGGAAGAATTCTTTGGTGATGGCTCCTTTCCTTGATGCTCTCCATTGTAGTTGCCATGCGTTCAGTCCGGTGTCTCTCTCCCAGCTTATCAGGACTTCTTTAGGTGTTTTATTATATTATATTTCACGATCTTCCCGAGCAGCCTCTTCTGCTAGTCTGTCTACTAGCAACTCATTTATCTGTGTACCTTTCATTTTCTAGTTCCTTTAGTTTCTTCAGCGCCTCAAGAATTGCAAGTTGCTCTGCCTGGTTATTTGAGCATCGAGCATGCGTGCGTGCGCGTGTGTGTGTGTGTTTTTTTACAACACTACAGCTGTTTACTGTTTACGACTCTTGTTTTACAACTGTTCGCTGGCGTGTCAGAGTCTCTTATATACCTGATTCATAAATTCGAGAGATTTCTGGGACAAACAAGAAGCCGACTGTTCTGTACACTCACTCGATGTTTCTGGAATAACAAGACATCGAATGATAAAATCTGAACCTTCCAGAAGCGTAACTTAATCTGCACTGGCAAGTCCTTTTTCTCCGCTATATTTATTTGCCGGCTCTTTGTGTACACAAGCCGTGCTATCGTAGATAACAGGTTCGCAACGATATTTATTGTGACTTTGTGGGTTCGTGAAAGTCTAGTTGCACAAACTAAAATGTTCTTTATTTCCACCGAATTACAGTTGGTACACGTATCACACAGTTACGTAACACTCACAATTATGCAACACACACAATTATGTAACACTTGCTACTCGGCACCTTGCCGTGCGACTATCTCTAGAGCTGACTAAAAACTCAGAACTGAGAATTGCCTGAGTCGTCCAACGCGATGCTTACATAGGCAGATCACTGCATCTCGAAGCTTCGCGGCTCGGGACACTCATCCTGATTATTCCAGACGTCAGGGGAGGGGTAAAAGACGGTACAGTGGCTCGTGTTACTTTTCTAACCATCCCCTCAGTGAGCGCCACAAGATAAATGGGTAGGCTTGGCCTGAATGACTCCTGTCCCCCACCCAGCTGCCAGTTATTCGTGCCTTCTGATAATTGGGTGACTATATATATATATGAAGAGCTTTGAAATGTTATTTTGTGGAGATATATTATCAAGAATAACCCTAACTTGTAATGGTAAAATGTCAGTTACCTGTATAGTAGAGTGTTTTGTGTTCTGAAAGGCAGATTGTAGATTATTTTCAAGGCACGATTTTGTAGTACTTTGAGGTCCTGAGTTCAAATATTTAGCAGATTTACATTATAAGATATTTAAGTAGTAAAAATGGGATTGTATTAAAGCGTGGTAGATACTTTGTAAATGATTTACACTGACTGAATCCTTTGGATTTCAACCTGTGAATTACAGCTAACTCAAGGGAGAACCTTACATTCTACATGCATAATGTGGTCCTTCCATGTAAGGTTACTATCTACAAGGGTGGGTCAAAAAGTAATGCCTCCTATTTATTTTTTTCCTTAAATAAGTAAGTTATGTGAAAACTTTGAATTTGGTGCAATTCCTCAAACCTTCTTCTCCAATCCCCTGCATTAGTAACTTCCTAAGTCAACAGGTGACAATACTGCATCCTCTTGCAAAATGTCTGACATCAACATTTGTATTAGACAGCGTTCTGTGATTGAAGTTTTGACTGCGGAAGGTGAAACGCCAATTCGCATTCACGAAAGGCTAAAAAATGTGTATGGTCGTGCACCGTGAATGTCAGCACTGTTAGCCGATGGGTTCGTCGCTGTAACGAAGCTGAAGGGCAAACACCATTGGCAGATGAAAAGCGAAGTGGCAGGCCGGTGACTGCAGTGACTCCATGCAACATTCAGCGAGTCGATGACATCATTTGTGGTGATCGCTTGGTAACAATAGGTGAATTGTGTCTCATTACCTCCCTCAGTAAAGGCAGTGTGATGAAGATTATTCAACAACTGGGTTACTCAAATGTTTGTTCACATTGGGTACCAAGAATGTTAACCGCCCAAAACAAAGAAACAAGGAAAAAATATAGCCTACGAACACTTGCAGTGCTTCAATTTGGAGGGAGAGGAGTTTCTGGAAAAAATTGTTACTGGAGACGAAACGTGGGTTCATTTTATGAACCTGAATGAAAGAGGCAGTCAACGGAATGGCATCACTCGTCACGGAAGAAAATAATATTCAAAACTCAGCGGTCGGCAGGGAAAGTTATGGTGACAGTGTTTTGGGATGCAGAGGGTGTGCTTATGATTGATTTTTTGGAGCAGGGATGCACAATAAATTCTGTCCAATACGTCAAAACACTCAAAAATCTGAAAGCACGTCTTTGCCAAGTTCGCCCAACAAAAACTATGGCGGATGTTCATCTTTTGCATGACAATGCAAGACCACACACCAGCCGTAACACCACTGCAGAAATTGAGAAATTGGGATGGCAAGTCTTACCTCACCCCCCATACAGCCCTGACCTGGCACCACCAGACTTCCATCTGTTCGGGCCACTAAAGGAAGCTCATCATGGGATTCATTTTGAAGATGAGGAGGCTGTGAAAATGTCCATGCATCAATGGCTTAGGAAGCAATACCGTGTGTTTTACCACACTGGAATACATGCCCTAGTTAAAAGGTGGACCAAAACTGTGGAAAAGGACGGAGATTATATTGAATATTGACAAGTTAATTGTCAATGTTGTAGTTTTTAAGCTATGTAAATTGGATTCAATTTTCTTGGCAATTAAAAGAGAAAAAAATAGGAGGCATTACTTTTTGACCTACCCTCATAGAATCAATTCAAGATATGTGATTTTTGTTACTCTTTCAATTACTGCATTATCAGCATGCACATTGTTATCTAATACTGGTACATATGATCTTTTATGGAAAAACATATATTTTGTTTTAGAGACATAATTAAAATGAATTTGCAATTTCACATGAGCTAATTCATTATTCAGCTAATTCTGTAATAATATTGGAGATACCATTTTTCGTTACAGATTGAACTTGAAAAACCTCATATTTGATATGCTGCTAAGCACTCGCGTTAAGGAACCATTAGTGCCAATCCTCATACAACTAATTGGCAATGTTATACCAGATGTTAACTCACGTTTTCAAAATCTGGCCGAGATTATATCTGAGATTCATGAACCAATGAACCAAGTTGTTGTGCAGGTTTCTGAAGAGGATCTTAGAAAATTACATATTCAGGTAAGACCTGTTAAATTTAGTGTATAGATGTTGAATCAGTAAGAAGCTGCTATATGGGCATGCTAGATGATGCATGGGCAGAGGTGGACAGATCCTTCTGTTCTATGTCTGCTGTTAGCAATTGGGCAGCAGAACTAGAGTTGGGAAAACATTCAACTAGGCTTAAAATTGTCTCAAGAGTAATGAAATATTTCATAGACGGATGCAAAGGATAGTGATGTGCATTCCATATCCTCTCCTATCCAAATCCCAACCTCAACCTGCCCGTGATGCCACCTGTTGTTACCAATGAGGCTCTGGGGACCGAGCATAGTTGGGAAAACATTCAACTAAGGTTAAAATTGTCTCAAGAGTAATGAAATATTTAATAGAGGGATGCAAATGATAGTGAGAAGAGGAAATGACTGAAGAACGTCTCCTAACCTGTGAAGCCCTACCTGCCGGACCCACTACACAGAAATATTGGAGAGCAAGAGAGCAAATGGCTTCATTGCCAAAGCCTAGCATTTGACAACAAAGAAGAGGAAATGACTGAAGAACATCTTCAAACCTGTGAAGCCTTACCTGCCGGACCCACTACGCAGAAATATTGGAGAGCAAGAGTGCTAATGGCTTCATTGCCAAAGCCTAGCATTTGAAAACAAAGAAGAGGAAATGACTGAAGAACATCTTTTAACCTGTGAAGCCCTACCTGTCGGACCCACTACGCAAAAATATTGGAGAGCAAGAGAGCTAATGGCTTCTCTGCCAAAGCCTAGCATTTGACAACAAAGAAGAGGAAATGACTGAAGAACATCTTCTAACCTGTGAAGCCCTACCTGTCGGACCCACTACGCAGAAATATTGGAGAGCAAGAGAGCTAATGGCTTCTCTGCCAAAGGCTAGCATTTGACAACAAAGAAGAGGAAATGACTGAAGAACATCTTCTAACCTGTGAAGCCCTATCTGCCGGACTCACTACACAGAAATATTGGAGAGCAAGAGGGCTAATGGCTTCATTGCCAAAGCCTAGCATTTGAAAACATATTTAATAGAGTGCCAGTTTGGAGAAAAGCAATATTATCAAGGATTATGTAAAATATAGAAGTTAGCAACAGTGAAGCAACAAATACTACACAAAGTATAATTATTTGTAACAAAACTTCTTATCGTTAAGGAAAGAAAAGAAAGGAATTTAAGGAAATTGATGAAAATTTCAAGAAAACGTGTAGAACTAGTTTTGTAAACTCTCATTTACATCTTCAGTTACTTCCACTTATGTTGTCAGCATTACGGTCGCTAGTGATCACAATATTTTTGTCTGTATTACCAAACTCTGAATGTGAAACAAACTTAAAGACAGAATCCATTGTTGATATTTTAAAATTCATTATGCAGTTTCTATTTTTTAAAATAAATATTTTTTCCCAAACCAGTAAATCTGTCAGATGACTTAATTGTTTTAGTAGTTTAATTCTGGATTTATTTCATGGTTAAATGACCAAAAATGATGTACCACTGCTGATTTATCAGTCTGTTTATACACAATATTTCGAAAATGTTCTTTCATTCTGGTTTCCTAATTGTTTTTTACCAAAAGGGGCCTTTGCCTAGCTGCGACCAGTATAGAAATTTTGTGAAATATTGTTGAAGATGAAGCTTAGGATCTTCAACTTGTGTAAAATATATTCTTTTTTTTACTGGTGTGGTAGCACAAATTACAAGAGTACAATCCTTCATTAATAAATGTTTGAAGACTATACTGGGAGTACACTGGCCAAATGTTATCTGAAATCAAGAACTATGCAGTGCACCCAACAATGGAAAGCTGAGATAACCATAAAAGAAAGTAAATGGAAAGGATTGGACACACTCTGAGAAGAGGTCCACAACATATTCCAAAGCAGGCTTTGGAATGGAACCCACAAGAAGCAAGGAGAAGAGGCAGACTGAGGTTGACCTAATGCAGGACTGTTGAAGCAGAGGTGGCAGCCCTTGACCACTTCTGGACCAAGATCAAGAAAATGTTAATAGGGTCAGATGGAGAACTGTAATATGTGTCGGATTAGAAGGAATTAACTAACTCCATCTTTTGACGTATCACTGTTTACCATGGTACCCATTAGTGAAACTGTAATGCAGCTTAAAACAATTTTTGCAGATGACATTCTGGCCCTCTTCCACCATGTTCTCACTACCACGTATTTTCAGTGGAGCCACGAATTCTACGAGCAGACTGATGGCGTTGCTATGGGGAGTCCACTCAGCCCAGCTGTGGCGAATTTCTACATAGAATTCTTGGAAACTACAGCTTTAGATTCAGCACCACTCAAACCAGTCTGCTGGTGGCGCTACATGGATGATACATTCATAATTTGGAGGCATGGCAAACAAGCTTTGACAGAATTCCTGAACCACCTCAACAATATCAATAAGCACATGCAGTTCACCATGGAAAAGGAACAAGATGGAAAATTGCTGTTTTTGGACGTCTTGGTCAACAGGAAGAATGATGGCACCCTAGGTCACAAAGTCTGCCGAATGCCGACACACACTGACCGTTAGTTGCACAAAACTTCTAACCACCATCCAAATCAGAAGCACTCCATGTTTAAAACACTAGTAAACCGGGCAACTCGAATCTGTGAAACTCAGCATTTACACCAGGTACTTTATCTTGTAAAAGAACTCAAAAGAAATGGTTACACACAACAAGAAATCAGAAGGGTGTTACACTCCAGGAAAACCTCCACACAAACAGCAAAATGCGAGAGAAAAGGTAAAGTTTTCCTCCCCTATATTAAATTGGTTACTGACCACATTGGCAAATTACTCCTATGCCACAACATCGCTACTGTCTTCAAGCCAACTAAACAAATCCGCTCAGCCAAGGATTCCAGGGACCCACTATTAACAGCAGGAGTTTACAGAATACTGTATTCATGCAGCAACATTTACATTGGAACCACACAGAGAAGCATAAAAACTTGTATCAATGAACATAAAAGAAATTTTCGCTTGGGCCAGACAGAGAAGTCCGCAATAGTAGAGCATGCAATTCATGAAAAAGGGGAGCACATCATTCAGTTTGATAATGCGGAAATATTGGCTTCAACTTCACACTTATCATTCTCGTCTATACCGTGAAGTCATTGAAATATACAAACATGAAAATGACATGAATCGTAAAGAAGAAGGCCTAAAACTAAACAAGATATGGACAACAGCATTAACAAAAGCTAAAACCAAGGATTCCACCCACTCCAATCAGACGTCAGCAGGACGAAGCACCGCCCACTCTCAGATCCAGCCCACCACCAACCCGATTCAATCACAGGCAGCTCTCCGACCAGCTCCCTATACATACACTGCAACCTAAAGAGCAAAAAGCACAGTTGTTGTTGAGACTTCCGCCAGGATAGTTCGATCGCACTGTCACTGAAGATGTCTGTTGCAGCTGCAGACGAAACATCTGGGAAGATGTAGTCCAGTAGACCACGGCCCACAAGCCCAGTTAATACTTTATATTATACTGACACCGGCCATGAAAGCTCCATCTTGATGCTACTGCTTTATTAAGAAAGAAGGACTTTTCATGTGCACTTGTCCAAGAATCGTTTAAAAGATGCAAGCCAAGTATGAATCTAAAATTCTGGCATTTCATAAACTTGTTATTAATGCAAGGATGAAGTGTAATTTGAACTCACTCAAATTGAATACATTGACAAAGTTTCTGTAATGTTTTATGTTCCATCAAATAGAATGGTAGACAGCAAAGATGCAAGTAATAGACAATATCACTTTTATTATTTTTATTTAAAATTATTTATAAAATCATGACTGCATCTTTTAAACTGAAAAATACGATAGTTAAAAACGATAGACTTTCTGATTGCTCTTCATTTAATATTTCATTGTGTTTTATTCTTATAAACTGTACTTATTCACTGTACTTAACCTCTTCACCAATGGCCATTTAAACCCTTCAGGGTCCGGAAACGGATACCCAATAAACAGAACGAGACATTTAAATTGTTAAATGCTGTAAAAATGCATCATAAACACAATTCCATATCTTCCGTATTTATTAAGTTATTTAACTGAAACAAAAACTGGTTTAAAACCCATTAAAGGCAGTATACATCTACCGTAACAAAAAAGTTGACTACATTAATAAATCGTTGAAATTTCACTACTTTGTTTCACTGTAGCAAACGCCATTCTTTGTGCCTAACATGCCCAATATTTGCATCATTTTGTTTTGTGTGTATGCGAACAAATGTATGTATGTATAGCTACGCAAGCGACTTCTCCAGTTCAAGGTTTTAGCTTTTAGTTTATTTATGTATACCAAGCGATAATAATTGTACGAGTATATGTTGCATTACACACACACGCTGGAAAGAAAACACTCTGTCAGCATCTGTTATTACAGATCTATTATTACAAAGTTTCTGGTAGCCTTATGCAGCTGTTTTCGCTCAGTATTTTAGTTATTCATACTCTTTCTGTTTTCAGAGTGAGTTCTTATAGCTATCAAGAGCTAAATGAATGGCACATTTGAAATTTTTAAATTTCAATGTTAACCATGGCTTATGCCGGTAATGTAGCAAATAAATTAGCTTGCGTATGATGTATACAGGCTTCTGATATTACTGTAGAAAATCTGGAAGATTTGTTGTGCAATTATGAAGGAGGTGTTTAGGATATAGGTAGCAGTGACGTGTACTGGTCTACAGATGGCATGTTAGCTACTCCATTGTTTGGGGAAATGGCGGGTCAAATATGGGTGATGTGGGTCAGCTATTACTAGCTATCCCTCTTTATGAAAAACACTTAAATGGTAAAAAAAGTATTTTTATAACACTGGATGTAACCATACACAATTGTTTAGTAATTTTCAGAGCTGTAAATTCATGCAAGACATTCATCTACCTGTACTTGCGCGTATAAATAGCTCGTAATTTAATTGAGTATTATACTCAGAGGCCTCTTTATACTGGGGGGTAAGAAATTCACCACGACATCACCCTTCATACTTGAGAGAAAACACTTTCCTGAAAGGATACCACCCACAACCAAAAAAGTCGCAAATATTTCGAAAATGTGTAGTGTGTTGCAAAAAAGAAGTTCACAAGGAAACCAATATTTGGTGTGAATCTGCAGATGTGCCCTTGGGTGTTTATCCAGGTTTGGAGGTGTATAGTTCAATGAAACATTTAAGGTTACGTTTACATCCCTTATAGAGCTAATTTAAATTTATGGTAAAATAGGAAGATTAAAATAATTGGCGTTAAATGAGTATTAAATGCATGTATGCGCAGTACGTTTATACACGTCCATATCGGTTTGGGGCATTTTAACTTGGACGTCATATGACGTCCATATCAGTGAAAGGGTTCATGTATGCACCTGAAAATTTGATGGTATAATGCCTGCTGTATATACACATGTGCACAAAAAATCTGCTGCGGAGTAGAGCCACAACACCCAAAACTGAAGCCTGGAAAGCGCCGCATGCGACCACTTGCAAGTATCTGCTGGACATCCTTTGTCAGCTCTGTCTGGGTTGTAGGGGGCATGGGCACACCTTACATATGCCATCATTAGTAGACCACTACCAGTCATTGGTAAACAATCCCTCCCGTACAATGCTGTGTTATTATGCCTATATGTTCCTATGTATTCTAGACTCACATAGAGCAGAGATGATGTCAAACTGTTAAGTGAATGCAGGTATGAGCATAGTAATGGTTTCCTTGTTAGACACGGAAGATGAGTAACAATGATGTACTCAAAATTAAAAGCAGTTGAGTCAGTGCTGTTAAACTAAAAGAAAATTTACCTTTGTGGTGCATCTCATCTTTATGCTGACTGTTATCTCTGCAATTGTCGCTGTGCTGTATAATCTACACAAAGCAAGGTGTCTGTTTATGTAAATTTTTATCTTAAACATTTGCAAATGAAACAGCATTACTATGATATTCCGTTCCATTTTTCCTCCTTATATGGAAGACTTTCAAGTGGGTATCTGGAGTTAGAAGCTTGTTGAGGAGCACAGGAACTCTCTACCCATCTGAATATTCAGGTTGGGGGTTCAGGCCGATATTTGGTATGAGGATGAAGAAATGGATGAGATAGCAATCTTGGTGTAAAATATGAAATGAAAGGTGTTTATGGAGCAGCTGGATGGAATAAATGGTGGGGGAGATTGGAGAACTCAGAAAAGACCTATCTAGAAGCCACGTCATCTACCACAAACCCCACATATGGTCTGCCAGGATTGAGGCCAGGCTGTCTTGTAAGAGGTGAGCAATGCAACCACTTGGCTATGGTGCTGCCAATATAAATTGAAGCCGTTATTTATGGTTGACCCCAGTCAAAATTTACTTATAAATTTTGTAATGTTTTTTGAGATTTGAAAAGTGTTAAAGGTTTGTGTAATGTAATATAGGTGTGATCAGGTATAGAAATAAATGGGGGGAAGAGACACAGAGATGAGAAATCGATATATAATTGTTGAGATGGAAAAAACTTCCGGGAACACTACTAGAAACTTTTTCAGTGATATATGTATACGAGGGGGGACCCAATACAAACTGGATTGTTGTCACAAAAACTTTATTGATGAACCTTTTTACAAAATTACTTCAGTCACCTTCAAAATACTCTCCATTACATGCGGTGCACTTGTCAAGTCTGTTTTCCCACTGTTGGAAGCATGTTTGGAACTCTTCAAGTTTGATATTGTCCAGTTACCTTTGCGAAGCTGTTTTTACCGCCTCCACATCGTCATAACGCTCCCCTTTTTGGGTTTTTTTCATTCATGGAAATAGGAAAAAGTCACACAGAGCTAGGTCCGGCGAATACGGAACATGGGGAATGACAGATCACCTCTGAGATGCCAAATAGTGGGTCACTCGTAAGGCCATGTGTGCTGGAGCATTGTTGTGATGCAGAAACCAGTCACCTAATCGCCAAGGTTCCAGGCATTTCCTCACATCCTCTCGCAGACGCCTTAAAACAAAGTAAAAGTGCTGGTTAACAGTCTGGCTAGGGGGTACGAATTTCCGATGCACAATTCCACCAACATCAAAAGAGACAATGATCATCATCTTCACGTTTGACCTCACTTGCCTTGCTTTTTTTAGTCTGGGAGAGTTGGGAGTCCTCCACTGGCTTGACGCTTGCTTGGTTTCTGGGCAATACCCGTAACACCAACTCTCATCCCCTGTAATGACTTTGTTGAAGAAGTTTGGATCATGTGTAATCTCTGTTTTCAAGTCCTGACAC
Source organism: Mantis religiosa (assembly GCA_030765055.1). Taxonomy (NCBI): domain Eukaryota; kingdom Metazoa; phylum Arthropoda; class Insecta; order Mantodea; family Mantidae; genus Mantis; species Mantis religiosa. The sequence goes on from CM060950.1 coordinate 108,511,773, forward strand.
ACATTCATGCAATGAAAAACTAGAATTTGGTATCCATAGAAAAGCAACACACACACAGATAATTACATCAAAGCAAATAGTTTCAACCCAATTCCACACAAACATGCCACCATCAACAGTCTCACACACAGATTAGTAAATCTACCCCTCAGCCAGCAAGAATATCAAAACGAATACCATCAAATCTTAAAAACTGCAATTAAAAATGGATATGGAAAAAATCTTGTAGATAAAAAACTAAAATCATTCAAACTTCAAAAGAGATAAAAACAGATCACAGCTCTCACACCAATAAAACAAGAAATTAGATTTGCTAAATTTACTTACCACCCCTGGGCCACAAAAAAGTTCCAAAAATATTCAAGAAATACAATATAACATTGGCACCAAAAAACAATTACAACATTAAAAACCTACTTCACAGTAATAATACTGATAAGATAAAACCAGAGGAAAAGTCAGGCATTTACAAGATTAAGTGTAAAGACTGTGAAAAAATTTGCATAGGGAGGACAAAAAGAAACATAGGCACTAGAAAGAAAGAACACTTCAGGCACTTAAGATACAAAAATATTGATAAGTCCGCAATAGCAGCTCATTTCTGGTCTGAAAATCATGAAATTGAAGATAGCACAGAATTACTAAAATACGTACAAAAACATAGTGAACTCGTCATATGGGAGAGAATATACATAGAAAAACATAAAAACCAACTAATGAACTTTGAAATCCCGCCAGAAGAGAATCCCACATTTAAGTTCATCACTAAATCAACAGATGGCAGCAACAACTCCAGAATTATCCACACCACTGGATCAAGCTTTAGTCGCATAAGAGCCGAAGATGCAAACGATGATTTGCGAAACATGTGCTCAAAATAGGTACGAAAGTGAAGCAGATGTGTAATAAATACGACTCATCTAAAAATTAATAATTATTTCGCTTCACTGTGGTGTTCCAATACAGTTAAATCTCGATAAACATAATGAACTTTCAACCTGAATCACACAGACTATGTAGACTGAGACTGAAAGGAAAATTTACAAACTATAGCCTTATATGCGAACATGCCCCAACAGAAGAAAAGGGTGAGGCTATGATGAGCTGGATGAAGTTTACAGTAAATGCCCAAAGCATGACTAAGATAATTCTGAGAGACATGAATGCCAAGATAGTCAAAGAAAAAATATATATACCAGTAATTGGGAAACATAGTTTACATACAGAATCAAATGATAATGGAATACGGTTAATAAACTATGCAACTGCGAGAAATATGGTAATTGGAAGTACAATGTTTCCACATAAAAACATACAAAATAACATGGAGAGCACCCAATGGAAATACATGTAATCAAATTGATCACCTGTTAATAGATGCGAGGCACCATTCTAACCTAATGGATGTTAGGAGTTGTAAAGGAGCAATTACAGATTCAGATCATTATATGATAATAGCAAGGATTAGAAGCAGGACATCTAATATAAGAAAACCAATTGGATTACAGAAGAGGAAATTCAACTGTGGAAAGCTGAAGGATCAAGAAACAGCTACCAGATATATTAATACAATCAAAGAGGGACTTGCATGCCTGAATGACAGTGAGAATGTTGGCGAGGCATGGGAGGATCTTAGTAAAATCATAATAAATTCTGCTGAAAAAAATCTGAGAAGAAGGGATAAATTTAAGGATAAAGATTGGTTTGATAATGAATGTAAACAGGTGACGGAAATGAAGAATATGGCATATCATAGGAAGCATCAGAGAAGTCATACTAGAAAATCAATGGAAGCATATCGGGAGGCAAGACGATTAGAAAAAAGACTACCTAAGAAGATGAAAAGAGAATTCAGTAGGAATGAGCTTAAGGAGTTAGAAAATTTAAGGAGCGCAAATGAAATTAAGGCTTTCTTTAGAAAATTAAACCAAAGTAGGAAGGACTTTCAGCCAAGAACCACTTTATGTAGGAATAAGGATGGTATAATTATAGGCGATAGTTCCGAAATACTTGAAAGATGGAGACAATACTTTGGTGAACTTCTGAATAAGGACCAAGTACAAACACAGAATGAAATTGGAATAGCTGAAATGGATAGTAGGAAAAGTGATGAATCAGAAGAGAGAGAGTTGGAACCTGATATGCTGGACGTACAGATAGCAATAGATAAACTTAAGAATAATAAGGCATCGGGTGGAGATCTTATACAGGCTGAGCTAGTTAAAAATGCTGGGAAAGAGTTTATGAAACACTTACATAAACTGATGATCAAGATAAGGAGGACGGAAGTAATACCTGAAGAATGGGAAATGAGTGATATGCCCAATACACAAAAAGGGGGACACAATGATATGTTCAAACTATAGGGGAATTAATCTGCTTTCTGTTGTGTATAAGATATTCTCCAATATACTGTTCGCCAAATTGAGTCCATATGTTGAAAAGGTTATAGGAGACTATCAGTGTGGCTTCAGACAAGGAAGATCCACAACCGACCAGATCTTTGTGTTGCGCTAAATATTTGAGAAATGTATAGTATTTGGAATTGAGCTACATTGCCTGTTTATTGACTTCCAGGCAGCTTATGACAGCATAAATAGGAAAAAGTTATATATAGCGATGAAGGAACTACAGATTCCAGAAAAACTAATTAACTTAGTAAAAGCAACGATGGCTAAAACACAGGGCCAAATAAAAATACAAAATATGTAGTCAGATCCAATAACATATGAGAATGGATTAAGACATGCTTTGGCATGTCTGCTATTTAATATTGTGTTAGAGAATTAGATTCTGGAATTAACATATGGGGAACAATTTTCTATAAGTCAATACATATCTTGGCATATGCAGATGATATAATAATTATTGGAAGAACACAAAGAGCGATGAAAGAAGCATTCATACCTGGAAAAGGCAGCAAGGAAGGTAAATCTAAAAATTAATGAGAAGAAAACAAAGTATATGCCAGTTACAAGAAAACAAAGTAGTAGATCTGACATTATAGAAATTGGATTGTATAAATTTGAGACAGTTGGGAGTTTTATCTATCCTGGCACAGAGATCAATGATAAAAATAACATCAGTGTTGAAATTAGAAGAAGAATATTTATAACTAATAAAAGTCTCTATGGAATGAGAAGGCATCTTACATCTAAACTAATATCCCGAAATAAATGTATAAAGTCCTGTTAAGACCAGTCCTAATGTATGCTTCGGAAACATGGCCATTGACAAAAACGGATGAAAGGGCACTTAGTATATTTGAGAGGAAGGTATTGCGCCTCATATTTGGCCCTAAAAAGGAACAGAATGAATGGAGAAAAAGATACAATTTGAATTGTATAAATTGTTTGATGAGCCAGATATTGTGACAGCAATTAAGATCAAGAGACTGCAATGGGTTGGGCATGTTCTCCGTGCAGAAGATTGGACAGTTAAGAAAATTTTTAATGCAGCCCCGGATGGCACAAGAAAAGCAGGCAGACAGAAGCTGAGATGGGAAGAGGATGTGAGAAGAGATATAAGAATCCTGGAAATAGGAATTGGAGAAGCACAGCTTTGGTGAGGGAAGAATGGCGAAAACTTCTACAGAAGGCTAGGGCCCACACATGGCTGCCATGCCAGTGATGATGATGATGATGATGATGATGATGATGATGATGATGATGATGATGATGATGATGATGATGATGATGATCTGTGTCTATAAAATAAATAATAAACCTTTAAACCAATATAAGAAGTATTATTTTGCTAATAAAGGTGAGATAAAACATTGATCCGAGACCATGACCAAGAGATTAATCATGAGTGCTCGCTGACTGCAAATTTAATGCAAAGAAATACAAAAGTTAAATTATTACAAGTCGATGTCATAATGCAGTGAATAATATAGAAATATGAAGTAAAACTTATTAAATTATTTTGAAGTATTGTCTGGGAATTCCTCTCATTTCAGCTTGCCACATTTCAATTTTGTCCATGTTGTTTTTAATGTCTCCCGAATAGAAATTCTGTTATGTCCTCTGCCAAATGTATTTTGGAAGAGAAAAATCATTAGAGATAAAGGTGAAAGATATTCTGTAACATCTGGTTAAGTAACCAGAGCTATGTACTTTTTGATGTCTCATAACAAAAGTTGTAGAGAGAAAACAATGGTTAAGATACTAGTGCTAGTAATATTACTGCTCTTGAATAACAATAGCTATGATTGTTGTGTTATGTTGTCACATTTGTGTTCTTGCATTTCAGCAAGCAAAGATTCGAGTTGAACTGAATGAAATACAAGAGGAACGTGAGTTGGCAGTAGAAGCATCTGATTATATCTTGGCTCAAACTCTGAAGGAGAAAGAAACTGCCTTAATACAAAAATTGAATGAGCTAATGGCTGAACCCGAGGTTGTTACACAAGAGGTAATGGACATTTATATGCATGCAATAATTATGGTTGTGCTTAAAATATGTATTATTTTTCCTGTAGTATAACCATTAGTTACAGTATCACTGATTTTGGGCTTGTAATACAATCTCTGGCTAGTTGAAACTGAGCACAAATTTTCATATTACAGTATTTGGTTAATTTATTAGGCATAAACTGCCACCTCAGGTAGTGTTTAACCCTCTTGCTGCCGCCTGACAATTGGATCGACGGTGCCTGCTTGGTATTTAAATGCCAACCTGCTACGTATGGTAATGTTACCTTTTAGATTAAAATATCATAACAAATGTATTTTTAAAGGAAAATTAAAAATATAAAAAGTGAATTTTGCCAATTAGTTTCTGTTGTATACTATATTAACTAACAGAACCATCAGATACCAAATATATGTCCAACGCATGTTTAATTACAATAAGCAGTAGTAATTACGTAGAAAATGAAGCTAGCTACAGTGCAGCAATGAATATTATACAGTTATAACAATTTGTAACAAAAGCTCCACTTAACTTAAGAAAATGGTGTTAATTCTTCTTTCTAATTGAGATCGATTTCACAAACTCTTATTTTCATCTTTGACTGAAGATGCGGACAAGAGTTTGTGAAATCGATATCAATTAGAAAGAAGAATTAACACCATTTTCTTAAGTTAAGTGAAGCTTTTGTTACAAATTGTTATATTTGTATAATAAACAGTAGTAATTTTGTTATTTTAATTTGAAATGAAATGTTACATATTTCTTTTGAAATAACATGACTGATATGTTGTTGTCAAATGCTAAGCTTTGGCAATGAAGCCATTACCTCGCTTGCTCTCCAGTATTTCTGTGTAGTGGGTCCGGCAGGTAGGGCTTCACAGGTTAGAAGATGTTCTTCAGTCATTTCCTCTTCTTTGTTGTCAAATGCTAGGCTTTGGCAATGAAGCCATTAGCTCTCTTGCTCTCCAATATTTCTGTGTAGTGGGTCCAGCAGGTAGGACCTCACAGGTTAGAAGATGTTCTTCAGTCATTTCCTCTTCTTTGTTGTCAAATGCTAGGCTTTGGCAATGAAGCCATTAGCTCTCTTGCTGTTCAATATTTCTGTGTAGTGGGTCCAGCAGGTAGGGCTTCACAGGTTAGAAGATGTTCTTCAGTCATTTCCTCTTTGTTGTCAAATGCTAGGCTTTGGCAATGAAGCCATTAGCTCTCTTGCTCTCCAATATTTCTGTGTAGTGGGTCCAGCAGGTAGGACCTCACAGGTTAGAAGATGTTCTTCAGTCATTTCCTCTTCTTTGTTGTCAAATGCTAGGCTTTGGCAATGAAGGCATTAGCTCTCTTGCTCTCTAATATATCTGTGTAGTAGGTCCGGCAGGTAGGGCTTCACAGGTTAAAAGATGTTCTTCAGTCATTTCCTCTTCTTTGTTGTCAAATGCTAGGCTTTGGCAATGAAGCCATTAGCTCTCTTGCTCTCTAATATATCTGTGTAGTAGGTCCAGCAGGTAGGACCTCACAGGTTAGAAGATGTTCTTCAGTCATTTCCTCTTCTTTGTTGTCAAATGCTAGGCTTTGGCAATGAAGCCATTAGCTCTCTTGCTCTCCAATATATCTGTGTAGTAGGTCTGGCAGGTAGGGCTTCACAGGTTAAAAGATGTTCTTCAGTCATTTCCTCTTCTTTGTTGCACAGAGGACAATTTGGACTTGTATAAATTCCTATTCTGTGTGTTTGGCTAAATAATCGTGTTCCATAAGTAATATAAAATTTGCTACTGCAGCTTTACGTGGGATTTCTGGAATAATTTCTGTATTTTTAATTAAAATGTTCCATTTTTTATCTTTGGCTTTGTTAGATATTGATTGGATTTGTTTGTTTTTATATTTGATTAATCTTTTTATGGATGTAAAGGGTAAGTTTTTACTTTTGTTCTGAATTAAATTTGCACCCTTTTTGGCAAGAAAATCAGCTGATTCATTTCCAGCAATTCCACAATGTGCAGGTATCCATTGTAATATAATTCTTTTCTGTGGTTTTTGAAGTTGTTGGATCATTTTGTGACATTCTTTAATTTGGTATGACCTCATTTTATATGAACTTATTGCACATAATGCTGCTTTAGAATCAGAAAGTATGATAGTATTTTTAAATTTAGCTATTCTGTATAGAAGGTGTTGAATTAGAATATGAATAGCCATTACTTCTGCATCATGGAAGTGTAAAAAAATGCATGCATGTTTTAATGAAATGTGAAGTACTTGCCATGAATGTGCCCTTGTCATCCCCATTATCACTATGAGTGTCCAAATAGTAACATATGACAGTTAAAATGATTTACTGAGGAAAAGCTTGTTGATGGCCATAGTGTTTAAAAAGTGTTGTCTTAATGTTTAATGTTTACTGTCTATAGACTTCATACAAGTTTCAGACATTGTCAGATTCTACAATACAATGGGTATGCATACATTTGTTCATAGGTTACATTAATATTACAAGATTAAACTAAATTGAATATATACATACATTTGTTAAATAATTATTCATTATAATTCATCTAACCTATATATGCATTTCTGAATTAAATATGTTTTCAGTTCCTTTTTAAATTTTTTTCCTTTGTGTTGTTTAACAGTTGTTGGCAGTTTGTTGTATAATATCTGTCCTTTTATTAATGGATCCTTGCAAGTTGATTTGAGATTTACTGTGGTAGTTATCCCTTCCTCTGGTATAATAATCATAAAGTGTGCTGTTACTTGTGCCATTATTTTCCTTCTCAGTTGCAATTACAACTACCTTATATACACATAGTCCAACTACAGTAAGAATCTTATTATCTCTAAATACATTTCTACATGAATCAGTACATGCTAATCTATAGATACAATGTAGACTTTTTTTTTTGTAACACTAATACTCTATTCATGTGCGCATTACAGGTGCTTCCCCATAATTCTATGCCATAGGAAATATGAGGATAGATGAGTCCAAAATATAAAGTTTGTAACATGTTTTTGTCTAAATACAATGATAATTGTCTTAAAGCATATATATTTGAGCTAATTTTTTTACATACTGTCACCCAATTAGCGGAAGGTATAACGGCACAGCTGTGAGGAAACGAAAAGGAGCGGAGCCATGCCTCCCATTAGTCTCTGTCACTAACTGAAGGGTGGTTAAAGGAATGTCACCCGTCCCTGGATGTTTCTCTCCCCTTCTCCCATCACCGGGAATATTCGCCTGAAAACTAGAAAAGCCGAGAATACGGCGAGATGCCTATAAAAAGGGTTTCAGAGAGACAGACAGTCAGTGTTAGTGCTGGACGTGCTAGTGAAGTAGCGCCGTGCAACGGAAGCAACTACGTAATTGTGTACGTGCATCGGAACGATAACGGACGAACTGGTGAATCGTAATTGTGTGCATTACGTAATTTTGTGTAATTGGCAAGTGTTTAACTGTAAGTCGGTGGAAATAAAGAACATTTTTGAGTGGTGAAATTGGACTTTTCATTTCACGAACCCACAAAGTCACACTGGTGTCAGGAAGCGGGAAGATAACATCACCGAACATTCCAACCATGGACGCAGCATTGGAAAAAATTTTGGAGAAGATGATGGAAATGAAGGCCGAATTAACAGAGAAGACGGAAGCGGCAAATAACAGCCTGGCCGCGAAGCTGGAGACTACAAATAACAACCTGGCCGCAAAGCTGGAAGAAATGAAGACGGCTAACGATAACCTCACGGAGAAGGTGGAAGAAATGAAGGTTGCGAATGAGGCCCTCGCCACGAAATTTGAGGAACAGTTGGCCGGCGTGAGGGAGGACGTCACGGGACTCGGCAAGCGGATCTGCCAGGTGGACGAACGCGTCGGAGACCTCGCGAGCCGCGTTAATGAGCTGGAAGGAAAGGCCGACAACAGCGCCAAGTCCCTGAGCGCCATGGTGGAGGACATCGTCGGCAGGAGGTTGAAGGATTTGAAGGCCGACGCACCGGGACGCGACATAACATCGCCGCGCATCAAACCTCCCAAGTATGACGGCGCGTCAACGTTTGAGGTCTTCCGCCGCCAGTTCGACACAGTGGCCAGGCACAACGGATGGTCACTGGAGGAGGAGGCCACACAGTTAATAGCCAGCCTCCAGGGAAGAGCCGCGGAAGTCCTAAACGCGGTGCAGACGACGGCGGCGCCCAAGGACATCTGGGAAGCCCTGGAGGATCGCTTCGGAAACCACCGCTTAGCCGCAGCATACCGCAGCCAGCTAAAGGCAAGGTCACAGCAGCCGGGGGAGACGCTGCAGGAGTTCGCCATTGCGATCGAGCAGCTGGCTAGCAAGGCCTTGGTTGACCTGCCACTGGAGTTCGTATCCCGGGAAGCCGCCTACAATTTTGTCGACGGGGTACGGGACGCGGAGATTCGTCAGCGCCTAATGCTCGGGGAATATAAAACCATCCACGAGGCGCTGACAGCGGCATTAAGGATGGAGGCGGCCAAAATAACATCCATCCCGACGTCGAGAACGAGGAGTGTCCGCTACGCCGGAGACAGGAGACCAGCTGAGGGACGCCGGCGAACACCTTCTGGCCTGTGTTGGGGGTGTGGACAGCCCGGACACCTGCAGAGAGACTGCCCACACCAGGAAGAGCAGCCGGAAAACGAGTAAGGGCCGTCGTGGAGAGGGGCACGTCGGCGCCATCACCACCATCCCCTCGAGTGACACTGCGCGCCGTCAGCCGGCGTATGGATGACAGCCTCATCGCGGACGGTTGGGTAAGAGGGAAGACGTGCCGCGTGCTAGTGGACACCGGGGCGGCCGTGACCATCATCAGACCTGACGTGGCGAAGGGTTTACCGACAAGGAAGCCAAGCCGGCCATACCAGCTTGTCACGGCATCGGGCGACACCTTGCCTGTGGAGAAGGAGGCCCTGCTGGAGCTGAACTTGGGACGGAGTGCCGTGCGTCTGTGGGTGTTCGTCGCGAAGGTGGCTGAGGAGGTGATCCTGGGACTGGATGCCCTCAGGAGCCATGAGGCGACGGTTTCTCGTCGGCAAGAAGGTCCTGCGGCTTAACGGAGAAGAGGTTATACTCCGTCAACCCGAAGAGCGCCTTGGAATTTGCAGGGTCGTCTTGGACGAAGACGTGGTTGTCCCCGCGAGGAGCGAGGTGGTGGTGACGGCGCGACTGGAGGGCCAGAGAACCAGGAACATGATGCTGGACCAGAAGACGCCTGTAAACGGACTGTGTGTAGCCAGGGCATTGCTGCCATGCCGAGAGGAGGTGCCCGTGAGACTGCTAAATCCTACGGACGCCGATCACGACGTCCAGGCCGGGACGGAGTGGGGAATGTGCGAGCCCGTGGTGAGCGTAACAGCTATCGACGAGACACAGGAGCCGGCGCCGAAGCAACACCTGGGGCCCCGGCTAGAAGGCTTGGTGGAGAGCGCGGCCGACCACCTGACCACAGAACAGCTGGAGAAGGTTCGACAACTGCTAAGGCGGTATCAGCGCGTCTTCAGCCAAGGTGATAGTGACTACGGCCGCACGGACAAAGTGCTTCACCGCATCGACACCGGGGACGCCCGGCCTATTCGGCAACCACATAGACGCGTTCCGCTGGCGAAGCAAGGGGCGGTACGAGACATGCTGGAGGACATGAGATCCAGGGGAGTGATTGAAGAGTCTGACAGCCCTTGGTGTTCCCCTGTAGTCTTGGTGACAAAGAAGAACGGCGAGCTGCGCTTCTGCGTAGACTACAGAAAATTGAACGCCGTCACCCGGAAGGACTGTTTTCCCTTACCCCGGATTGACGACACCCTGGACACGCTAGCTGGTGCACAGTGGTTCTCGACCCTGGACCTGAAGTCGGGCTACTGGCAGGTAGCTCTAGACCCGAGAGACAAGGAGAAGACTGCATTCTCGACGGGCCAAGGGCTCTGGCAGTTCACGGTTATGCCCTTTGGCCTCTGCAACGCACCAGCTACCTTCCAGCGCCTTATGGAGTCAGTGATGAGAGGGCTGACTTACGATGCCTGCCTGCTATACCTGGACGACATCATCATCGTCGGGAAGACTTTTGAAGATCACCTCGAGAATCTGAGTAAGGTGCTACAGAGACTGCAAGCGACCAACTTGAAGCTGAACGCGAAGAAGTGCCAGCTCTTCCGCAAGGAAGTTAACTACTTGGGCCACATAGTCTCGGCAACCGGAGTGGCCACAGACCCGGAGAAGACACAGGCTGTGAGAGATTGGCCTCGCCCAAAGGATAGGAAAGAGTTGCGCAGTTTCCTGGGGCTGTGCAGTTATTACCGCCGCTTCATAAAGGGGTTCTCCAACATCGCAAAACCCCTCACCCGCCTGACGGAGGAACACCGGCCTTATGTGTGGACAGAGGACGCCGAAAACGCTTTCCAGCACCTAAAGGAGACCCTGTGCAGTGCTCCAATTTTGGGTTTCCCACAACCGGGTGGCGCCTTCATTGTGGACACCGACGCCAGCGACCATTGCATTGGAGGTGTCCTGTCGCAGATCCAGGACGGCCATGAGCGGGTGATAGCCTATTACAGCAAGACGCTATCCAAGGCAGAGAAGAACTACTGCGTCACCCGACGGGAGTTACTGGCGGTAGTAAAGACATTGGAGCACTTCCACAAGTACCTGTACGGTCAGCCATTCCACCTGAGGACTGACCATTCCGCCCTAACCTGGCTATTGACCTTTAAGAACCTGGAAGGCCAGACAGCACGCTGGGTCCAGAGGCTGCAGGAGTACGACTTCACCTCGGAACATCGTAGAGGGAAGAGCCACGGTAACGCAGACGCCATGTCCCGAAGACCCTGTCCAGAAGAGTGCGGCCAGTGCACAAGAGTGGAAGAGAAGGAACGCGCCGCAGCAGTCCGAGTAGTTGTGGCAGTGCCTGCGGACGGTTGGGATAGCGCAGGCCTGAGGAGGGAGCAGCTGGCGGACGCAGACTTGGGGCCACTCTTGAGGGAAGTGGAGGCAGGGACAAGACCAACCTGGGAGGATATCGCACCAAGGAGCGCCACCTACAAGTCGTACTGTGCCCAATGGGACTCGTTGAAGATCAGAGAGAGCGTGCTGTTCCGGGTATGGGAATCACCCGATGGGAAGACGCAGAGAGAGCAGTTGGAACTTCCCCGGAGTAAGGTCCCGGAAGTCCTGGAGGAAGTACACGCCGGTACTTCGGGAGGACACCTGGGAGCGAACCGAACGATTGACAAACTACGGCAGCGCTACTACTGGCTGAGGCTCCGAGCAGATGCTGAGAGATTGTGCCGTCAGTGCCACGTGTGCGTGGCGAGTCGCGGCCCCCAGACTAGGAGCCGGGGTCGCATGCAGCAGTATAACGTCGGAGCGCCATTCGAACGGCTCGCCGTTGACATTGCTGGACCGTTCCCAGTTTCCGACCGAGGCAACAAGTACCTAATGGTGGTCGTGGACTACTTCACCAAGTGGCCGGAGGTGTATGCCATCCCAAACCAAGAGGCAAAGACAATCACAGACTGCCTCGTGGAGCAAGTGTTCTGTCGATTTGGGGTGCCGTTAGAGCTACACAGTGACCAGGGTACCAACTTTGAGTCCAACCTAATGAAGGAGGCACTACAAAGGCTTGGGGTGAACAAGACTCGCACTACGCCTCTACATCCCCAATCGGATGGCATGGTCGAAAGGTACATAAAGACCTTAGAGGAACACCTGAGGAAAGTTGTGGCCAGCCATCAGCGAGACTGGGACGTCAAGGTGCCACTGTTCTTGCTGGCCTATCGCTCGTCTACACACGACACAACTGGGATGACGCCAGCCAGCTTAATGTTCGGCCGAGAGTTACGCCTCCCTTGTGACCTGGCTTTTGGAAGCCCTCCGGAAGCGAAACAGCCAGCGACCGAGTATGTGGAGAACTTGGTGGACCATCTCCACGACATGCACGAGATGGCTCGCCAGAACATCCAGAAGGCGAGCGACCGCATGAAGACCAGGTATGACAGGCAAGCCAACAGCCAAGGGTTCCAGCAAGGTGACCTGGTCTGGTTGTACCGTCCTACCCGGATCAAGGGACGCTGCCCGAAGCTCCAGCAGCCATGGCAAGGACCGTACCGGGTGGTGAAGAGGATTAACGACGTGGTCTACCGCATCCAGAAGGTTCCCCGAGGAAAGATGTTGGTGGTACAACTGGATCGACTAGCCCGCTACGATGGTGCTGTTCGGGACGACCAGCTTTGAGGAGGGAGCAGTGTCACCCAATTAGCGGAAGGTATAACGGCACAGCTGTGAGGAAACGAAAAGGAGCGGAGCCACGCCTCCCATTAGTCTCTGTCACTAACTGAAGGGTGGTTAAAGGAATGTCACCCGTCCCTGGATGTTTCTCTCCCCTTCTCCCATCACCGGGAATATTCGCCTGAAAACTAGAAAAGCCGAGAATACGGCGAGATGCCTATAAAAAGGGTTTCAGAGAGACAGACAGTCAGTGTTAGTGCTGGACGTGCTAGTGAAGTAGCGCCGTGCAACGGAAGCAACTACGTAATTGTGTACGTGCATCGGAACGATAACGGACGAACTGGTGAATCGTAATTGTGTGCATTACGTAATTTTGTGTAATTGGCAAGTGTTTAACTGTAAGTCGGTGGAAATAAAGAACATTTTTGAGTGGTGAAATTGGACTTTTCATTTCACGAACCCACAAAGTCACAATACATAGTCAATATGAGCTTCCCAGGTTAGCCTATTGTCTATGTGAATCCCTAGGAAGTTACGGTTATCAACTTTTTCAATTTTAGTGTTGTTAAAGTATACATCATCAGTTTCTACATTTGCTTTACGTTATTCAAATATGATCATTTTGCTTTTCTTAGAATTGAATTCTTATGCTTCTTAGGTAGGTTGGTAGCTGTTTTACAGAGTGCGAAATTTCTGTTACCAACTGAGTACGAGAGTTTTCACTGCAAATCATTGTGGTGTCATCTGCATACGATACTATAGCATTGGTAGTTATATTTGGTAAAATATTTACATATATTAGATACAAAATTGGACCCAGAACAGACCCTTGCGGTACTCCAGTTGTTACTACTTTTTGTTCTGATACATACTTTACATTTTTTAAACCTATTTTATGGTTGATTTCTGTTGAACACTTTCTATTACTTAGATAAGACTTAATTATATTTAGCATTTTGCCTCTTATGCCATAAACTTCTAGTTTATTAAGCAGTATTTGATGCGAGACATAGTCAAACGCCTTTGAAATATCAATGAATGTTGTCTTAATGAGCTGAAGTACCAGTTTGAGAGTTAATATATTTTATGTCGATTTTGTTTAAAGGTAAGAGAAGAGTGCAATGATAGGGTAACTTTATCAAAGTGCCTCTCCATCATCTTCGAAATGATGCAGCCGGTGACGCAGCTGACCCCACATCTCCGCAGTTTGATGGAGAATTTTGTTCTAAATTTTATTCAGGTAAAGTTCCTTCCTTGTGTGAAAAACTTTCAAGTTTTTATCCAGGTATTTGTAAAGACCAATGCCATAGTAAGGGTAGCTTGTGCCAGTCTCTCCCTGAATCTAACAGTTTTGTTATGTAAGTAAGTTTTATTCACCATAGGCATATACAATATTCATGGCTTCGTCAAATTTGTGCCCATAAGAATAATACAATTCTTATGAGTAATACAATTGTGAATAATACAATAGTGATTAAAGTAATGCAGTAATAATAATAATGATAATGATAATAATGATAATAATAATAATAATAATAATAATAATAATAATAATAATAATAATAATAATAATAATAATAATAATAATAATAATAATAATAATAATAATAATAATAATAATAATAATAATAATAATAATAATAATAATAATAATAATAATAATAATAAAAATAATAATAATAATAATAAAAATAATAATAATAATAATAATAATAATAATAATAATAAAAATAATAATAATAAAAATAATAATAATAATAATAATAAAAATAATAATAATAAAAATAATAATAAAAATAATAATAATAATAATAATAAAAATAATAATAATAAAAATAATAATAAAAATAATAATAAAAATAATAATAAAAATAATAATAATAATAATAAAAATAATAATAAAAATAATAATAATAATAATAATAATAATAATAAAAATAATAATAATAAAAATAATAATAATAATAATAATAATAATAATAATAATAATAATAATAATAATAATAATAATAATAATAATAATAATAATAATAATAATAATAATAATAATAATAATAATAATAATAATAATAATAATAATAATAATAATAATAATAATAATAATAATAATAATAATAATAATAATAATAATAATAATAATAATAATAATAATAATAATAATAATAAGTAATAATAAAGAATAATGCAACTTAGGTCACATAATTTTTAATGTATTACATTTTTAAGAACTGGACAATAAGAGACATAACTTTTACCAAAAAGTCAATATTTACTTCATTATTTAATTTTACTTCTTAGAAACTCATTTGTTGTCTGTGGCATTATTTTTAATGGAATATTTTTTCATCTTTTCTGAAGTTTTTATAATTTAGATTTTTTAGCTTAGAGTATGAGTAAGAACCCAGCAATTATTGCACTATACATGCTTTACATTGTTGGTTGGTTGATTGGTTAATTAATTGATTTCTTTTAGTTAATTGATGGAAATTAATCATTTCTCCACACTAGCCATAGGTAGGCTAAGGTTTTTGATAGTCAACATGACAAATTCAATGCCATGACTGGGATTTCAACCACGGATCTCCTGGTTTCCGTCCAGTCGCTCTAACCCATTGAGCTACCATGCCCAACATGCTGTCCTGATATTAAATTCTCCATCTGACTCGTACATTTTCCCAGTAAACCACTAGGGGCTCTTGCATTCAAGATACACCATTTGTGGCAACTTACTATCGTAAGTATTTGAGTCCCAGGCTTCATCATTTTAACTCCTATTATTTTAGTTGATAGAAATTAATCATTTCTTCATAGTAGCCGTATATAGGCTAAGGTTTTTGATAGATATAGTCAACATGAAAAATTCAATTCCCTGGCTGAGATTTGAAGCACAGATCTCCTGGTTTCCGTCCAGATTGATTTCTGTTCATTGAGTCATTAGTAGCCACAAAGGCCTGTAAGCATTGAACCATCTAAGAGATGTACAGTTCAGTAGCATATACATGTTGAACATAAAAGACATTATATATAAAGGCAATATGAAAAAACAAGGCAGGGATAATTATATTTGGCAAAAGTATTTGTGGTAGGATTTTCAAACTCTGTCACTCACATTTTGATTTTTAGATCGGGTAGTTTTGGGAGTTGCTACTTCTTGTTTTTAACCTCAAAGGCCTGACTGTCACTTGTTGCCACCTATGGGCTTCTCTCTGGTGGTGAAACCATGAACTTCTCTATCGAATATCAACTGAAAACATTTAGAAGTGATTACTCAATCTTTATATATTTCCATATGAAGATGTTCATCCATGTTGTCAATTTGTTATGGTGTATCACACCTTTTATAATTTTGGATTTGGGTTCAGGTTATGGTTTTTGTTTCAAAAATGAAATGCTACTCCTGACTTGTCTTCCTGTTTCAATTTGATGATTCTAAATGCTCTTTGAGGTTGGTTTTCAGGCTTCTTTTAATTTGCCCTTTGTAACATTTTTCACAATTGTTAAACTTATTGGCATTTTGAAATTTAACTGTATTGGAACATGAGGTGGTCCTTGCCCGTTAGGAACCTGGTTGAGTCCTCCGAGCACTCAACACCTCATAAAGTAAGGTAGGTGACGGGTGAGGGTTACGGATGGGGGAGGTTTCCTAGACAGGTCGGGGTTTACCTCGGGGTTCGCTCTGCATGGACTCTCTTCTTTGTTCCAGGGTGTGGGATACGTCCTGACAGGATGTGATATGATCAGCGAAGAAAACACCTCGACTGTTCCATGATCAATTTATTCGCTACAGTAATTTGATACCTCACTCGCCACCTGTAAAGTCGCTGTTTGTAGATTCGTGTGTTGTTTTTTTTTTGGCGGTAATAAAAGAGTTCTTTACACGTGTTATGTGTTCAGTGTATTCCTAACACACTGGTATTTACGATGGGGTTCCACTACGCCCTACCGACAGAGCGTCACAACTATCCAAATCACGGATCCACTATCTCCGGGATTTCCCCCTCTATCGTTACATTTTGAATTTTTGTGTGAATCACGTGTGTAAGTTCTAAACTGTAATAAATTTGAGTTGTAACCATCGTACGAATTTTGTATGTGCGCATGACCGAACGTTGGTAGTTTCCCACAGGGTCCACTTATTTAATTCCGAGGCACGTACGCTGCAAAAGTTTTAGAAATTTGGATAATCTACGAATCTATTGTATAGATCACGTACGTATAGGCATGAAAGAGAAGACAGGGTAGCAGACCGACATTCCGCATGGTTCGGAGGCATTGTTTTCCTAGGAGTGGACCTGTTATGAAGAAAGGCATTGTTCCTAAAGGTGGACTGGTTATAAAAGAAAGCCGACCGACCATGTGTTCTCAGCCTTGAGGGACCTCATATTTTTGTTTCTCTGTAATAGCTATGTATTTCCTTTCGATGCAAAATAATCAATATAGAATATCTATGCTAACCTAATATTATTTTTATAGAACATATATTAAGCGACTTTGTTTATGACCAAGGGGAACTGTTACAAACACCACAGTGAAGCGAAATAATTATTAAATTATAGATGAGTTGTATTTATTACACATCAGCTTCACTTACATACCTATATTGCGGACATGTTTCGCGATGGTTTGCGAAATAATTATTAAATTGTAGATGAGTTGTATTTATTACACATCAGCTTCACTTGAGGCCACGCCGTGGCTCAGTGGTTAGACCGCTTGGCTCTCACCAAGGCAGCCCGGGTTCGATCCCAGGCGACCGCAAAGTGAGATTTGTGGTGGACAACACGGCATTGGGGTGGGTTTTCTCCGGGACCTCCGGTTTCCCCCGCCATCTCATTCCACCGGTGCTCCATCTTCATCTCATGCATCATCAGTGTCACCGCCTGCGGTGCCGTATGTAGTAAAAGCGGGCATTAAACACTACACATTACATTTCAGCTTCACTTACATACCTATATTGAGGACATGTTTTGCGACGGTTTGCAAAACATGTCCTTAATATAGGTACATAAGTGAAGCTGATGTGTAATAAATACAACTCATCTATAATTTAATAATTATTTGGTATTGATTGGTGAGATTTCATCTTTTGTTTTTTAATTTAACAGTTTTAATATGGAGAAACAAAAGATGAATTCTCACCAATCAATAGATCTGGAATATACCAAATAAATTGTAAGCATTGTGAAAAATTTGATAAAGAAGTTCATAGTTCCACTACCAGAGAGAAGACAGGAAATAACAGGCGATAATTGGACCTTGGAGGTTAAAAATGGAAGCATCAACTCCCAAAACTAGTCCCTCAATAAAATAAAAATGTAAATAACAGAAATTTAAAAACTGACTGCAAATGGTTTTCTCAATTATTCAAAAACATTAGACAGCGTAGACAGAAAGTTATATTACATAGAAAATTAAGCTGGTTACAGTGAAGTAATAGATATTACACAGATATAAATATTTGTTAACGAATCTCCACTTATCTTAAGAAGTTGATGTTAATACTTTCTTCTTTCTAAGATCAATTTCGAAGACAAATCGCATTCGTCTTCAGTTTATTATATAATTAATGCAGGTTCTAAATATTTTAATGTACTACCAACAGATCTAAAGGGATTAACTGATATAAAACTGTTTAAGAAAGGACTCAAGAAATATCTACTCATACGCTGCTTTTACAATTCACAGGAATTTTTAAACAGTACTAATTAGTCTTAAACACATTAATGAAGATGTAGTTATGCTACACATTTAAAGTGCCATTTTTGTTCTGAAATGGTTATAACTTGCATAAATTTAGAAGTCTCCTACTTATGTACTTTTCTTCTTTGTTTACTGGTTGTTTTGTTATCAATGATGCACAACAATTATTTTTAATTCAATAATATGTTCTGTATAACTTACACCTGGTTTTGTGTGCATCATTTTAAATTCTTCTTCTTATTTGATAGATATAGTCAACATGAAAAATTCAATGCCATGGCCAGGATTGGAACCACGGATCTCCTGGTTTCCGTCCAGTCGCTCTAACCCATTGAGCTACCATGGCCAACGTGCCATCCTGACATTAAATTTTCCATTTGACTCATATATTTCCCTGTAGACCACTATCAAAGACCGTAGCATATATACTGCTGGTGTGAAGAAATGATTAATTTCCATCTTCTTCTTATTTTATCATAATTATTAATTACCAATTATTAATATTTATGTGTCTAGTACCACTAATTGCATCATTGTAATTATTTGTATCTTATGTATTATAATTGCTTTTGACGTGATCTTCAATAACACCAACTGTGTATATTGTATG
Organism: Mantis religiosa; assembly: GCA_030765055.1. Lineage (NCBI taxonomy): Eukaryota > Metazoa > Arthropoda > Insecta > Mantodea > Mantidae > Mantis > Mantis religiosa. The sequence goes on from CM060950.1 coordinate 108,530,721, forward strand.
ATTGAAATAAACTAATACTAATACTAGTTACAAACAAATGCCGTAGTTAAGCAAATCTCGGTTACCATGTTTTTTCTTTTATGTTATGTTTTCAGCATTACCAACATCTGAAGATGAAACAAACCTAAAAACAGAATCAATGCCGGTATGTCAAAATTCATTACGCGATGTTTATTTTTTTAAATAAATATTTTTTCCCACACTATTAAATCTATGGGAACATTTGTTTTAATAATTTAACTTTGGGATTTATTTCATGGTTAAATGACCAAAAATGATCTGCTACAGCCGATTTATCAATTTGTTTATATTTAATGTTACGAAAATGTTCTTTCTTTCTAGTTTCCAAACTACGTTTCGTCTTTCCAATATAAACCTGATCACAATCTAAACAATTAAATTGATAAATACCAGATTTTTTATTATTAGGAATTTTATCTTTTTTAAATCATTAAATTTAAATTATTTATTTAAAAGTTAAATTATTAAAACAATTAATGGTCCCTCCCATAAATTTAATAGTGTGGGGAAAAAATATTTATTTAAATAAAATAAACATCGCGTAATAAATTTTGACATACCGGCAATTGATTCTGTTTTTAGGTGTGTTTCGTCTTCAGATGTTGGTAATGCTGAAAACATAACATAACAAAAGAAAAAACATGGTAATCGAGATTTCCTTAACAACGGAGTTTGTTTATAATAGACTGAAGACGAATGCAATTTTCCTCTGAAATCGATTTTAGAAGGAAGAAAGAAGTATTAGCATCAACTTCTTAAGAAGTGGAGATTCATTAACAAATATTTATATTTGTTTAATAAGAAAGTTATATGTTTTAAGCTGAAGAATATACAAGACGGGACAAATAATGTGAGGCCTACCAAGAGTCATAACTGCTCCTCTAAACCAGGGAAACTATAGTATCCGTGGGTGTTTCCAGTAAGGCGATACCTTATTACTTTACAAAGCCCCTTCCCTTTCAGGTGGAAGTGGATATGCCACTTATGTGCGTCTACCCCGCCAACCTCGGTATGGTTGCTGGTGCTCTAGCTCATCATGCTTCTCTCTGCAAGCTAATACAAAGGATTCTTTAGGTGTCCCTCAACCGCATCTGGGTGGCCTGGTCAGCCACACGTAACCAATACCCATGGGCATCGGTAACCACTGCTGTGTCCAATCCGACCTAATCTGAACAACTCCCAGAAATGAAATGTGTAGTGTTTAACACTCCGTAGTGGAGGGGATCCGTCCCCTTCAGCTGCCGTGGTGCAGGCGCTGTGGACCCCTAATACTCGTGGTACCTCTGTCGTTACTAGAGGAACCTCGGACCGAACATTTGAGCCCCTCCCTGATTGGGTATTGTTCGGATTGGGTTGAACTCGAGGGGGCAATACCCGGGGGAGATCGGGTACGTCTCCGGACGGGGTTGAGGGAAGTCATTAATATTCCCATTCCTGCTTACTAGCCTGCATAGCTAGTAGGTGTGCTAGATCACCAGGCGGCCCCACCTAGGTCATATCGGTAGCCTTCCCATATTAGAGTTGGCGCGCGTAAGTGGCGTATCCACTTCCATCCCATCTTGAGTCTACAGGACCAGATGGCGGGGCTTGTTAGTCTCTAGGTGTTGCCCTATGGAAAGCCCCACAAAGGCGCCGGGCAGCCTTTTGGGACAGCTCGGTAACTCACTGGTAGAAGGAGGCCCAGGTCCTTGAATCCTACGGGTCCAGGACTGATGGGAGTAGAACCTCTGGCGTTAACGTGTAGTGTTTACTGCCCGCTTTTACTGCATGTAGCATCGCAGGCAGTCAAACTGGATGACACATGAGATGAAGATGGAGCTCCAGTGGAATGAGATAGCAGGGGAAACCAAAGATCCAGAGAAAATCTGCCCCGGTGCTGTGTTGTTCACCACAAATCTCATTTTGCAGTTCCCTGGGAGCGAACCTGGGCTGCCTTGGTGAGAGCTGAGTGGTCGAACTTCTCAGCCATGGTGCAGCCTGAACAACTCCCATTCAGGAGGGCACTTGAATGTTTGGCCCGACATACTTCTAGTAATGTCAGAATTACCAGGAGTGCTAGGGATCCACAGCGCTCATGCCACAGCAGCTGAAGGTGCTGCAACCTTTCCCCTGTGGAGACTACACAGGACAAGTCATGAGCTAGAAATATTTAAATCGATACTCAGTTAAATTTAAAGGGAGTCGATTAATGACACTAAACAACACTTAAATTTTTCTGGAACATGTTTCAGAGACTGCCTCTATCCTCAGCCGGCCATCGACTGGTTCTCATTGGTGTAGTTGACGATATTTTGTCATAGGTCTCCTCTGTTGGCGGTTAAAGGAACTTGCTGAACAAATCTTTTGGGGGGATGTCGAAATTGAATGCTTTGTTCCTATTTTTTGAAATGAAGATTTGTTCCCATGTGGATAGTTCTTGTTTTCCTGATGTATGTTTTAGTAGTTTTGGTTCTGGATTTATGTTGTGGTTTTTTTCCTAAAAATATGTGGCAACTGCTGATTTTTCTAATTGTTTATATTCTATGTTTCTAAAGTGTTCCTTTGCTCTTGTTTCTAAATTTCTTTTGGTCTTTCTTACTCAGTGCCTACTATGTCCCAATACATGACAGCTTATCATTGTCAAAAGTTATTGCCCAAACGAGAGGAGTTGTGCAAGTAGACCGATACCCCAGTCCTATTTAATGTAATGACACTGGTCATACTCTAGGCTCAAGATACGTAAAGCGCTCATGTATGCAGATGACAGGGTCATTCTCATCTAGAACCTAGAAGATTTGGAAGAAGGCCTTGTGAACATCAGAAACTGGGTGTTACAGAACTCTGTGACAGTAAATAGCTCCAAGACAAAAGCAGTTCAGAAAAGGAAGGAGAGCGTTAATAAAGGACCACTAAATGTGTGGTGAATCTACCATAGAAATTGTCCCCAGTTTTGAATACTACTGACCCGGGAAGCACATTCACATATAAGGCTAAACCAGTGCATCAATAAATTCAGTATACTCAAAGTATAAACTTGAAAGAAGCGTAGGGACAGTGAAGCACAAACTAGTACAAAATTGAATCGAGAATATATTGACACATTGCTTCACTCATCACCAAGACACAGAGGCTGACCCTATCAAAGATGAGGGTGCTGTCCCAACTCACTATTGCACTGACGTGCCGCAAAATGGAATTCAGATTATATGAAATCGCCAACAGCAGAAAACCTCAAGAAATTGGAGAATGTCAAAGGTAGTTATCTCAAGAGAGCCAGAGGAAAGGAACATAATAATAGTAAATATAAAAAGATGATAAATCAGCAATAGTAGATCATTTTTGGTCATTTAATCATAAAACAAATCCAGAGGTTAAATAATTGAAGCATTTTAGTGGAGCTGTGGATTTAATGGCATGGAAGAGAATATTTATTATGACGAATTGAGATTATATAGTGAATTTTGAAATATTTCTAATTGAATCTGTCAACAAATTTGTTTTACTTTAAATAGACTACACAATAAGCAAACAATCCATCACCTAGAAGCAGTGACCATAGCAGTAAAATTAATCAACAAAGAAGGTGAAGGTGCAATTGAATGATTGCAAAACATGTCTTTCTATTTTAATATATTTTGTCAAACATAATGAATTATTAATTTATAGATGAGTCGTATTTATTACACATGTGCTTCACTTATGTACCTATAACAACTCTTCAGTTAAATCTCGAAACATAATGAAGTTGTGTCAAACGTTTCAAATATAGGTTAATGAACCAGATTAGTTAGCCTTTCTTTCTATAAATTCTAAATTCAGTTGCAACCCATGAATCCCATTTTTGATTAATTTAAAATTCTGATTACTGTGGTTGAATTATACTTACTTCAGAAACCTGACTGCTGCTGTGATGCATGTGTACATATATGAATAGCATTTATTAGAGGTGGATTCAGCTGTCACTCGTCACACACCACTTATGGGGATTGCAATATGAGAACACCACAGGACTCTGTTGCCCACCTAGTAGTGTTCAAGAACAAACATCATCTCATTTGAAACACATAGTAGTTTTTGATGGATAGAGTCAACATGAAAAATGCAATGCTGGCCAGGATTCGTACCACGGATCTCCTGGTTTCGTCAGTCACTCTAACCCATTGAGCTATCATAGTCAACAGGCTGTCCTGACACCAAATTCTCCATTTGACTCGTAGACCACTAGGGTGGACTCCCCGGTAGACCACTAGGGGCTAGAGTCATGTTGCCTCTATCAGAAACCTTAGCCTATATACGGATAGTGTGAAGAAATGATTAATTTCCATCAGTTAACTAAAATAATAAGAGTTAAATGATGAAGCCTGGGACTCAAGTACTTACGATAGTAAGTCGCCACAAATGGTGTATCTCAGATGCGAGAGCCCTAGTGGTCTAACGGGGAAATATACGAGTCAAATGGAGAATTTACTGTCAGGACAGAAAGTTGACCATGGTGGCTTAATGGGTTAGAGCGACTGGACGGAAACCAGGAGATCCGTGGTTCAAATCCCGGCCATGGCATTGGATTTTTCATGTTGACTCTATCCATTAAAAACCTTAGCCTATATACGGCTAGTGTGAAGAAATGATTAATTTCCATCAATTAACCCTTTCCGGTTGAATGTCGATACTATGTCGACAGGGTAAGCCGGCCGCTGCGGTCGTATGTCGACATATAGTGGACAACGTTGGGAGGGTGTTTACAAGGATTTTTTTCAATGAAGTGCGAAGATTTTTTTCCCAGAGGGCGGCACGAACTAGTAGTACAGACTATTATGTTCGTCCTGATATGCCCTCTAGTAAATTTCAATTCATAGTGTTTCTAGAGGGAATTGAAAATAGTTGTTTTTGAACTTCATCATGGCTTCAACAAGTGTTACACCTGTGCGTGTTAAACGTGTTTATAGAGTATCAAATCCTGAAGATGATGAAGCTTTGAGGCATCTTCTACAGGAAGTGCTAAATGATAACAGTGATGACGATTTGGATTTTGCGGAAGAAGCTGAAATTGCCGGTTCTGCTTCAAGTAGTGCGTCCAGTGACTGTGAGGACAAAACGGACTAAGTGCAGTTGGTACCAGTGTTTGCGATAGCCAGGCTGACGGAGATGGATGGTATGCAGTAAGCGCAAATGACTTAACTCCTGTAAAGCATAACTTTAGCAAAAGTTCAGGCCCTAAGGTAAATTTGAGTTATGATGCTACTCCATATGACTATTTTTCTTTGCTTTTCGATGATGAACTGATTAGTGAAATAGTTGCCGAAACAAATAGATATGCTGAAGAAAAAATCTCAAAAATAGAAATGAGCCCTCGTTCTATTTGGCTGAAATGGAGCAGTGTTACTTTAAGCGAAATGATAGCCTTTTTGGGCATGATAATTAATATTGGTATGGTACCAATGCCAGAATTAAAAGATTATTTTTCTTCAGACTGGAAGACTGAAATAAAAATTTTTCGTGATGTAATGGCTAGGGATCGTTTCTTACAAATATTTTGGATGCTTCACGTGGGAAATGACACAATAAGTGAAACAAATGCAGTACTGAGGCGGACTAGAAACGTTCATGGAGTTGTTGAACATATAGAAAAAAAATTCCAGCAGCATTTTGTACCTAGTCAAAACATTGCCATAGATGAATCTACTGTTGGTTTTAAAGGGCATATAATTTTTAAAACATATAACCCTAAAAAGCCTACAAAATGGGGACTTCGTTTTTTTGTTTTAGCTGACAGTGCAACGGGCTATATTCATAGTATTATCCCCTATTATGGCAAAATTACCCCCGATGTTTGTAGTTGACCGTTTGAAAATAAAAGTTTCACAACCAGGATTGTGTTGTCTCTAATGTCACGCCTTCAGAAATGTACAAATGACATAACAGGGTATCATTTATTCACAGATTGTTACTACAGTAGTGTTGATCTGGCACAAGAACTTTATCAGCGAAAATGTCATTCAACAGGCACAATAATTGCTGGCAGACCCACGACCTGTTAGGCAAGGAGCCTTCAAGAAGTTGAAGAGTGGGAGTGTGTCTGGTTTTCGTAAAAATGAAGTTCTCATTTTAGGGTGGAAAGATAAAAGACCCGTCATTATGATTTCCACCTATCACGACACTTCGATGGAGAAGGTTAGCACAATACAAAAAGGAGGACTAGAAAAAGAAATAATGAAACCACTTTGTGTGTTAAATTACACTAAGAACATGGGCGGGGTTGACCGAAATGACCATTACTGTGCAACGTATGCATTTTTACGAAAATCTTTTAAATGGTGGAGAAAACTGTTCTTTTGGTGTCTTGAAGTGAGCATCGTAAATTCGTATATCCTTTACAGCTGCCATAAACAAAATTTGCAATCCAGCAACAAGATAATGAGCCACCTTCAGTTTCGCCGTTCTCTAGTTCAAAGTTTAGTAGGGAATTATTAATTTTTAGATGAGTCGTATTTATTACACATCTGCTTCACTTTCGTACCTATTTTGAGGACATGTTTCGCAAATCATCGTTTGCATCTTCTGCTCTTATGCGACTCTCAGTCACATAAGAGCAAACGATGATTTGCGAAACATGTCCTCAAAATAGGTACGAAAGTGAAGCAGATGTGTAATAAATACGACTCATCTAAAAATTAATAATTATTTCGCTTCACTGTGGTGTTCCAATACAGTTAAATCTTGATATATTTAGTAGGGAATATTAGAAATCCAAGGAAGAGATGTCACCCCGGTACGGCGGAAACAGAAGAACGTCTAAACCAGACCAATCATTTCATATACCATTTTGAAAATAAGAAACACAAAGACTGTATTGTCTGCAGCAACAGGAAGGTAAAAGGAGCAAGAAAGGAAACATATTATTACTGCAAAACATGTTCCAACCAGCCTGCTTTGTGTCCCGGCGAATGTTTCGAACGGTATCATACATTACAGGAATATAAATGCAAATAAGGTTGTTCGTCATTTCCTCAGCTCCTTTACAGTATTTATTTCCCATATTTAATGTTCACGTACATTAAAAAAAGTGAACCATTTATATAAGTGTAAATATGCATAAGTTTAAATTGACCAAACATTACAGTGTAGACATACAAAAACTTTGGTTCTTCAAGGATTATTTTCGTACATTTACAAACGTGCAACTTATATACTTTTAGATATGGACATAAATGAGTTAAACATTACAGTGCAGTGACAAACAATTTTGGATTTCCTAAAGAAATCGCCGAGCTCCATTTGCCTCAGAAACATGTGAGTACAATTTTATCTTAGTTTCTGTTAATATTTACGCATGTGTTAAAAGCTGCATGAGAGTTACCGCATTGTATGTTCCTTCTGTCTACCTGGCTCTCGGGGATGCAAGGTCAGCCCACTTAGGCCCTTATTGCACAAACATTTCCTTTAGAAATCCCTCGCACAGGAATGTGGAAATCCCTACAACCAGCTGGCGAAAATTTTTACCAGCGTATTCGACCGGTAAGGGTTAACTAACCTAGTAGTTTCCTACAATATCAGTTGGATATCTGCATTGAAACAAATTATGATACTTGATAAACAAGTCATGTAATTTAGAAATTAACCTATTCCAAAAGAAGAAACAATTTCTTTAGTTCCATAAAATAGATTTTCTCTGAAAAACTTATTAAAATTGACCAAAATGAACACTAAAAAAGAAGACATCAGGGATATACCAAATAAACTGTTCCAAGTGTGTTCTTTTAGATATTGGAAAAAACAAATGTGTGAATTTCAGATTGAAAGAACACTTGCGGAAAATTAAATATTAGTAACTCACCACCAGTTTTGAAATGGATGTTATAATGGTGTTAAAACCCTGAAAGAGTTCAAAATACTTATTAAAGTGAATCACGAAGATATTGACACACTGTTAGTGTCAATATCTTCGCAATTCACTTTTGTGCTAAGTTGTGCTTCACTGTCACTACACCTTTTAATTTTATACTTTGACTTTAGTATTGCTAAGGATGTGTTCAAGTCATAATGGACTCAGTCGATAACAGCTAGCATGCTTCTGTAGTATATGATTATGTGAAACTATTTGAAAAATTACTTGTTAGTAACTTGTTACTTGTAAGTGGAGCGTAAGTGTTTTTACAGTTCGAGAAGTGATTTAAAAATGTTTTATTGGTGAAGCTCCACTGTTTATAAATACTTCTATTTATTGTTTTATTATAACTTGTTACTTGTTTAGATTGCAATGAGATTTATATTGAAAAGATCAAACGTAATTTAGAAACTAGAATCAAAGAACATTTTTGAAATACTAGATATAAACAGACTGGTAAATTGGCCATAGCAGATCATTTTTGGTCATTTAACCATGAAATAAATCCAACAGTTATAAAAACAATCGAATGGTCTGATAGATTTAATGGTTTGGGAAAAAATATTTATTTAAAAAAATAGAAATCCCGTAATGAATTTTGAAATACTGACAATCGATTCTGTCTTTAAGTTTATTTCATTTTCAGAGTTTGGTAGTACTGGCAGAAATGTTGTACCTGTAGTGATCGTAATGTTGACGAGATTGCAGAAGACTGAAGATGTGAACGAATTAGTTTAGTTAATTAATGGAAATTAATCATTTCTTCACACTAGCCATATATCGGCTAAGGTTTTTGATAGATCCAGCCAACATGAAAAATTCAGTGCCATGGCCGGGATTTGAACCACGGATCTCCTGGTTTCCGCCCAATCATTCTAACCCATTGAGCCACCATGGCCAACTTGCCGTCACGACATTAAATTCTCCTCAGAAACTATTTATAGTTGGTTTATTAATACTTGTCACTTACTTGTGACAAGTAAGTGACGAGTATTAATAAACCAACTACAAATGGTTTCTGAGATTAATTTTGACGACACTGTTACTAAATTCCTCCAAACACATATTATTAAATTCTCCATTTGACTTGTATATTTCCCTTGATGGAAATTAATCGTTTCTTCACACTAGCCATATATAGGCTAAGGTTTTTGATAGGTTTTTTTAAGGTTTTGTCTAGCAGGGAAATATACAAGTCAAATGGAGAATTTAATGTTGTGACAGCAAATTGGTCATGGTAGCTCAATAGGTTAGAGCAGCTGGATGTAAACCAGGAGATCCGTGGTTCAAATCCCGGCCATGGCATTGAATTTTTCATGTTGACTATCTTTCAAAAACCTTAGCCTATATACGGCTTGTGTGAAGAAATTAATTTCCATCAATTAACTAATCTGTGTTTCATATAACCTTGCCCCGCTGAAATGTATCACTCTGCATTCAACAACCCTCCCCCTCGCCCTAATTGGCTAATGCTTTCGCGTCATAGGCCATAGGCGGTGCCTTCCCGTCACATTTAAACCTGCAGTAAATGCCGTAGTAATTGCCGGGAAGACAAATAAAATCCTACAAAAATCATACAAATAAGGATATGAAGGCATGCAAAAATAAAAGTTTATAATGAACTGAGCAAATTGAGACAGAATGACTGAGCAATGAAACTGAAAGAGTTTATAATGAAAGGCCTTTGGCCTTTTCCACTGGGATTTTTTAAACCAGCACACATACCTTTAAAAAATGCTTGTCTTTCAGTTTTAAAAGTCGTGTCACACCATACTTTACTTTTCGTGTGTTCTTCGTGTATATTTATCGATTTGTATCTCGGTGCAGTGTGGTTGTCCTTAAATAGCATCTTCGCCACACAGCAATATCGCCTCTGTCTTTTAGCACATTTTTCTTGCCTTTTTTTTCATTCACAAATCCCAGCTGTATAAGCAATCTGCTGAAATTTGGTAAATCTGCATCCTCATTTACAGCAGACGAAATGTTACTTATGTTAGGGAGTTCGTTTCTAAAGAAAAACTACACACATGACGACGCACAACACTTTTCATGTATTTTCTCCGAGCACGCACTTTTGTTTATTCCTGCTTTTGCCTGGAGTAGTAAGTTTTCCTGTTTCCTCAATTTCATGTCGCGATGTTCCTACGGATCTAACACTCACACCTGTAACTTCAGAGCACAGCTGTTCGACTTCTCTCACTGACAAAGACGGATTCTTCTCTGTGAGTGCATTAAACACATGCAACACAATTCTTTTTTCGCCTGTTTGTAAATAATTATCCTTGTGATACTTCAGCGAAAAACTGGCGGTAGACTGTGCCATTATACATATAATAAGTACATGCGCAATAAACGATCAATAAAATAATTTAGCTCCCGCACTCTCGAATGGCGATGCATGACTAATCCAGTTCAAAACAAGGTCAGTGATAAAAGTCATATAAACAAATGTCACCACTACCGCTAAATCACGTGCTATCGTGCCATGTGCTTGAGAGCAAAGGAACCTCCTCTTTACTTCGTTTAAGAATTAACATGCATTTCAGATAAATCAACTCTGTTGCGTAATATATTTAATTAAAACAGTTACGAAAATATAAATTTGATAGTTCTCTTCCAACATATGATATATCACCATGTTAAATAACGAACTAATTTTTACCGCACGACAGTCATTACCACAACAGCAACCAATGAGAGGTGATTAGGTCACGTGACCGTTAAGAGATACTGGGCAAGCTTACGTGAAACAAGGTATAAAATAATAAGAGTTACGCGATGAAGCCTGGGACTCAAGTACTTATGATAGTAAGTCGCCACAAACGGTATATCTCGGATGCGAGAGCCCCTAGTGGTTTACCAGGAAAATATACAAGTCAAATGGAGAATTTAATGTCATGTCGGCAAGTTGGGCATGGTAGCTCAATGGGTTAGAGCGACTGGATGGAAACCAGGAGATCCGTGGTTCAAATGCCAGCCATGGTATTGGATTTTTCATGTTGGCTCTGTGTGAATGAATGTTCACGAAATTGCAATCTCAATACGAAATTTAAATGATTTTCTTTAAAGATAAGTGAAGTTTTTGTTACAAATAGATAATTATATTTGTGTAGTATTGTAAGAATTGCTCATTTAATTTGCCATTATATACATAATGATCACTCTCTTTGTGATTTCATTGAATCCTCTCACACTTTAAAATAATGCAATTATTTTCTACTTGTTTGCAGTTCTTTCAAAATATTACAAGAGCACATCTAGACCCAACTTGCTAATTAAAATGAGTGTACCTTTTAATGACTATTTGAATATATTTGTTTCAGGATCCAGATGCATATATTCGAGCACTAGTTATAAAGGTCATGGCTGTGTTTTGCATTCTAGATATTGAGGTGGCCAAAAAGCACATATTTTTCTTCTTTGTTCAGGTATGTTTCTGTCAATTTGGTATTCACATGCTGCAGTGTTTTAATAACAAGTTAGAAAAGAACCTTGATAGTTTTTGGTAGTCACGTGACTGTGGTGGGAGGGGTAGGAGCACCAGGATGGGTTACACTAAACTTTTTCCGTTTCTGACAGTGAATCCAAGTCTGAAGCCATGTTGTAAACAATATGATATTTTTTCAACAACTGGCCCAAAATGCTTGCTTTATTAGCCAATTAAAATTATGTTTTCACAATAGAAAGAAAATAGATCAATTACTAACTCACAAATTGCGATCGAAAATTGCAAACGCTACATTTACTTGTAGGGAGCCAAACTGCATAGTGAAGTTCCCAAACACTACTGACCACCACAACATGCGCAGCAAACCAAAACGTGTGTGCACGGATTCTTTTCCAACTTGTAGGCCTATAAACCATATCACTATTCACTTGCATGTATTGTTCACTTATTATAATTTTGTCAATTTCATCTTGTTTTTCTTCTCCTTCTCAGTCTTTGTCTTCTCCTTCCTTGCTTTTACTTTTCTTCTTTTTGTTCATCTGTTAACAGAGATTTAAAAAAGTGATGTTAGTGTTACTAGTCCCGACTCATCTTAACCCTTTCACCGATATGGACGTCATATGATGCCCAGGTTAAAAGGCCCCAAACCAATATGAACATGTATAGACATCCTGTGCATACATGCATTTAATGCTTATTTAATGATAATTCTTTTAAACTTTGTTTTACAGTAAATTTAAATAAATTCTATAAGAAGTAAAAGCTTACCTTTAAAAGTTTTTTCTTGAATGGTACACCTCAAAACAGGGATAAACACACAAGGGCACATCTTCACGACAAATCGTACTAGTTTCCTTTCGGACACCTTTCTTGTGGTACACCAGATATTTTCTAAAGGGACGCGACTTTTTGCTGTGGGTGGTACCCTTTAGGAAAATGCTTTCCTTCAAGTCTGAGGGGTGCTGGGTTGATGGCTTTCTTACCCCCAGTATGGAGAGGTCTCTGAATGTTATAGTGCTCAATTAGGCTGCGAGCTTTTGAAATGCGAAATTCCAGGTAGATCATTGTCTTCCGTGGGTTGACATCTCTGCAAATTACTAAGCAATTGTATATGGTTATATCCAGCTGGTGTAAAAATACTTTTTTATACCATTTGATTGTTTTTGCAAAGGGGAATATGCGTGTAATACCTGATCTACTAGATCCACTCCATCTATATGCATATTGTATTCCTGGATAATATCGGGCTTGAAAATTTACATTTTGCTACGAGCATCAATTTTTCCAGTATCAATCATCAAAATCTTAGAGCTGCAACAAACCTCCTGTCTTGCCAAGCAACATAGGTCAAGGGTGGGAGCTGATGCACCTGCATTTCTCCTCTTCTTAGAGCCTTCTTATTCACATCTTTTGACAAACCAATACAATTTGAGCGTACTGTTCCAATGGCATTTGTTTTTCTTTTGTGTAAGGCCATGGATAACTTAGGGGAACTGTACCAATTATCTAAATATACAGTCCTACCCTGATCAAGTACAGATTCCATCAGGTGCATTACTATGGAACCAGATAACCCCAAATCTTTGTCTCCTGTGTTATCAGTCCCTTGGCCAGTGTATATGCAGATATGGTATCCTGTTTTACTTTCACATACATAAAAACTCTATGTGAAATCTGGCCTTCTTTGTTTTGATGTATTTTTTCCAACCTAAGTGGCCCTTCCAAAGCATCAGGCTTTCATCAACAGTGATCTTTTCACTAGGCACATAATTTTCTTTGAATTTTGAAATAATGTAATCAAAAACTGGTCTGATTTTGTATAGTTTATCATTTACATTTTCTGTGCAGGTGAAATGAAGGAAGCGCAAAATGGAATTAGACCTATTATTTTACATGCATTTCCCAAAAAATGGGGTAGCTAGCATGTCATCTGTAGACCAGTGCATGTCTAGCGTAGGTTTACGAATAACACCCATGAGCATAATTGGACCAAGTAGTCTGTAAATCTCATTCATTGTTACTTCTGTCCACTTCTGAATTCTACTCTTAGGTCCTAAATTGCCTCTAGAAATCAGGTCTTCCTTCACCCTACTCGCATATACATTTGTTTCCGAAACAATGAGGGACTGTAAGTCAGTAGTAAAAAATTTTGTGAAAATGTCAATTGGTTGGCTGTCAGAAGTTAGCTGAGTATGCGGTTGTACACCAGAGGTTGTGCTCGTGAAGGTATGTCTATTTGTGTTAGAGTTATTTTGACACCTCCATAATGTTGATTCTTCACGAACACCTGTCGGAAATAAGTAATTTTCCTCTTTACTGCTACCTATATCCTCAACATCCCCTTCAAAATCTCAAAACTCGCCTTCAATGTCCAAATCACTGTCTAACAGCAAAAAGTCTTCCACATTTTCTGATGTAATATCAGAAGCCCGCACTCCTCCTACTTTAGCTAATTTATTTGCTACATTACTAGTTGAAGCCATGATTAGCACTGAGGAAACTATTTAAAATGTGTTTTAGCTAAAGAAATCGCTTGGAACTCTGACACAGTCAAAATTACTATATGAACTGAGCGAAGAAAACAGTTACGTCAGCTACCATAAACTTTGGTTGTGCAATTAGCGAGATGCTGACAGAGTTTTCTTTCCAGCGTGTGTAACGCAACATATACAGTTATTATTGCGTGGTAGCATAAACTAAAACCTATAAACCTTGAACCCAACACTTCATTTATTCAGCTGATATACACATATAGTTTGTAAAACAAAAATACTCAGCATTAGGCACATTCGATGCAAAGAATGGCTTTCTCTACAGTGATACAAATTAATGAAATTTCAACGAGTTTTTAATATAGTCTCTCTTTTAATGATACCGTAGATATAACCTGCCTTTAGTAGGCTTTAAACCAGTTTTTGTTTTGCTAAAATAACTTAATAAATAAGAAAGATACGAATATGTATTTATGAAGCATTTTTTCAGCATTTAACAATATCAATGTCTTGTTCTGTTTATTGGGTATCCATTTCCGGCCATGCAGGGTTTAAATGGCCATAGGCGAAGCGGTTAAAAAATCTTAAAAGATAAGTGGATTTGCTAATTTTGTTACATATTGTCACAAATGACTGTATTAATTACTCTCTGGTGACTCAAGTAGTAGGTGTGACGTCACTCCCTCCCCTCTATGTATAGATGAATAATCTCTAAGCGATAGACGCTCTCTCTGACATTAGCTCTCTGAGGAATAGCATGTATTCATAGGCAGCTCCACTTCTGGACAGGTAAACGGCCGTTATGGCCGCCTTTGTAAATCTGTTTGTTGTAGTAAATATTACCACTTTTAATTAGCTTTACCCTACCTTTTACCAATGAACCTTTATAGAAAAGATCCTAACCTCTTGCTAAAGCATGTAGTTCTGCTCTGAGTGTTTGCTCCCGAGTGTTCGACCTGACCACGTATTCCTTAATTATTCACAAAGTAAGAACAGGTCGTCACAATATACTGTCTATGTGTTGTGCCCATGTTAGCCCACTGTCTATCCATATTCCTAAGAACTTATATGTGTCTCTTTTATCACAGTTTTTATTCTCAATCACAAGTGTCTGTTCCAATTGCTCTCTTTTTGAGAGGTCATACTTCATAAATTTTGTTTTATCCATATTGCACATGAGATTGTTCCTTTTAAAGTAGTATTAATATTTCATTGGTACCCAAAACAATTGTTTCCATTAAAGATACATTACAAGCCTCCCCCCCCCCCCAAAAAAAAATACTGTAGTATCATCCACGTATGATGTTATCGTGGAATTTGTGGGTTGATTAATATCATTAACATATAACAGAAACATTAAGGGACCCAAAACGGACCCTTGAGGTACTATTCCCTGTTTTGACTTTACCTTTGACAAGCACTTATTACTTTTAATGTGGATTTCAGTTACCTGCTTTCTATCAAGTATGATTTACAAATTTCATAAGCTATTCCTCTTATTCCATAAGCTTCTAATTTAGCTAGCAGGAGATCATGCTTGACGCTATCAAAAGCCTTTGAGAGGTCAAGGAATAGTGTCCACCTTTTGATTTTGTTCTAATAAACTAATGACCTGATGGATATAATCAATAACTGCAGTTGTAGTTGAAAACCCCTTTCTATATCCATGTTGAAACTGGCAAAATATATTTTCCTTATTTAAAAATTCTAGCATCCAGACAAAGAGAACTCACTCATATATTTTCCCAATCTCTGATGTTAAAGTAATTGGCCTATAATTATTTCTATCTAATTTCTCTCCTTTTGTATAGATAGGCCTTAAAATACTCGTCTTTAAGCAATCTGGAAATACTCCCTTCTCTATTGAGAAATTGATAAGATGTTCCAATGGTTTCGCTATTTCATTCTTTCAGTATTTTAGTAGCTTTGGACTAATTTCATCCTAGCCTGATGTACTTTTATAGGCAAAATCCTAACTATTTTAATAATTTCACTTACATTTGTAGGGTTCACATACATTGTTGATTTGACATCCCCAATAATGCTTTTGCTTTTTCCTGAATTTTGCTGTATTAAATTTAAATAAAAATTATTTATATACTAATAATAATATAATATTTATTGAGGTACTAAGCTTTTACAATTTTTTGGACTGCCCTCTGTTTTGGCCCAGGCCACTGCTACACAGGACAGTCCATTAAGTATATTTACAGACGTGTTACAATATGTGTTTTCACAGAATAGTCACTTATTATTCCTTCTCTCTTTTTACAGTCCATATCCACTTGTTTTTTACCTTAAAAACTGACCTATGTTTTTATAATTTTTACTTAAAACCTTGATTAAGCTGATTCTCCTATTCATTTTTGATATTTGACATTCTTTCCTCCACATCTCTGTTTCCTAGTGCTATCTATATACCTCTCCCTCCCCCAGCTATTTTTCAATGGAATATAGAAAACAAGTGATCTCTTCTCTGCTATTTGACTAAACAGTTTCTGGATCTCCATGTCTTCAAATCTTATTGTAGCTCCTTTCCAGAAACCTTTATAATTATTTTCTCTCTTTCTCCAAATATCACCCATACCATTATCTTCCAAATTATTCCGTAAATTACTTACCCATCCTTTATTTTGTAAAGTTAGTTCTTGATGTGTTTGGAGGAATTTAGTAACAGTGACGTCAAAATTAATATAAAAATTATTTGTGGTTGGTTTATTGACACTCGTCACTTACTTTTTCATATATTTATGAGAGACTAGTTTCAAAGGCCCTGGCCTCCATTTTCAATCTCTTCCCAACTAACATCTGTTGTTATCTGCTCTCTCTGGTGGTGGAACTATGAACTTTTTTGTCAAATTATCTGCTGGCAGGTTTGTGGTTGGTTTATTGACACTCGTCACTTACTTTTTCATATATTTATGAGAGACTAGATGAGAGACTAGATAGATTGACAACATGGGAGAACATATTCATCTGGAAAAATAAGGATCGCGTAATGAACTTTGAAATCCTGCCAGCAGATAATTTGACAAAAAAGTTCATAGTTCCACCACCAGAGAGAGCAGATAACAACAGATGCTAGTTGGGAAGAGATTGAAAATGGAGGCCAGGGTCTTTGAAACTAGTCTCTCATAAATATATGAAAAAGTAAGTGACGAGTGTCAATAAACCAACCACAAATAATTTTTATATTAGTTCTTGATACTTCAAGCATTGTTTCAGTATGTTCCCCTCCTCTAGATTCAATACCCTATACCAATATTTTAGTGCCCTTTCTATAACTAACCCTTTTCTTGGAACTCTCCCCATTTCAATTAGAGCTACTTCATTTGCAGTTGATATTGGCAGCCCCAGAACTTCCTTACAAAACCCCCTGTCTAAATAATCTAAAACTTACCATCCCTTTTCCAGTCCCCACATCTCAATACCATATAGCATTCGTGCCTCAACTACCAAATTATATACCCTTTCTAACCATTTCATTTCCATTTCAGGTGTTTTAAAAAACCCTAGTCCTCCTGATGGTCTCCCCCTCTTTGCATACATTTCCCCTTTTCTTCCTAAATAATTAAAATTCATTAATTTGATTTCTTCATCTTTTAACCACATCTCTACCACTGCTAGGTAATCCAAATTAACTAATATATGCTGTATGGAACCTGTGCTGATTTTATTTTTTAACCCTTCACAATTCCAAAACCCTAGCTTCCTTATTATTTGCTATTGTGAACCTGTTCTCCCCCTGGACCACGCAAACTGTTCAAGTGTCTTCTTGCTTCTCAGCTTTATTCCTTCACCATCCGTCACCTGTTTATCTAGAACCAGGATACTGCCATGAGGCGATGTTACAATTTGGTTATCTTTCCCTCCCTCCACTCTTGCATCCCTCCTTCGACCTTTGGTGGTTGCTTCTCCCTCCTCCTTGCTGCTACCAATCAGCTGTATCCAGCTTCGTTTCCCTCTCCCTGCTAGAGCACGTTATGCTTCTAGCTCCTCCTTGCTCGGTGATACACATTTTTTCTTTGCTGCTGCCATCTCTCTCTCGTGTCTTACTGACGTCACCTCTCTTGTTTCGTCATCTCTTGCTGGCTCATTTCTTTTATCTTTCACTTCTACCTGCGATGATGGATCATCTGACATGACTACTGGCGTCATGGCTTCTGTTTACATCGCTACTGCCCTATCCTGCCGTTCTTTGTCCCACACGTGTCCGGATCTTGGTGAACTCGAAGTTGTTGCATTGGTGATAATTTCCTGCGTATGGTGTAATTTTTGCTGATTTGTTTTCTCTTGCATTGTCCCGTTGCGCCATACGTCTCTCTTGCACATAGAAGTAGCATTGATTCCTTCAATCCATAGTTGTAAGTTTCGTATATATGCTCTCTTCCCTGCAGCTCTCGCCTCCATCATTCACCGGATTAGGTTCTTTTTTGTGATTCTTTGCATTGGCGTTAGGTCTTTGTTTATAAATATATCGCTCCCTTTCAGCATTTTTTCTCTGCCCAATATTTCATGAATTAATTGCATTGTTGAGAACCGAACAATGATTGGTCTTTTTCCTTTTTGTTTTCCTATGCGATAGGCGTCGATAATCTCCCATCCATGTATCTCTAATTCTAATTTATCTTTCAATATTTGAGATATTTCTTGCACTGGCCAAAAACCTCTTCTTTCCTTCACTCCTATAAACACCAAATTAAATCTTCTTCTCCTCTCATCTGCTCTTTCTATTTTTATTCTCATTTCTTCCATGTCTGCCCAAATCCCTTGAATTTCTCTACCAACTTCATCTTTAATTTCCTTCGCTAACTTATCCAGATTATTAGTTATCCTTTGCTCCATACCATCCATTTTGCTGATTTTCTCCACCAGTTCTGCTAGAATTCCTTGTATTTCCTCTGAGCCCGGGTTTTGCTCAATTCCAGCTATCAATAGCATAATTAAAATTATGATTACCAATAGTAATCCCTCCATTTTACTGCCTCCCATTCCTTTTTTTTTAATAATATTTGCCTGAAGAGTGCAATTCTTGCTCTGTAGACTGTGATTCCTACACCCATTGCTGGTTGAGTCACTTTTGTTCTCACACCTCAGGAGCTCACTGTCACACGTCCTCCTTCCACTGCTCACTTAGCACTCCTATTTATATACTCACAGATTTTATGTGGATCCTTCTCAATAATCCCATTTATTTCTAACTGGAAATTTTCTACTTCAGTTTTTGAAATCTTATTTTGATTTACAATTCCCCACAATGTTTCAGAAGCATTTTTGGATGAAATTTAAAGGGAGTCGTTTAATGACACTAAACAACACTTAACTTTTAAATTTTTCCGGAACATGTTTCAGAGACTTTGCCTCCATCCTCAACCGGCCATCGACTGGTTCTCATTGGTGTAGTTGACGATATTTTGTGATAGGTCTGCTCTGGTGGCGGTTCAAGGAACTTGCTAAAAAAATCTTTCTGGGGGATGTCGAAATTGAATACTTTGTTCCTATTTTTTGAAATGAAGATGTATGTTTAAACATACATGAGGAAAACAAGAACTATCCACATGGGAACAAATCTTCATTTCAAAAAATAGGAACAAAGTATTCAATTTCGACATCCCCCAGAAAGATTTGTTCAGCAAGTTCCCTGAACCGCCAGCAGAGGAGACTATGACAAAATATCGTCAACTACACCAATGAGAACCAGTCGATGGCCGGTTGAGGATGGAGACAAAGTCTCTGAAACATGTTCCGGAAAAATTTAAAAGTAAGTGTTCTTTAGTGTCATTAATCGACTCCCTTTAAATTTAATTTATTATAACAACACTGTTTTCAACACTTCCATGAAAGGAATTGCATTTTTGGATGTTGAATAGTGTGCCTTTAATATTTCTGTTTATTAATTTTTAACTGTTTAGATACTCCCTCCTATATCCACTATACCTTTTTTCTTAAATTTCTGAAGAGGTAGATTTGTATAATATATAGCAATCCTTAGCTTTTTCCCTTAGCTCAATAATGTAACTAGGAATATTAACTTTAGTATATCCATTCCTCACTTTCTTGGTTAACACAGGACATACTATATCATAATGCATTTTAAATACTTTATAAAATACATCCCATTTATCATTGATGTTGACAGAATTGTATACATCCTCCCAACTTTCCTGTTTTAATAGACTTACTAAATTTTCTAAATTTCTTTCTTTTAATTGCCTAAAAGTTTTAGTAATATTTTGTTTTTTATTTCCTGTAAGTGTTACTCAGCTCAAGATACTGAGCTGAATGGTCAGAGATACATGAAACTATTATACCTGCAGTTATTACTTCCTCCTTCATATTTGTAGCTATATTATCAGTGGTGGTAGCAGTGTTTACTAAAATGCATGTAGGTTCATAAATAATATCTACAATATTGTAACTATTAAAAATGTTTTTCAACTTACTACTCATGCCGTTATCTGCTAAATTTATGTTTAGATCCCCAGCAAGAATTATATTTATATTTTCTGTTACATAATCATTTAATAATCTATCTAAGCAACTCAGGAAGTCGGTTACAGATGATGCGGGTGATCTATGCAGGTCAAATATCAGTACATTTTCTTTATGGGTTGCATCAGTTTACAACAAAAGCATCCCAGTCAGGGAACCTGGTTGGAAAGAGTAAAAGAACAGTTGGAAAAAGGTGCATTAGGTGATTCTGGGTGCATAGACATGGTATAATACAGGAAGTATGGAAGGATGTTGGAACTGGATTTGAGGATATATGTCGTCAAGCAGTGTGGGCTAAACTGGTATGGTGAAGTACAAAAGTGAATCGAGAATATATTGACACATTGCTTCACTCACACTGTTTATTCACAGGACATGTTTCAAGAGCTCTTGCTCCTATCCTCAGCTGATACTCGAGTATCAGCTGATACTCACATGTCCTGTGAATAAACAGTGTGAGTGAAGCAATGTGTCAATATATTCTCGATTCACTTTTGTACTAATTTGTGCTTCACTGTTCCTACGCTTCTTTCAAGTTTATACTTTGGTATGGTGAAGCTTACTGTTTTTTTTTTTTTTTTTTTTTTTTTTTTTTTTTTTTTTTTTTTTTTTTTTTTTTTTAGGATTTTGGGAACAACGTTAAGGTTACAAAAGTATTTAGAAGTCAGAAGTAAAGGAAAAGAGAAGCAATAGCTTGGTATTGACTAGGGGTATGGAGATTGAGGTCAAAGGATCAGTGTAATGAAGGGTTGCTGTCCGGTATGTGGGGACAAAGAAGACTGAGGTCATATTATGTGGGAATGTAGAGTAACAGAAAAATGGAGCAAAAAATTAATTAGTGATAAACGGTTGGTAATAATATTGCAACAATAAAGAAAATATATCGAAATTGAACTGTATTGGAACACCACAGTGAAGCGAAATAATTATTAAATTATAGATGAGTCGTATTTATTACACATCGGCTTCACTTACATACCTATATTGAGGACATGTTTCGCAAACCATTGTTTGCATCGTTGGCTCTTATGCGACTAAAGCTTGATCCAGTGGTGTGCGTGTGTGTGTATCAGCGGACATAAACATAGCAAACTCATCATATGGGAGAGCATATACATAAAAAAACATAACCAACTGATGAACTTTGAAATCCTGCCAGAAGACAACCCCTTATTCATCACAAAATCAACAGATGGCAGCAGCAACTCAAGAACTACCCACACCGCTGGATCAAGCTTTAGTCGCAGAAGAGGCAACGATGCGAACGATGGTTCGCAAAACATGTCCTCAATATAGGTATGTAAGTGAAGCTGATGTGTAATAAATGCGACTCATCTATAATTTAATAATAAAGAAAGTGTTTATTGATTTGGAACAGGTAAGGCAATTAGGTGTATTTTTGTATTATGTAAAAGCAAAATGGAAAAGAGAGAAGTTGTGAGTAAGAATGGGCATTGTATATTTAGAATTCAAAGCATATTTAAATTAGGTTGTAAATTCCATTGTGTAAGGACTATGATGCAATGAAGCACAAAATTAATATAATTTTGAGTCGAACTAATACTCAATGCTCCATTTATTGCTAGTATTTACCTAGAACACGTTTCGTTAGGATCTTCCTAACATCATCAGCTGTTGTCGACTAATGGACGTTGTAAATCTTAAAAGCAGAAGCATTATTAACAGTGAAGTATTCTTGATATTTGAGTTTGATTTATGAGTCACTATTTTTACACTCAAACTTCACTTGTTGTTGTATAATTGAAACGTTTTCAAGATCATTCGATCTCATCCTCAGCTGTTTGGTGACTAAATGAACATTCCTCTTCTTCCACTACTACATAGGAAAAACTAAGAGAAACTTGTTAACCAGGTAAAAAGAACACCAGGGGAACATTAAGTTGAAACGAACAGAAAAATCTGCAGTGTCACACCATTTTTGGACAGAAAACCACAACATTGGCCACAACATTAAACTCTTAAAATCTTTAAGAACACCCATAGAATTGGATATTTGGGAAAAAATATTCATAAACAAAAACCGTGATAAAGTTATAAATTTTGAAAACCCGTCATTAAATGAAGTATTAAAACTTAGTGCCCCTAACACCAAATGGCAGAGTGATCGGAGCTCCATAGTAGTGGAAGAAGAGGAATGTTCATTTAGTCACCAAACAGCTGAGGATGAGATCGAATGATCTTGAAAACGTTTCAATTATACAAGTAAGTGAAGTTTGAGTGTAAACATAGTGACTCATAAATCAAACTCAAATATAATGGACGTTGGTTTGGTGAACTCCTTGGAGGTGATAGGTGCATCTCTGTCGGTATCTTGATGAACTTGAAATTTGGGTTTTCTTCAAAGGTAGTGTTGAAATTAAACAATTTTCTTTCATATTTCTTTATGAAGATTTTTTCCCACGTGGTTAATGCAGCTGGACCTTGGACACTTTTTAATAAGTGAGTTTCTCGTTCTATATCATGATTCTCCTTTCAAAAATGGTATGCTACCGCCGATTTATTCATTTCTTTGTTCCTGATGTTCGTAAAATGCTCTTTAAGCCTAATGTTCAAGTTCCTTTTTGTTTTTCCAATGTAAAAGTTGTCACAGCCCTTGATGTTAGGAAGATCGTAACGAAATGCTTTCTAGGTAAATACTAGCAATAAATGGAGCATTGAGTATTACCGAGATTTAACTGTATTGGAACACCACAGTGAAGCGAAAAATTATTAAATTATAGATGAGTCGTATTTTTTACACATCTGCTTCACTTTCGTACATTGAGTATTAGTTTGACTCAAAATTATATTATTAGGTTGTAAATATTTCATTTGTATGTATAAGAATTGCAGTTATTGACAAGTAGCTATGGCCAACCCCAGCTGATGCTTGGCAATAAATAAAAAAATACCTTCAGGGGAAATGGCCAGTCTTCTTAACTCTCCTCGCTCAGTAACTCCTGCATTTTGCCACAGTGGTCTCTCTATGTTCCATGTCAAAGCATCTAGAATAGATTTCTCACCAGGAATGTTTCATATGTTTTTCTGTTTTTTATTTTGGAGTTACAGAGTTTTTAGTCTTATAAAAGATAGTAGTTTGTATTAGTTTTATACAAAAACACATATGTGTAGTGAAAAGTATTTTTGCTTATGCTAGAAAATCATACTCTTCCTATTTTCAAATTTTCTATTGTATTGTGAATATTTGTAAATTTTTCTTTGCAGAGATATCTAAGGTTGCAAATGATTTTGATTGTTTCAGGTTGTTAACACTGAAACTGAAGAATTAGTTGATATATCCTTAAAGGCTATTTTTGACATATTTCTAAGGCATGGATTACAGCCTTTCCAATTGGAAGATGACGATACAGGTTAGTCACGTTATTCTAATGATATTCTCAATTCTAGAAAGATACCTTGTGAATGGAATTATTCCCTAAGTTACACAATATTCATTTTATCTGAAATTGAACCCAGTTTATGAGGTACATGGTTTATGAAGCTGCAGGAATGTACAAGTCATTGTAGTGAATGGAACTATTGTAAACACATGCAGCACCCTGAATTCTGAACTCTCACCTCTTACTAAAGCATGTGAATAATACCCATGTGCAACTATAGACAACATATGTTGATAGTATATTTCCTTAGATAAGCATACAAGGGGCACTATTTATATTTTGAGCCTTAGCAACCCTAATGTTGTAGGTGCCAATGGAAAGTTTGACATTGCTCATCATAATCTACTTCAGACATTATTATTTGAAGCAAAAGGTTAGAAACAGTGGTGTATTTAACATTTGAAAGTAATGAGTCGGTAATTCAAACACAAACATCACTTAAATTATCCTTACTTGGACATGTTTCGGAGAACGGTTTGTCCGCATCGTCAGCAGTTATCCGACTGGTTGGATCCATGGTTTCCTGAAGTGAGTTGGTTGTCTGTGGTGACATCTGTTGTCTGTGAGATGAACTTCCAAAGAGAGTTTTCAGGCGGCAATTCGAAATTTAAAGTATACTGTTCGTTTTTTATAATTAGCAACTTTTCCCAAACATCAAGTTCGGCTGCATTACTGGCTGGCTTTAATAGTTTTATATTTGGTACAATTTCATGATTGGTAGACCAGAAATGGTGGGCTATTGCTGACTTTTCTATTGGTTTGTATTTCACACATCTCATATGTTCCTGTAGTCTTAATATGTAAACTATGTAAACTATGGTTTTTCCTATGTAGGACTTATTGCAGTGTGAGCAGTTGATTTTGTTTATACCTGATTTCTTGTTTTCAGGTACTGGGTCTTTCGGGTTGTTGCAAAATAAGTTTTTTAAACTGAATTTATTTATTGGGGCTAGGATGATGTACTTCTTGAATATCTTGTTGAATTTATGATGCACTCTGGGATATGTGAATTTCCTGAACTGTGTCTCGGTTTTTGATTCTGTTAATTTTGTGGTATCCAATATGTGTTTCCGTTTCTTGAATTTCCAAATTTATAATCAAATCAAAGTAAAAGAAACAGAGCTTCATTTGTTTTGTTTACATTAATTTGAAAATTGTCTTAACAAAACCATGGACTTTAACTTGTGAAAATGTTCTTGCAGTGATTTATTATGACTTTTGACAAGGATTATCAAGACAATATACATCCATCAACTAACTTCCACATTTGGTGACGAAGCTCCTTCTTTTGCCACTGTGAAAAGCTGGTATAGCGAATTTAATCATGGCAGCTGTTTGTTCAATGATAAAGTTTGTGAAGGTCATCCAAAATCAGTTGTACAAAATCAGAAAGCATTGATGCTGTACGAAAAGAAATTTGTTGCTGACTTGGATCTTATACACTTCAGAGTACTAAACTGGCAACAGGGCAGAACGGACGTGGGTACAGTTGTTCCCGTGGAAGTGAGGAAAAAGGAACTAAGTGACATGACAACTACAAAATAGATGGGAGAAGTCATAAGAAATAATGGTTTGGCAATGAGATTTAAGCAAGAATGGAGGAAATGGGGATAATATAGAGTTGGAGAAGATAAAAACAAAGATGGAAAGAAGAATGCAAAGTATGTAAGACTTCATGAGAAGATGAAACTTAATTTTTGGGATAGAAGAACAAAAAGGAATTGGAGCATTTCAAGGGATACAGGAATTGTTAATGAAGGGGCTAGGGATGATTATGAGAGGCTTTGAACTGCGAGAGGCATTTAGAATCGTGAAATTGGAAGGCAAAAGAAATATATTGGTGAAATTCAGCAATACAGAACTCCTAATGGAAGTATTAAAACAAACAAAAAAGCTAAGGGAACATCTATATATATTAATAAGGATTTTTCTTATGAACGAAGAAACAAAGGAGGAAGCTGCTCAAGTTGTTCTTGGGAAGCAAGCCAGGTGAAAAGACGATTAGAAATCAATGTTTTGAGAGTGTGCATCTCTCCCATCGTCAGGATATTTATTAAATGTTATAAACACAAATGAATCACTGGATATAACACAATATAAACAAAGACAAAACACTATAAAAATGCGAATTTTGACAGACTGTTTTCAGTAAATTAAATGCCAGGTCAGGAGATGGCGTGAGTATAGAAAATTGTGTCAAAGAGACGTAACTACTTAACTTGATTGTCGAGCTGTATTGATCTTTGCTTCTTAAGTCGAAAAATTTCCATTTTTAAGGCCGGTTTCCAAGAGGAGTTCAACTGAAATCCAGCATCACACTTAAGCGTGCTCCTCTTGAAGGAATTGGCCAAAGCCTCCTTAATTCTTTGCTCCCAGTAACTGTTGCATTTTGCCAAGATGGTTGTCTCCCGAAAGTTGTATCTATTGTCATTATCAAAACAATACTCTGCCAGCCCAGACTTCTCAGGTTGCATTAAACGAATGCTCCGTTCATGTTTTTTTATTCTGGTAGTGATGGTGCTTCCCGTTTGTCTATATATATTCCTATATATTTGTCAAGGAGGAAGCTGATTGAAAGAAGTAAGGCGAGGAAACAGCGTTTCAATGTATTTATACAAAACAGCAAACTGTGGATTGATGGGCGAGTGGCTGAACAGAAAGGTGGCATAAGGAACGTCCAAGATGGAGAGCATGCAAATGTTAATGATGCAGCAGACTTAAACTGACTTCAGCATCTGGTGTGAATATCTGGAATGTGCATGGAATAAATGCAGTGTGCATTGACAGAGGGAAAGTGATGAACAATGTAAATGGAGGAGAAGAAGGGAAATCACAGAAATGGCAGTTGGCAGAGTGAAGAAGAAAATAAAAAATGTAATTGCATTAAGTACAAAGTGAAACAGGTATGGGAATCCAGGTGATTCAGAAAATGAGCGAGAAAAGTGTGGGATGTAAGGGATTGGGGTAAAACAGAATGAAACAAGTGTAGAGGTGCAAGGGATCAGGGAAAATCAGTGTGAAACAAGTGTAGGGATTCAAGGGGTTACAAAAGGGACAAGATTTATGCAGGGGATATCGAGATGTAGGAACATATCAGCAAGGCATAAATATGGGTAAATTGTAGACAGAAAAAAATAGAATGGTGTCGTGATTGTATTGAAGGTCTGCCCTGTTAGCAAAAGGGCCAGGATCCAGCACAGGGGTAGCCCAAGATGTATTTGTTTTAGTATTCAATAAATCATATCATCATATCAGACATTTCAATAAGTTTATCAATGTGTTTTTGCTAAAATGGAAAAAGTGCAATATCAGTCAGTGATTCAGTTTTTACTTTTAGCGAGGAAATAAAAGCAAAATTGAATGCTGTTTATGGACCCCTTTTGGCTATTATGGCAACAGTTAGATATTGGTATAACAAGTTTAAATGTGGTCGAACATCCATTTTTGACAAGGAGCGCCCAGGACACCCTTCAGATGTGGTTACTGAGAAAGTCATTGAAAAAGTCCACGATATGATTCTTGCTGACCATCGAACATAAGTTCATGAAGTGCCAGAGGCCATACATGTATCGAACGGAAGAGCAATTCATATTTTGCATATGTTGGAGATGAGAAAGCTTTTGGCCCAATGGATGCCGCATTTGCTCACAGGGGACAATAGTTCAGAAACCATGTAAGAATCCCAGCAATGGGTTGAATCCAGAGAATTTGGTCCAAAGAAAGCAAAGAAAAGTATTGGCCAGAATAGTAATGGCAATGATTTTTTGGGATGCAAACGGTGTCATACTCATTGACTTCTTGGAAAAAGGAAAAGGAGTACTGGAGCATATTACAGTGAGTTATTGGCCCAATTTGACAAGTTTAAGGAGACACGGCCCCATATGGTGAAGAAGGAAGTTCTATTTCACCACAATGTCCCAGCACATTCATCCAGAGTTGCTGCTGCCAAATTGCATGAATTGCTATCACACAACCCATATTCTCCCTTGCCCAGACATGAAGAAATGGCTTGCAGGAGCAAAATTTAGATCAAATGATGCCGTCATCTTGGAGACAGAGGCATGTTTTACACAGCTTGACAATCATTATTTTTGGAGTAGTTAAAAAACTGGCAGGAGTGTTGGGAGAAGTGTATATCCCTAAAAGGGGATTATGTTGAGAAATAATTATTTTATAAATCCTTTCATGGAAGTGTTGAAAACAGTGTTGTATAAATTAAATTAATTAGGAGTCGATTAATGACACAAAACAACACCTACTTTTAAATTTTCCCGGAACCAGTTTCTGAGGCCTTCCCTCTATCTTCAGCCGGGCATCGACTTGTTCTCATTGGTGTAGCTGGCAATATTTTGTCATCGGTCTCCTCTGGTGGCGGTTCGAGGAACTTGCTGAAGAAATCTTTCTGGGGGATGTCGAAATTGAATACTTTGTTCCTATTTTTTGAAATAAAGATTTGTTCCCATGTGGACAGTTCTTCTTTTCCTGTTGTATGTTTTAGTAATTTTGGTTCTGGATTTATGTTGTGGTTTTTTTCCCAAAAATGCGTGGCAACTGCTGATTTTTCTAATTGTTTGTATTTTATGTTCCTAAAGTGTTCCTTTGCTCTTGTTTCTAAATTTCTTTTGGTTTTTCCAATATAAATTTGACTACAGTCACAGCATTCAATTTGATATATACCAGATTTTTTGTTAGATGGAATGGCATCTTTGATGTTTGAGCAAATTAGGTTTTTTAAGGAGTAATGGTTCACTGGAGCTAGTTGAATGTTTTGTTTTTTGAAGACTTTTTTGAATTTATCAAAGGCCCATGGATGGTAAGTGAATTTTTTGAAGATCATTTTAGTTTCTGTAGCTGAGAGGGTTGTGGTTTCCTTTAGAAGTTTCTTCTTTTTTGCTAAGTTCACTTTTTTGTCTACTAGTGATTTGGGAAAGTTATTTTTCTGTGCTATTTCAATAATTTTGTTGTATTCTATTATCACCCTTCCTGGCCGATCTGTACATGAGTGCACTAGAAATAAGGATCACTAAAGGTTTCCCATGGATGTTCAAACTCTGGCAAAGATATGTAGATGACATATTTGCCATAGTGCCAAAAAAACACATCAGTGATGCACTAAAACTTTTAAATATTCAAGAAGAAAGCATCAAGTTCACTGTAGAAGTTGAAAAAGACGAGTATTTACCATTTTTAGATCTAAAAATAATCAGAAATAAAAATAGAATAAACTTTGGCATTTTCAGAAAACCAACACAGACAGACAACTACATAAAAGCTAATGGCTACAATCCAAAATCCCACAAACAGGCAATCTTTAATAGTTTAGCACACAGACTGGTCAACATCCCTCTCACAGCAGAAGAATACAAAATAGAATACAACAAAATTATTGAAATAGCACAGAAAAATGATTTTCCCAAATCACTAGTAGACAAAAAAGTGAACTTAGCAAAAAAGAAGAAACTACTAAAGGAAACCACAACCCTCTCAGCTACAGAAACTAAAATGATCTTCAAAAAATTCACTTACCATCCATGGGCCTTTGATAAATTCAAAAAAGTCTTCAAAAAACAAAACATTCAACTAGCTCCAGTGAACCATTACTCCTTAAAAAACCTAATTTGCTCAAACATCAAAGATGCCATTCCATCTAACAAAAAATCTGGTATATATCAAATTGAATGCTGTGACTGTAGTCAAATTTATATTGGAAAAACCAAAAGAAATTTAGAAACAAGAGCAAAGGAACACTTTAGGAACATAAAATACAAACAATTAGAAAAATCAGCAGTTGCCACGCATTTTTGGGAAAAAAACCACAACATAAATCCAGAACCAAAATTACTAAAACATACAACAGGAAAAGAAGAACTGTCCACATGGGAACAAATCTTTATTTCAAAAAATAGGAACAAAGTATTCAATTTCGACATCCCCCAGAAAGATTTGTTCAGCAAGTTCCTCGAACCGCCACCAGAGGAGACCGATGACAAAATATTGCCAGCTACACCAATGAGAACAAGTCGATGTCCGGCTGAAGATAGAGGGAAGGCCTCAGAAACTAGTTCCAGGAAAATTTAAAATTAAGTGTTGTTTTGTGTCATTAATCGACTCCTAATTAATTTAATAATTATTTTGTTACTAAAATTAGGCAAATGAGTCAATCTTGTATATACTTTTCTCCACTTACAAGTTTTTTTAATGAAGACTAGTTTCTGGGAATTTCTTCCCTATCCTCAGTTCTATGGTTGACTGATGATGCATCCGGTGTCTGCATCTGGCTTGGTGTCGTGCTGCCATCTAATGTTCTGGTAAGTTTGATGACATCATATACGGCGGGGAATTCAAAATTCATCAAGAGGTCCTGTTTCTTTGTAATAAATATGTTTTCCCAAATCTGTAGTTCTGGAGGTTTCTTTGCCTATTTGATCGGTTCTATTTCTTGCTTTATGTTGTGATTCTCAGACCAAAAGTGATGAACTACGGCCGATTTGTCCATGTGTTTGAATTTAATATTTCTGAAGTGTTCTTTCATTCTTGTTCCTAGATTTCTTTTGGTCTTATCAATGTATATCTTGTCACAATCCTGGCAGCTCATTTGGTAAATGCCTGATAATTGAGTTTTAGGTGTGCTATTTTTTAGAGGGTGGTTTAGTAAGTTGCGGATGTTGTGTTTGTTCTGAGGGGCTAATTTTATGTTGAAGCTCTTAAATATCTTTTCAAATTCTTTGAGGTATTTTGGATGAAATGTAAATTTGCCATATCTGGTTTTCCAGTTTTTTTAACGTAGTAATGTCTTTTAAGGTTTTGTTTCTTTTGTGTCTGTAGATCAACTTTTTGATG
Organism: Mantis religiosa; assembly: GCA_030765055.1. Lineage (NCBI taxonomy): Eukaryota > Metazoa > Arthropoda > Insecta > Mantodea > Mantidae > Mantis > Mantis religiosa. The sequence goes on from CM060950.1 coordinate 108,561,279, forward strand.
AAATCTGTGTTATAGTTGTTCAATTCGGCAACGTGGTGTATGTGAGTGTACTCCTGTTCATATTCTGTTTTTGTTAGCGAAATGTTGATTAATCTGTGAACCAAACTATAGAATACTGCATATTGATGCTGTACTGGGTTAAATGGGTTGCATTTAATGTAATTGTCAACATATGTTGCTTTTCTGTATATTCCAAATTGTAATCCTGTTGGTGTTCTTATGATTTTCAAATCTAGAAGAGGTAGCCATTCATCCTGTTCTACTTCAATGGTGAAAACTATGGATTTTTCTTGTAGGTTTAGCAACTTTATAGCGTCCTCGGTTAGTCTTCTAGGAACCATAGCAAACACATCGTTGACATATCTATGCCTACATTTGAAAATATGTGGAAAGGCTTTAGTAATGTGTGTTTCCAAATTGCTAATGAACAGATTTGCTATTAACTTTAAAGAGAGTCGATTAAAGACACTAGACAACACTTACTTTTAAATTTTTCCGGAACTAGTTTCAGAGGCTTTGCCTCTATCATCGGCCGGCTCTCGACTGATTCTCGTTGGTGTAGCTGACGATACCTTGTCACAGGTCTCCTCTGGTGGCGGCTCAAGGAACTTGGTGAACAAATCCTTCTGGGGGATGTCGAAATTGAATACTTTGTTCCTATTTTTTGAAATGAAGATTTGTTCCCATGTGGATAGTTCTTGTTTTCCTGATGTATGTTTCAGTAGTTTTGGTTCTGGATTTATGTTGTGGTTTTTTTCCCAAAAATGTGTGGCAACTGCTGATTTTTCTAATTGTTTATATTTTATGTTTCTAAAGTGTTCCTTTGCTCTTGTTTCTAAATTTCTTTTTGTTTTTCCAATATAAATTTGACTACAGTCATTGCATTCAATTTGATATATACCAGATTTTTTGTTTGATGGAATGGCATCTTTGATGTTTGAGCAAATTAGGTTTTTTAAGGAGAAATGGTTGACTGGTGCTAGTTGAATATTTTGTTTTTTGAAGACTTTTTTGAATTTATCAAAGGCCCATGGATGGTAAGTGAATTTTTTGAAAATCAAATTAGTTTCTGTAGATGAGAGAGTTGTGGTTTCCTTTAGTAGCTTCTTCTTTTTTGCTAAGCTCACTTTTTTGTCCACTAATGATTTGGGAAAGTTATTTTTTTGTGCTATTTCAATTATTTTGTTGTATTCTGTTTTGTATTCTTCTGCTGTGAGAGGGATGTTTACCAGTCTGTGTGCTAAACTATTGAAGATTGCCTGTTTGTGGGATCTTGGGTTGTAGCCATTAGCTTTTATGTAGTTGTCTGTCTGTGTTGGTTTTCTGTAAATGCCAAAGTTTAGTCTGTTTTTATTCCTCATTATTTTTAGATCCAAAAATGGTAAATGCTCGTCTTTTTCTATTTCTACAGTGAATTTGATGCTTTTTTCTTGGATATTTAAAAGTTTTAGTGCATCACTGATGTGTTTTTTTGGTACTATTGCAAAGATGTCATCTACATATCGTTGCCAGAGTTTGAACATCCAAGGGAAACCTTTGTTGATCCTTATTTCTAATGCACTCATTTCTAATGCACAGATCGGCCAGGAAGGGTGATAGTGGGTTGCCCATTGCTAACCCTGAAGTTTGGTGATAATATTTTGTTTGAAACTGGAAGAAATTTTGTTCTATGCATAATTTGGTTAGTTCAATGTAGTCTGAAATTTCAGATGATGCCATTCCAAGTGATTTAAGCCATTTTTCTATCAACGGTGGGAGTTGATTAACTGGTATGCTGGGAAACAGTGATTTAACATCAAATGAGACTAGTGTGTCCTCTTCTTTTAGTTCAGTATCCTTAATGTGTTCTATAAGTTCATAGGTGTTTTTGATGCTTAGGCTGTCGAATTTTGGAAATGAATTGAATTTGTTTGTTAGCCACTTTGCAAGTTTGTATGTTGGTGAATTTATACTGCTAACTATAGGTCTCATTGTTATGGATGGTTTGTGTATTTGGGGTAAGCCATAAAGTCTAGGTAAGGTTGGGTTATCCGGTTTAACTGCATATTTGTTTGGTATTATGCTTGATTTTGCTATTGTTTTTTCATGTTATGGATGGTTTGTGTATTTTGGGTAAGCCATAAAGTCTAGGTAAGGTTGGGTTATCCGGTTTAACTGCATATTTGTTTGGTATTATGCTTGATTTTGCTATTGTTTTTTCATATGCCACCCATACTGAGTGGGACAAGGACAGAGAATGCATGCTACACAAGGTGCAGAACCATTTATAAAACATTAACCCTATTCACTCTGTACACTAAAATTGAGAAGATTCATTCATAAAAGTAGAAGCTGTCAGAACGTTTTTGAATAGTCTGTAACTGAACTAACATGGGGTGTCATAAACTACCAAGGAAGGGTGTAGGAAACCCCCTGTATCTCATCCCCCGGAAATTTTCTTTCCTATGGTATACTATATATGTAACACTGTGGTAATTGACTTCCCTTTTGGGGTATCTACATAAATAATTTGTTCCAGTTTGTGTAATTTTTCAAACCACAGAGATCTTATATCATGCGTGCAGCACTCCACATCATCAGTAGTTGCATGTGTGTTCAGATTTTGCACTTAAACCTTGAACAGTCGTGCAATGCTTGCTTCTATGTTAGACTGCAATCAGCAATAAATAAGTTGTGGCCTTTGTTGCAGGAGACCAAGCTTGTCTTCTATTAAGCGAGAATGCTGATATATTCCAACGTGTAAGGACTATGATACAATGAAGCACAAAATTAATACAATTTCAGTCGAACTAATACTCAATGCTCCATTTATTGCTAGTATTTACCTAGGACGCGTTTCGTTAGGATCGTCCTAACATCAGCTGTTGTCGACTCCAAGTTTTACAATATTTTATCAGATAGTCGGCATGAAAAAATTAAATGCCACGGCCAACGTGCCGTCCTGACATTAAATTCTCCATTTGACTCATATGTTCCCGGTAAACCACTAGGGCTCTCGCATTAGAGATATACTGATTGTGGCCTCTATTGTAAGTACTTAAGGCCCAGGCTTCATCATTTAACTCTTATATATGGCTAGTGCGAAGAAATGATTAATTTCCATCAATTAACTAAAATATTTTATCAGAGTCGACAACAGCTGATGATGTTAGGAAGATCCTAACAAAACGTGTTCTAGGTAAATACTAGCAATAAATGGATCATTGAGTACTAGTTCGACTCAAAATTATATTAAGTGACATGTAATATTTAAGAGAGTACATCAGATATAAAATACAATTACATTAGTATACAGTTTTGTCCAATACACCTTATATTACTTTTCTTCAGACATATAATTGGGTTTGGTATACAAATGTTCATAAAAGGATTGCATTTCTTGATCATGGGGAAGATAGGGTATACAAATGTTCATAAAAGGATTGCATTTCTTGATCATGGGGAAGATAGGGTTTGAATTCTTTTTTTTAAATCAGTAATCACAAAACCTTTTGTAGACGTCTATCAAAATAGCTGGAAGAAAGAGGAATCAAGTGAAATCTGCAAACCACGTTGCCAACCTAGCAATTTGAATAAAAATGCCTCATCCAGGACATGAGGGGTTCCTGCACCAAACAAATACTTCAACTAGTTATTGAATGCACAGTTTAACATGTACATTAGGGATTTAAATGCAAATAGGTGTGTTTATATAAGTAATAACATTTTATCAACAAATCTGAGTTTCTCAAAAATATGGACATGAGGGGTTTCTGCACCAAGCGACTCATATATGTATTGCTCATTGCTGAAGAAAGATTGCTTTTATTGTCTGTCCTAAACAAAAGTTAACTCTTATCTATGTACAGTAAAACCTGGTTAACCTGGACCTCTTTATTCTAACCAGTTTTGGAAAAAAAAAGGGGGGGGGCGTGTTGGTTTAGCATAGTAAATTTGTGACTTTGTGGGTTCGTAGAATTAAAAGTCCAAGTTGCAGATATTCCAAATGTTCATTGTTTGCGTAGAAATACACTCTTATCAATTCTCATGTAACAGCATTACGACACATACATACAGTCTACTAAGGTCGATGACCAAGCAGCGTTCTGATTACATCATTTTACAACATCAGCTCTCGTTACAACACTACAGCTGTTTACTCCTCTCTGTTTACGACTCCATTTGCGACTGCCTCTTGGCAAGTCGTCGCTTCCTTAAATATCTCATTGATAAATTCGAGATATTTCTGGACGAAACAAGAATCAAATGTTCTATCATCTTCCAGAAGCGTAACCCTATCTGTGCCGGCAAGTCCTTTATGTCAGCTATCTTTATTTGCCGGCTCTTTGTGTACACAAGCTGCTCTATCGTATGAAAGTTATAAAATCTGATAGAGAGGCTTCTTTCTTTGCAGTGTAGGTGTGCGTGGGCATGCACATGCGTCTGTGTGTGTGTGTGTGTGTCTGTGCGTGTGTGTGTGTCTGTGTGTGCGTGTGTGTGTGTGTGTCTGTGTGTGCGTGTGTGTGTGTGTGTCTGTGTGTGCGTGTGTCTGTGTGTGCGTATGTGTGTTTGTGTGTCTGTGTGTGTGTCTGTGTGTGTGTGTGTGTGTGTGTGTCTGTGTGTGTGTGTGTGTCTGTGTGTCTGTGTGTGTGTGTGTCTGTGTGTGTGTGTCTGTGTGTGTGTGTGTCTGTGTGTGTGTGTGTCTGTGTGTGTGTGTGTCTGTGTGTGTGTGTGTGTGTGTGTGTGTGTGTGTGTGTCTGTGTGTGTGTGTGTGTCTGTGTCTGTGTGTGTGTGTGTGTGTCTGTGTGTGTGTGTGTGTGTGTGTGTGCGTGCGTGCGTGCGTGTTTTTTTTTTTTATATATACTTTTAAAGATTAACAGCATGCCCCATTACAAGTAATATTACATGCTTTGTATTCTTTGGTATTCAGTTTGTTTCTTGATTCGGTCTTTTTTATGTCCTTATAGTTCCTATTGTTCTTGTAATCAGTGTAGATGTCACTCTCACTGTCACAACTTTAACTCTTTGTTTTTACACTGCACTGCACATCATTTCACAGTCCTATTGAGTTGCAGAATTGCTGGAAGTCTCTCAAATATTTGGATACAAGCTGTTGTGCAGTTGCTAGCCAGCTTCCTCCTTTTTCCCTAATTTCTTCTGTTTCTCTGTTGTAGTACTTCTGGGCATTCATATATTATGTGATGTACTGTTTGGTGTCCTGTGTTACATGAACATGTAAGGTTATCTGCGATGTGGAATCTGTGTTTGTATGAATTGGTTTTTCCATGTCTTGTAGTTAGAGCTGTAAAACATACCGTGAGTGACAGATTCACCTTGAGTCTTTCTCTAATGGAGAAGACACTCCTTGTTATTGCTCCTTTGGTTGAATTGTCCCATCTGTTCTGCCAATCCTGTATTCCCTTTTCTCTAATTTCTGCTTCGATTGTAGCTTTTGGTATCCTGTTGTAAACTGTTTCTATTCCTGTTTCTTCCCCTGCTTGCTTTGCTAACTTGTCTGCTGGTTCATTTCCAGGAATGCCGATGTGTGCTTTTACCCACTTGAAGTATATTTTACAGTTTTGTTGACTAAGTGCTGCTGTGTATATCTGTTGTTATGGAATTATGTTTCTTGCTGTTCTCGAGAAGTGACAGGGTTACGTGACTGTCAGTATGACTGTAATTGTCTTCTCTAGTTCTGCTACATTAAGTTTATTGATTTCTGTCATAGCTTTTAGGATGGCTATCTGTTTGGCTTGATTATTAGAGCAATTTTGGTTCAGCTTGAATTTTAGTGGTTTGATTAAGTTTACTGCTTTGAAAATTGCCACTCCTGCTCCAACTTTGTTTGCTATCTTGCTGCCATCCGTGTAGATGTTGAAGCAGGTAGTGGTGTCTGCATCTTCTGTCATTCTGATTTTAACTGAGCTGGATGGTTCCATTTATTAAGTTCCAGTGGTGAGTCATAGTCTTTAGTTTTCAGTGTCTTGTATAGGTCTGCTTTCCCTTTTATGGTTATTGTTATAGGCTGTACTCCTGCTATAACACAGGAGGCATCATATGAGATTGTGCGGTAGGCTTTTGCTATCTTGATATTGATTAATCTTTGGACTCTCTGCAGTTTTGAATGACCCCAGTGGAGAGCCTTCCTTCACTTCCTTTTGTATTTTATATCCATTTATATGAAGTATCGCTTGTCTATTGTTAAAGTAGTCTTTAGTTTGTATAAGTTTTGGGGGCACCCTAAATCTTTCATATTTTTAAGAATGCCTGGCTACCATGCTGCATCGAATGCATCTCTAACGTCCAAGCTTGTCATTGCTATGTACGAGGGTGGGTCAGAAAGTAATGCCTCCTATTTTCTTCTCTTTTAATTGCCAAGAAAATTGAATCCAATTTACATAGCTTGAAAACTACAACATTGACGATTAATTTGTCACTATTCAATATAATCTCCGTTCTTTTCCACAGTTTTGGTCCACCTTTTAACTAGGGCATGTATTCCAGTATGGTAAAACACACGGTCTTGCTTCCTAAGCCATTGACGCATGGACGTTTTCACAGCCTCATCAAAATGAATCCCACAATGAGCTTCCTTTAGTGGCCCAAACAGATGGAAGTCTGATGGTGCCAGGTCAGGGCTGTATGGGGTGTTAGGTAAGACTTGCCATCCCAATTTCTCAATTTCTGCAGTGGTGTAACGTCTGGTGTGTGGTCTTGCATTGTCATGCAAAAGTAGAACATCCGCCATAGTTTTTGTTGGGCGAACTCGGCGAAGACGTGCTTTCAGCTTTTTGAGAGTTCTGACCAATTGGACAGAATTTATTGTGCATCCCTGCTCCAAAAAACAATCATAAGCACACCCTCTGCATCCCAAAACACTGTCGCCGTAAATTTCCCTGCCGACTTCTGAGTTTTGAACTTTTTTTCTTCGGTGACGTGTGATGCCATTCCATTGACTGCCTCTTTGATTCAGGTTCAAAAAAATGAACCCACGTTTCATCTCCGGTAACAATTTTTTCCAGAAACTCCTCTACCTGCAAATTGAAGTGCTGCAAGTGTTCGGAGGCTATTGTTTTCCTTGTTTCTTTGTTTTGAGCGGTTAACATTCTTGGTACCCAGTGTGAACCAACTTTTGAGTAACCCAGTTGTTGAATAATCATCATCACACTGCCTTTACTGAGGAGATAATGCGACACAATTCACCTGATTCACCTATTGTTACCCGACGATCAACAAAAATGTCATCAACTCGCTGAATGTTGCATGGAGTCACTGCAGTCACCGGCCTGCCGCTTCGCTTTTCATCTGCCAATGGTGTTTGCCCTTCAGCCTCGTTACAGCAACGAACCCATCGTATAACATTGCTGACATCCACCGTTGCATCACCATACACATTTTTTAGCCTTTTGTGAATGCAAATTGGCATTTCACCTTCTGCAGTCAAAAATTCAATCACAGAACACGGTCTAATATGAATGTCGGTGTCAGCCCTTTTGCAAGAGGATGCAGTGCTGCCACCTGTTGACTTATGAAGTTACTACTGCAGGGAATTGGAGAAGAAGGTTTGAGGAATTGTGCTAAATTCAAAGTTATCACATATCTTACTTATTTAAGGGAAAAAAAATAGGAGGCATTACTTTTTGACCCACCCTCGTAGTCATTTTAGACTTCTTTAAAAAGACAAAAAAAAATCTGTAATTATAGTAGGGGACGTGAATATAAACTATTTAACAGAAAACGCAAATAAAAAGGAGCTGCAAAATGTCTTTAATATGTATGGAATGGAAAACATAGTTAAATTACCAACCCGTGTTTCGAATTCGTCTTATTCTGCGATTGACCAAGTAGTGCTGAATATAAATAAGTGGAAATATGAAATTCAGATTTTTGACACAGCCCTGTCAGATCATTACGCACAAATGTTAAAATTAGTTGTCCCAGTAGATCAGCATAACCCAAAACAGAATGCAAAAAAAATATTCAAAAAGGTTAGACTTGCTAATAATGACAATCTAAGCTATCTAAATTTTCTATTAAGTAAAGAATCTTGGGAAAGCGTGTACACTGAGCGAAATCTAAATGATGCCATGAATGCATTTTTGGATACATTTGATTTTCACTTTGTAACAGCCATACCAATGGTTAAAGTAGCAATGAACAAGCTAGGTAATAAGTGGATCACAACAGGAATCCGCAAATCTGGTGATAGATTAAAATTCTTGAGCAAATTCATGAAGGAAAACAAGACTACACCGGATTTTAAGGCCTATTATGTAAAATATCGAAATATATATAATAAAGTTATAAGAGCAGCCAAAAAGTTACATAACGATGAAACAATAAAAAAAGCAGTTAATAAAACTAAATCCATATGGCATGTAATTAAGCACGAAATAAAAAATGGACCCAAATTGAAAGAAAATTACCATCTAGAAATTAATGGCCAAAAAGTAAGTGATCCTAAACAAATTTCGGAATTATTCAACCAGTTTTATTCAACTGTAGCGGAGAAACTGTTAAATACTCATTCTCTAGGAAAGAAGGAAAGATTAAGTGTAAAGAAAAATGAACATAGCATGTTTTTAATTCCAGTAACATTTGAGGAAGTTAAAGATGTTATAAAAAAATTGAAGAATAAGAAATCAGTAGGAATAGACGGTTACTCTAACTGCATCATAAAGCGTTGCTCCTTATTCCTAATTGAACCACTGACGTACTTGATAAATCTTTCACTTTCAAGTGGGACGTTCCCCAACAGGTTAAAAAAAGGTAAAGTGAAACCCATCTTCAAAAAAGGTAACAAAGGGGAGGTAGGAAATTACAGGCCAATTTCCATAATTTCAACTTTTGCAAAGATCTTCGAACAAATAATGTATAAAAGAGTAACAAGCTTTTTGGAAAAATTTAAAGTAATTAATGACAATCAAAATGGTTTTCGAAAAAATAAATCAACAAGTTCTGCACTGATGAATTTCATTGAACAAGTGTATGAAACACTAGATAGTAAACAACTAGGGATAGGCATTTTTTTAGATCTTACAAAGGCGTTTGACCTGGTTGATCACAAACTTTTATTAGAAAAATTATCCTCATATGGCATAAGGGGGTTAGCTTTAGATTGGTTCAGATCTTATCTGGAGAATAGAGAGCAATCGGTGGAAATAGAGTATTTTGATAGCGAAACGAGTGAAGTTAAAACTCAGATTTCAAGTAGCGCTATAATGAAATATGGGGTCCCTCAAGGTTCGGTGCTTGGACCTCTTTTATTTATACTGTACATTAATGATTTGGCAGATAATGTAGAAAACAGAACAGATATAAATTTTACGCTTTTTGCAGATGATACAAATATTTTTATCAAAGGGGTGAATAAGGAAGGGGCAGATGTACATATTGAAAATAATCTAAAATATATTCAAAAATGGTTTAGTGCCAATATGTTAATATTGAGTAAGGAGAAAACAGCAGCCCTAAGCTTCTATAATAAAATGAGTGGAAGTCAATTGTATCCAAAATTAATGCTGGGACAAGACCAAATACATTACGTACAAACTATCAAATTTCTGGGACTAATACTAGATGAAAATTTAAATTGGGAAACTCACATAGAGGCATTGACGAAAAAGCTTAGTAAAATGTGTTTCTTAATGAGGGCGATTACAGGCATGTCAAGCTTGAAAGTTCGGAGAATAGTGTACTTTTCATATATACACAGTTTGTTGGCATATGGTATAATTTTTTGGGGAAATTCTAAAGACAGTATAAAAGTATTCAGATACCAAAAGAAAATAATCAGAATCATAGCAGATGTCTCAAGCACAACTAGTTGTAAGCCATACTTCAGTAAATTAGGTATCTTACCACTGCCAAGTATATACATATATGAAACTCTTGTACATATGAAAGCAAGCCTAAGTTTATTCAAAACAAATTTTGAAATTCATATACACAACACTAGAACAAAGAATAATTTATTTGTGAAGTCACACAAAACAAAGATATATGAAAATAGTTTCACATATGCTGGCTTACATCTTTACAATAAGCTACCTGAATCTATAAAAAAGATTGAATCACAAAATCAATTTAAGAAATTGTTATTAAACTTCCTTAGAGCCAATAGCTTCTACAGCGTGGATGAATTTTTAAATTTGTAAATATTTAGTTAGCTACCTTAATTATAAATATTGTACTTAGTTTTTAGTTCTTAGTTTTTAATTTGACGTGTCCTATAACATGTACATGTTTTAATGGATGAATCAATAAATCAAATCAAATGTTTACCTCTACAGATTCTTTCAAGGCCATTATCGCGTCAATTGTGCTTCTCTGAGGCGTGAAGCCGTACTGAATTTTGTTCATTAGATTTCTTGAGTACATCTGGTGCGATATTCTTCCTATGAGCAGTTCTCCAGTACTTTGCCTCCTACATTAATCAGGTTAATGGGTCTGTATTTTGAGACTTGCACTGTGTCCTGCTTTTCTGGCTTGATTATTGGTATCATTATTGTACTTTTCCACATTGCTGGGAAAGCTCCCTGTCTGAGACATTCATTGTATATTCTTGTATAAAACAATGGGTAGTTCTGATGTGCTCTTGTGATAATGTCACTGATCAATCCATCTTCGCCTGGTGCTTTCTTTGGCTTGAATCCTTCCCAAACATCTAAAATTTCCTCTTGGGTAAATTCGGCGTCATCTGTGGTATCCTTCGGTTCAAAAGCTTGTTGTCTAATCGCCTTGTGGCAGTCACTGTCTGTATGTTTGCATGCGCATGAGCTCGCATGCGTGCGGAGAACTCTTTAATTATAACTCTTTAATTTATTGTCACAAACCCATTATCGCGATTGCACAGCTTGTGCACACAAAGAGCAGATAATGTAATGCAGAGAGAAAGAGCTTACCACAAGAGATAAAGATAGCATGGAGATAAAGTTTTTAATTTGACGTGTCCTATAACATGTACATGTTTTAATGGATGAATCAATAAATCAAATCAAATGTTTACCTCTACAGATTCTTTCAAGGCCATTATCGCGTCAATTGTGCTTCTCTGAGGCGTGAAGCCGTACTGAATTTTGTTCATTAGATTTCTTGAGTACATCTGGTGCGATATTCTTCCTATGAGCAGTTCTCCAGTACTTTGCCTCCTACATTAATCAGGTTAATGGGTCTGTATTTTGAGACTTGCACTGTGTCCTGCTTTTCTGGCTTGATTATTGGTATCATTATTGTACTTTTCCACATTGCTGGGAAAGCTCCCTGTCTGAGACATTCATTGTATATTCTTGTATAAAACAATGGGTAGTTCTGATGTGCTCTTGTGATAATGTCACTGATCAATCCATCTTCGCCTGGTGCTTTCTTTGGCTTGAATCCTTCCCAAACATCTAAAATTTCCTCTTGGGTAAATTCGGCGTCATCTGTGGTATCCTTCGGTTCAAAAGCTTGTTGTCTAATCGCCTTGTGGCAGTCACTGTCTGTATGTTTGCATGCGCATGAGCTCGCATGCGTGCGGAGAACTCTTTAATTATAACTCTTTAATTTATTGTCACAAACCCATTATCGCGATTGCACAGCTTGTGCACACAAAGAGCAGATAATGTAATGCAGAGAGAAAGAGCTTACCACAAGAGATAAAGATAGCATGGAGATAAAAGGGCTTACCGCAACAAATAAAGTTAGATAAATGGAAAATTCCAGTGACATCTTGATTGAGATAGAACATTCTACAACAGTCTAGAATTATCAATGGAGGTATATATAAGAAATTGTGACACGCCAGAGGGACAGTCATAAACAGAGTCGTAACGAGAGTTGTAATTGGAGCTGGTGTGCTTTGAAAGTGAGCTCTTCGTTGTGGTCAACAAACTTGGTAGATTGTAATTGTGTATGTGACGTTATTCTGCTACTGTAAGAATTGACCAAAGTGTATTTCTATGGAAATAAAGAACATTTTGAATTTCTGCAAATTGGACTTTTAATTCTACGAACCCACCAAGTCACAATATCATTTGTATGCATACAAAACAAAATTACTCACAAATTAGACGTGTTCGAAAAAAGAATGGTGTTGCTACAGTGAAACAAAATAGTGAAATTTCAACGATTTGTGAATATTGTCTCTACTTTAATGATGTCATAGTCGTATGCTGTCTTTAATGGGTTGTAAATCTCTTTTGCTAAGATAACTTGATAAATGCAGAAGATATGAATGTGTATTTATGAAGCATTTTTTATAGCATTTAACAATTGAAATGTCTTGTGCTATTTATTGGGTATATGTTCCTGGCCTTTTTCTGTTTAAATGGTCATCCTGAAGTGGTTACAAATATTTCAGTGATGCTATACATATATTTTTATCGTTTCTGTCATTCTCTGGATAATCCATATTGAAAAAATTGAGTTTATTCCGTACAATAAGATTTCAGATAGAAGTTGATTAGGTAAGAAACATATTTTATATATCCTTTCATGGAAGTGTTGAAAACAGTGTTGTTGTATCAATTAAATTAATTGGGAGTCGATTAATGACACAAAAGTAAGTGTTGTTTTGTGTCATTAATCGACTCCCAATTAATTTAATATTTTATATATTTGTTCAGAAATACAGTTGCAAATGATGAATAAAAATCTTGGTAATTCGTATCTGATATTTTTGCAGAAAAAGAAGCAGATAAGACTGGAAAGAAGAAACTGTTTGATGCAACAGATATAGCCTTAGATTCAGATGAAGACGAGGAGAACACACAGACTAATAAATTGGCAGGGAACAGTAACAATTTCATAGCAGTCCTTACCAGCGCGCTGGATGATAAGGTAAATTATCATTACATAAGTATAGTGTTGTATACATACAAGTCAGTACTCACATAATGTATGAATATTACTCTCTGTTTCAGTCATTAAGAATACGCACAGCAGCAGCTGAAGGATTATGTAAACTCTTAATGTGTAAAAGGATTAAATCTCCAAATTTGGTTTCACGTCTGTTCCTCATGTGTTTCAGTCCAATCACAGGTATGAGCTCTTTAAAATTAACTTAAGGGAACAGCTGGCAGCAAATTTAGTTTAATCTTATCCTTTAAGGTATCAGTGAACTAATCATAATTATTTTAATGGGTTGTTTGTCTACCTTATCAAATTATAATAATAATGAAATTAATTGTTCTTTCACACTGGCCGTGTGTAGGCTGAAGTATTGAAAGGTAAAGTCAGACTGAAAAATTCAATGCCATAGCCGGGATTTGAACCACGGATCTTCTGGTCTCCGTCCAGCTATTCTAACCATTGAGCTACTTTGGCCAACATGCCGACATGACATTAAATTCTTCAACTGACTTGAGTATTTCCCAGTAAACCACTTAGGAGTTCTCATAAACACATGAGACAACTACCTTAATAGTGACTTACAATGTGTAAGTACTTTAAGGCCTGGGCTTTATAGTTAACCTCTATTAGGTTAAATTGGAAATTAATTGTTCTTTCACAGAACACACATGCATTTTTGTTCTATCATGTCAGAGTTCAAAGTAACTGCTTCTAATATTGGTCTAACTGTACAATTATTGTACTGTCAGCCTCCAAGTAGTCCTTGATTTCAGCTTCTTCCATGTCAATCAGCCTCTCCAATATCAAGAGCAACATCCACAGTAGATCAACTTGTTACTGCTGTTCAAAAAGCCTTCAATGACCCACCTGCAGAAACACTGAACAATGTTTTCCTGACCCTGCCACAAGTTATAGTTGAATGTATCAAGGCTCATAAAAGAACTTTTATAAACTGCCTCACTTTGGAAATGCAATGGCAGGAGTGTTTACCTCTAGTTCTACAGTGTGATCCTGAAATAGTTGTATTACCTTGTGATGGCTTATAAAGTGTTGAGAGAATAGGTGCAGTTGTGAGTCCTGTCAATACCATCAGCTTGTTAAGGTTTATTAGTGTTATAAGTATATTCCTTTCTATGTTGCTTTTTGTCGATAAAGTACTTGCTAACAAAATTCAACTTATCTTGGAACAGAGGTAGTATATTTAGTTTGTTCAATAATGATTGGCATTCCACCTTTAACTCCTGCAAATTAGCAGTTTAAAATAAGATCTGAAGCTTTCTTGGCGACGATTACGCCCACTTTCTTCTCGGGCAGCCAGCCAGGTGAAAAGATGATTAGATATCAACATTCCGGGAGTGTGCATCTCTCCCATCATCAGGATATTTATAAAATGTTATAACCACAAATGAAATACTGGATATAACAAAACTATAAACAAAGACAAAACACTATCAAAATTCACATTACTGAACAAAAGACTGTTCTAGACGTTCTCGGGCTTCGAGCCAGGTAAGCAGATGTTGAGACATCGACGTTTCGGGAGCGTACATCTCTCCCATCTTCAGGATGTTCAACATCATGAAGATGGGAGAGATGTACGCTCCCGAAACGTCGATGTCTCAACATCTGCCCGAAACGTCGATGTCTCAACATCTGCTTACCTGGCTCGAAGCCCGAGAACGTCTAGAACATATACGCCGTCAGGAAAGGTTCAGCTCATAATTGAACAAAAGACTGTTTTCAGTAAATTAAATTCCAGGTCAGGAAATGGCGTGAGTATAGAAAATTGTGTCAAAGAAACGTAACTACTTAACTTGATTATCAAGCTGTATCTATCTTTGCTTCTTAATTCCACGGATTTCCATTTTTAAGGCCGGTTTCCAGGAGGAGCTGTACTGAAATCCAGCATCATGATTAAGTGTGCTCCTTTCAGAGGAAATCGCCAAAGCCTCCTTAACATTCCGCTCCCAGTAACTGTTGCATTTTGCCAAGATGGCCGTCTCCCAAAAATTGGCTCTATGGTCATTATGAAAACAATGCTCTGCCAGCCCAGACTTCTCAGGTTGCATTTAACGAATGCTCCATTCATGTTCGATTATTCTAGTAGCGATGGTCCTTCCAGTTTGTCCTATATACGGTGTCCCACATCGTACACACACCGATTTCTATCTGAACGCTTATAGTTTCCATCATATGTCTCAATGACTGGGAGTTCTCAATACACTGGCCCACAGAGCTTTGTCTATCTCTGATCCCAGCCACTTAAAACAAGAATTACAGCACCTGAGACTCACTTTCCATCAAAACGGTTACTCCGAATATGACGTTGAAGCCTCGATCTCCAAAGCTAGGAAAGGGAAACCTGTAATACAGCAAGCGTCAGATAAGCCTACTGCTAAAGCCTGTATCCTGTTTACCAGCAATCTATCCGGCAGAATCAGCAGAATTCTCGCCAAATACAACATCAGGACCATCCACAAGCCACCTCCGAAGATTAAGCATCTGTTGAGACCACTGAAAGACAAACTGGACTTCCAAGTTCCGGGAGTGTACCGCATTCCCTTTGAATGTGGGATACCATATATAGGACAAACTGGAAGGACCATCGCTACTAGAATAATCGAACATGAACAGAGCATTCGTTTAATGCAACCTGAGAAGCCTGGGCTGGCAGAGCATTGTTTTGATAACGACCATAGAGCCAATTTTCGGGAGACAACCAGCTTGGCAAAATGCAACAGTTACTGGGAGCGGAGAATTAAGGAGGCTTTGGCGATTTCCTCTGAAAGGAGCACGCTTAATCGTGATGCTGGATTTCGGTTCAGCACCTCTTGGAAACTGGCCTTAAAAATGGAAATCCGTCGAATTAAGAAGCAAAGATCAATACAGCATGATAATCAAGTTAAGTAGTTATGTTTCGTTGACAATTTTCTATACTCACGCCATCTCCTGAGCTGGCATTTAATTTACTGAAAACAGGCTTTTGTTCAGTAATGCAAATTTTGATAGTGTTTTGTCTTTGTTTGTAGTTGTTATATCCAGTATTTCATTTGTGGTTATAACATTTTATAAATATCCTCATGATAGGAGAGATGCACGCTCCCGAAACGTTAATATCTAATCATCTTTTCACCTGGCTGGCTGCCCGAGAAGAAAGTGAAAGCAGTTTAAAGTATGTGTCGATGTATGGGTGAAGATATTTGTTAGTACTGTCTACTGCTACCAGATGATGTTGCTACTTCCCATAGATGGCACACTGGAGCATCAATTGTACTGTCTTGTGAGTGCACTTGTGAACATCAGTGAAACAACATGGAAGCAGACAAGCACAGGCAAAGGTGGACCGTGTGGTTTCTCTGGAGGGAAGGAGTGACTGCTTCAGACATCCACAATAAGTTAGTGGCCATATGTGGGGAGTCTGCACCAAGTCGTAGGTTCGTGTTTCGTTGGGTGTCCGAATTCAAAGATGGAAGGGACTGTGTTGAAAAATGCAAAAGTACTGGGCTTCCAGCAATTGCACGCAAACCAAACAATACCCAATATCTCCTGATATTGGAGAACAGGTGAATCACATTTGATGAATTAGTGCAGGCAACAGGTCTGTCACGGGAAACGCTCCGCACTATAATCCATGAAGATTTGATGATGAAAAAAGGTGAATGCATAATATGATACATACCCTCACAAATGCACAGAAACAAAAGCATGTGGAGGTATGTCAACAGCTGCTGCAACAATATAGTGTAGATCCAGAGGAATTCTTTGCGAAACTGGTCACCATTGACGAGTTACAGTTTTTCCCTGAGACCCATGAAAATAAATGCCGGTCTATGGAGTGGAAGCTGAATGTGAGCCCTTGTCCCAAGAAGTCACGGCCAGGACTGTTTGTTCGGAAACACTGGCAACTGTGTTCTGGATCAGAAAGAGATACTGCTGGTGGATTGGTTCCCTCCCAATATGACCATCAACATGAGCGGTACTGCAATTCACTGCAACAACTCCGACACACTCAACAATGCCACCATAAAAAAATGGGACCATGATACTCTTCAACAATACAATGCACGACCACATGCCAGTCGCCAGACCATGGCCACCATTTGTATACTAGGGTTTACTGTGCTGCTACATCCTTTATATTCACCCAATTTGGCTCCTAGTGACTATGTTCTATTCGACTCAATGAAAGAGGTAATGCAGTGTAAGACATTTACCACTAATGACAAAATTCATGCAGTTGTCCATCAGTAGTGCCGGGATACCCCCAAAGAATGGTTTGCTATGCAAATAGGGTAGCTGCCAGAACGATGGTACAAGTACATAGACATTGGCGGGAAATACCTGTAATGTTACCTGAATGAGTGTTGAATATATGTTGTTGTTTTCAAATGCTAGGCTTTGGCAATGAAGCCATTAGCTCTCTTGCTCTCCAATATTTCTGTGTAGTGGATCCGGCAGGTAGGACTTCATAGGTTAGAAGATGTTCTTCAGTCATTTCCTCTTCTGTGTTGTCAAATGCTAGGCTTTGACAATGAAGCCATTGGATCTCTTGCTCTCCTATATTTCTGTGTAGTGGGTCCGGAAGGTAGGGCTTCACAGGTTAGAAGATGTTCTTCAGTCATTTCCTCTTCTTTGTTGCACAGAGGACAATTTGGACATGTATAAATTCCTATTCCATGTAAGGGTTTGGCCAAATAATCATGTTCCGTAAGTAATCTAAAATTTGCTACTGCAGCTTTACGTGGGATTTCTGGATTTTTAATTAAAATGTTCCATTTTTTTATCTTTGGATTTGTTAGATATTGATTGGTCTCGTGTGTTTTTATATTTGCTTTTGATTAATCTTTTTATGGATGTAAAAGGTAAGTTTTTACTTTTGTTCTGAATTAAATTTGCACCTATTTTGGGCAAGAAAATCAGCTGATTCATTTCCACAATGTGCAGGTATCCACTGTAATATAATTCCTTTCTGTAGTTTTTGAAGTTGTTGGATCATTTTGTGACATTCTTTAATTTGGATTGACCTCATTTTATATGAACTTATTGCATATAATGCTGCTTTAGAATCAGAAAGTATGGCAGCATTTTTAAATTTATCTATTCTGTATAGAAGCTGTTGGAGTGAAATATGAATATCCGTTACTTGTGCATCAAAATTTGTTGTGTGGTATCGTGCTGGTTGATAGAATGAGAACAGTGCACACTTAATTCCTGCTCCTGAGTTGTTGTCCAAGTTAGATCCATCTGTGTAGATATGTAACCAGTCTTCAGGTGGGTATCTATTGTTCACAGTTTCTAATGTTAGTGCTTTTAGTACAGGTTTGAAAGTTTCAGATTTTGGAACTGTTTATTCTAAATCTAATTGAATATAAATTGGTTCAAAAGTCAGTGGGTTTTCTTTGATTAAATTGTTTTCTTTAGAATTAGGAAGATTCAGATCTGTTTTTAATTCCATAACTTTGTGTAGGAAACTTGTTTGTGTTTTCATCTTGATTGGTTTTAGTAATCTTTTCTCCCATTTTGTTGTTTTTAACCGCAACATTTTTTCATGTTGTATTAGTGCCTGCTCCTCTAAAGTTAGATGTATTGGATAGTTCCGAGTCAAGGCTTGCATTGCCGTGGTTGGAGTTGATTTTGCTGCACCGGTTATTAGTTGCAGGGCCTGATTTTGGCATACTTCTAGGTGATTTATGTTAGAACTGTTTGCTGTAATTATTACCTCTGCATTATAAAGAAGTATTGGCTAGATGAATGTTTTGTATGTGGTGGTCATTGTTTCCCAATTACTGCCCCACTTGACTCCAGCTAATCTTTTTAAAATTAAAAAATTTTTTGTTGATTTGTTTACTACTGCTTCAATATGATGTCTCCAAGATAATTTTGAATAAAAAATTGCTCTTAAATATTTTGTTTCATATGTTTGTTTCAGGTTTGTTTTCTTGAACTGCGATTTTGTTTTTTAAGCTAAATATTTGAAATGTTTCGAAATGTAACTGTATTGGAACACCACAGTGAAGCGAAATAATTATTAAATTATAGATGAGTCGTATTTATTTCACATCATATATATCAATACGACTCATCTATAATTTAATAATTTGAAATGTTTTTTTATCAGTATTTATTTTCATCAAATTGTTGTCAGTCCACTTTTCCAGTAGTATCAGAGTTTGTTCAATGTATTGTTCCTGTAAACAAACAAAAAGTTGCAGTGCCAATCATTTTGAATGCCCCTAGTATAATTTAGGTATGTAGTTAGATTTTGTTTTTAACTGTCATTTTCTTCTTAAACTTTCTACGAAAACACATAATGTTATTAGTTATGATGTGCCTGATTCTGCCATAAGAGCATTACATATATTGTGTATGTGAAACAATTGATTAAACCTCCGTGTCATCTGGGAAATGTTTAAGTTTAGATTTAAAGAGGACTAGGAATGTCAGCATTTATTCACAACTTTTGGCTTTTTCAGAGGAAGAACAGCTCCTTCGTCAAATGCTGACACATTTTTTCCTGTTATTTGCATCAAAATGTGCTTGGAGTCAAGAAATGTTGGAACAGGCATTCCTGCTAACAATAAGGACCGTTTTTCAAGCCCCTCCAACCTCTCCATTAACAGAAATAGACCAGGAAATGGTCATAAAGATAATGTTGAATCTCACTCGTCCTGGAATCAACCAGACTGAATCTCAGGTGAGTGTTAGCTTTCTTTGTGCTTGTTCAAGAAGGTAAGAATTTTAGAATCCATATTGAAAGAGAAATTTATATTAAGATGTTTAACACATTTTTAAGAGTAGTTTACACGATATATCTGTAATTATTAGATGATTTCATAAGGCTATATTTTTGCTAATACTTAATACGAGGGTGGGTCAAAAAGTAATGCCTCCTATTTTTTTTTCTCTTTTAATTGCCAAGAAAATTGAATCCAATTTACATAGCTTGAAAACTACAACATTGACGATTAATTTGTCACTATTCAATATAATCTGCGTCCTTTTCCACAGTTTTGGTCCACCTTTTAACTAGGGCATGTATTCCAGTGTGGTAAAACACACGGTCTTGCTTCCTAAGCCATTGACACAGAGGTTTTCACAGCCTCCTCATCTTCAAAATGAATCCCACGATGAGCTTCCTTTAGTGGCCCGAACAGATGGAAGTCTGATGGTGCCTGGTCAGGGCTGTATGGGGGGTGAGGTAAGACTTGCCATCCCAATTTCTCAATTTCTGCAGTGATGTAACGGCTGGTGTGTGGTCTTGCATTGTCATGCAAAAGAACAACATCCGCCATAATTTTTGTTGGGTGAACTCGGTGAAGACGTGCTTTCAGCTTTTTGAAATTTCTGATGTATTGAACAGAATTTATTGTGCATCCTAGCTCCAAAAAATCAATGAAAGCACACCCTCTGCATCCCAAACACTGTCGCCATAACTTTCCCTGCCGACCGCTGAGTTTTGAATTTTTTTTTCTTCGGTGATATGTAATGCCATTCCATTGACTGCCTCTTTGATTCAGGTTCAGAAAAAATGAACCCACGTTTCATGTCCAGTAACAATTTTTTCCAGAAACTCCTCTCCCTCCAAATTGAAGCGCTGCAAGTGTTCGGAGGCTATTGTTTTCCTTGTTTCTTTGTTTTGGGCGGTTAACATTCTTGGTACCCAACGTGAACAAACATTTGAGTAACCCATTGTTGAATAATCGTCGTCACACTGCCTTTACTGCGGGAGGTAATGCAACACAATTCACCTGTTACCCAGCGATCACCACGAATGATGTCATCAACTCGCTGAATGTTGCATAGAGTTACTGCAGTCACCGGCCTGCCGCTTCGCTTTTCATCTGCCAGTGGTGTTTGCCCTTCAGCTTCGTTACAGCGACGAACCCATCGTCTAACAGTGCTGACATCCACCATTGCATTACCATACACACTTTTTAGCCTTTCGTGAATGCGAATTGGCATTTCCCCTTCTGCAGTCAAAAATTCAGTCACAGAACGCTGTCTAATATGAATGTCGATGTCGGCCATTTTGCAAGAGGATGCAGTGCTGTCACCTGTTGACTTAGGAAGTTACTACTGCAGGGGATTGGAGAAGAAGGTTTGAGAAATTGTGCCAAATTCAAAGTTTTCACATAACTTATTTAAGGAAAAAAAAAATAGGTGGCATTAGTTTTTGACCCACCCTCGTACAAATAAACCATCATACAATCACTTGAAGGAGGGAAGTTTGAAGTCTTTTCACCTTAGATGCACTCGATGTGAGCACCATGTGTAATACTGCATACATCCAACCAATGATCCCATTCATGTCATATCCTCTCAAGCATGTCTTGTGATGTTCATGGCTGCGGTAAAGCAATTCCTAAATTCCACCAGTGTCGCTAGAAGTGGAGGGATGTAAACCCACAGGAAGAACATGATTATGAACCTAGAATGTATTCAAACGGGTCACAATTCTTTAACTCAAATTTTAAATTCAGTTTTTTCTGCTACTTATGTTTCCTTTAATCAGAAAGCATTGGAGCTAGAGAACTAAAATTTTCAGCGCTACTGTATAACTCTCAGATTAACTTAATGGCCCCTATTCATAGATTCACTTTGGTCTAGACTATTTTCCGACTTATTTGGTCCATATTATAGGCGGTCTAACTTTTTGACATTTATAGACCATAAAACATCTTGGACCAAGATAAGCCATGAACCAGCAAGAAGCAAATGTTACACAATGAAGAGAGATTCTTCTGCGCATGCGCAAGTCCCATAGAGTGGTAAACAAACCACAGTTACCTACAAGTTTATAAATCTCTATGGCAGTCTCACAGCTGTTTCTTAATGTTCAAGAGTATAAGTTCGGTGTTCTGTGAACATGGAGTTAATGAAGAATCGTGCATTCAGTTGATCTGAGGAAGAGAGAAAGTGCTTGTTTTCTAAAAGGATAGACATAAAAGAAAATAAGTCAGTCTGAGAGTTTACTGCAATTTTTTGGAGGAAAAGAATGAAGTATTCTCTATTCCAATGTGTAAGGACTATGATACAATGAAGCACAAAATTAATATAATTTTGAGTCGAACTAATACTCAATGCTCCATTTATTGCTATTATTTACCTAGAACGTGTTTCACCTTATAATAAATCAATCCAATAATATCATTCCATCATATTCCATCCATCATTATATATATATATCATATTGAGTCTTATCAATAATCCAATAATATCATTCACATTGCAGAATACAATGAATTCAGTGCTGAATTGGTAAAAAAGAAAATTGATAAATTCAAAAGACAACAAAGATGCAAACAAGTAACTACTCTTTCCCCAATCAGCAATGAAACTTCATACATAAAATTTACATATCATCCCAGAGCTACACACCTTTTCCAAAAAGTCTTCAAAGAGCACAATATTACTTTGGCCCCACAGAACAAATTTAGCGTACAACACCTTTTGAAATCACATAATACAAAGGAGATACCCACAGACAAAACATCAGGTGTGTACTGGATAAACTGCAAAGGCTGTGACAAATTTTACACTGGAAAAACAAAAAGGAACTTGAACATTAGGCTTAAAGAACATTTTAGGAACATCAGGAACGAAGAAATAGATAAATTGGCGGTAGCGTACCATTTTTGGAAGGAGAATCATGATATAGAATGAGAAATCCACTTATTAAAAAGTGTCCAAGGTCCAGCTGCATTAACCACATGGGAAAAAATCTTCATTAAGAAATATGAAAGAAAATTGTTTAATTTCAACACTACCTTTAATGAAAACCCAAACTTCAAGTTCATCAAGGTACCGACAGATGCACCTGTCGCCTCCATTGAGTTAACGAAACCAACGTCCATTAGTCGACAACAGCTGATGATGTTAGGAAGATCCTAACAAAACGCGTTCTAATCCTTGTTTGACATAAGCTTGCCCCGTATCTCTTAACGGTCACGTGACCATATCACCTCTCATTGGCTGCTGTTGTGTGTAGACTGTTGTGCGGTAAAAATTAGTTCGTTATTTAACATGGTGATATATCTTTATATGTTGGAAGAGAATTGTCAAATTTATATTTTTGTGACTGAATTAAATATATTACGCAACAGAGCTGACTTATCTTAAATGCATGTTAATTCTTAAACGAAGTATAGAGGAGGTTCCTTTGCTCTAAGCCCGCATTTCACATGGCACAATAGCACGTGCTTCAGCTGTGCTGTGCCGAATGCAAGAGCTAAATTATATTATTGATCGTTTATTGCACGTGTACTTATTATATGTATAATGGCAATGTCTACCGCCAGTTTTTCGCTGTAGCATCGTAAGGGAAAACCTTAACAAAGCGGCGAGAAAAGAATTGTGATGCATGTGTTTAATACACTCACAGAGAAGAATCCGTCTTTTGTCAGTGAGAGAAGTCGAACAGCTGTGCTCTGAAGTTACATGTGTGAGTATTAGATCCGTAGGGACATCGTGGCATGAAATTGAGACAACAGGAGAACTTATCACTCCAGGGGTGATATTGCTGTGTGGCGAAGACGTTATTTAAGGACAATCAAACTGTACCAAGATACAAGTCGCAAAATATACCACCTTGACGAGACTTGGGTGAAAGGACACACGAATAGTAAAGTATGGCGTGACACAACTTTTAAGACTGAAAGACAAGCATTTTTGCAAAGTATGTGTGCTGGTTTAAACAAATCCCAGTGGAAAAGGCCAAAGGCCTTTCATTATAAACTTGTTTTAGTTTCATTGCACATTCATTCAGTTCCAACTGGCTCAGTTTCATTGTAAACTTGTAATCTTGCATGCCTTTATATTCTTATTTGTATGATTTTATCTATCTTCCTGGCAATTATTATGACGTTTACTGCAGGTTATAAATGTGACGGGATGGCACCGCCTATGGCCTATGACGCGAAAGCATTAGCCAATTAGGGTGAGGGGGAAGGATCTTGCATGCGGAGTGATACATGTCAGCGGGGCAAGGTTATATGAAACAGAGATTAGGTAAATACTAGCAATAAATGGAGCATTGAGTAATTTGTTCGACACAAAATTATAGTTTGTATTTTTGCTCTTCTCTTTAATTCTTTAAACATAAATAATATATTATTGTTGGTGTCTGTTTTAGGTTCATGTTCATAACAACTTAGCTTTTGCACTGTGTAATGAAGTATTAAACGAGAGTGATACATACAGTATACAGATTTTGCTACGAGGTCTGACCCTTCTAGAGCTCAACTTGGAGGATCCTGTGACTACTAAGAATCTTACTGTCTTGGCAGATCAGGTAGCCAAAGTAAGTATGTGCATTTTGTTAGAAAATCATTCAATGTTTCAATCATTTAGGTTTTTATAACTAAGAAATAAGCTGTTATTCAATGTATACTAATTTTGAATTTAGAATCACTAAAGTTTCTGCCGAAACTTAACAAACTCTAGAGTATTGTACAAAGGAAAACAATAAACAAGTGATACAATTACATAGAAAATGAAACTAGTTACAGTGAAGTAATAAATATTACACAAATAAAAATATTTGCCACTTAGGCTTCACTTATCTTAACAAATTGGTGTTGATACTTCTTTTCAAATGGAAGTCGATTTCGTAAACAAATCATTTGCATCCTCAGTCCACAGATAAACTCCGTTGTCAAGGATAATGGTTACTGTGCCTTTCTTATGTTTTTTTAGTATTATCAACATCTGAAAACGAAACAAACCTAAAAGAATCAACTGTTGGTATTTCGAAATTCATTATGCGATGTTTATTTTTAAAATAAACATTTTTTCCCACACTATTAAATCTATGGGAACATTTTTCCATTTATACCCCGCCTTTAACTACTATGGTCATATCGGCGGCCGTTCTCCTATGGGAACATTTAATTGTTTTAATAACTTAACTTTGGGATTTATTTCATGGTTAAATGACCAAAAATGATCTGCTTCGGCCGATTTATCTGTTTGTTTATACTTAAAGTTACGAAAATGTCTTTCGTTCTGGTTTCCAAATTACGTTTCATTTTTCCGATATAAACCTGATCACAATCTAAGCAATTAAATTGATAAATACCAGATTTTTTATTACTAGGAATTTTATCTTTTTTTAGAAAAATGTAGTAAATTTTTAGTACCATTTATTTTGAGGAACTAAGTTATACCAACTTCTTTAAAAAAAAAATTGAAAATGTTTATTAAACCAAGGATGGTAAGTAAATTTAGATAATAAGAAATAATAACAAATTAGATTTTGTTATTTATAGGAAATCTACTCATATTGATAATTACATAAAAAATAAAAGTTTTAACACTTCTTCACATAAATTTGCTGTTTTTAGTAGTTTGATTTATATATTCATAAATATACCCCTGAATAAAGAAGAATGTAATAAAGAATATAAACATATTATTAATACTGCTTTAAATAATGGGTTTAATAAAGATTTTATACAAAATAAGATAGAAAAATTTAAATATCAGAAAACTGTTAATGATATTTCTACTCTTAAAAAATAAAAGATGATTATAAATTTAAAAAATTTACTTACCATCCTTGGGTTAATACATTTTCAAATTTTTTTTAGAGAAGTTGGTATAACTTTAGTTCCTCAAAATAAATATAGTATTAAACATTTACTACATTATTAAATTTTAGATGAGTCGTATTTTTTACACATCTGCTTCACTTTCGTACCTATTTTGAGGACATGTTTCGCAAATCATCGTTTGCATCTACGGCTCTTATGCGACTAAAGTTTGATCCAGCGGTGTGGGTAATTCTGGGGTTGCTGCTGCCATCTGTTGATTTAGTGATGAACTTAAATGTGGGATTCTCTTCTGGCGGGATTTCAAAGTTCATTAGTTGGTTTTTATGTTTTTCTATGTATATCCTCTCCCATATGACGAGTTCACTATGTTTTTGTACGTATTTTAATAATTTGGTGCTATCTTCAATTTCATGATTTTCAGACCAGAAATGAGCTGCAATTGCGGACTTATCAATATTTTTGTATCTTAAGTGCCTGAAGTGTTCTTTCTTTCTAGTGCCTATGTTTCTTTTTGTCCTCCCTATGTAAATTTTTTCACTGTCTTTACACTTAATCTTGTAAATGCCTGACTTTTCCTCTGGTTTTATCTTATCAGTATTATTACTGTGAAGTAGGTTTTTAATGTTGTAATTGTTTTTTGGTGCCAATGTTATATTGTATTTCTTGAATATTTTTTGGAACTTTTTTGTGGCCCAGGGGTGGTAAGTAAATTTAGCAAATCTAATTTCTTGTTTTATTGGTGTGAGAGTTGTGATCTGTTTTAATCTCTTTTGAAGTTTGAATAATTTTAGTTTTTTATCTACAAGGTTTTTTCCATATCCATTTTTAATTGCAGTTTTAGTTTTAAAAAACTAAAATTATTCAAACTTAAGAGATTAAAACAGATCACAACTCTCACACCAATAAAACAAGAAATTAGATTTGCTAAATTTACTTACCACCCCTGGGCCACAAAAAAGTTCCAAAAAATATTCAAGAAATACAATATAACATTGGCACCAAAAAACAATTACAACATTAAAAACCTACTTCACAGTAATAATACTGATAAGATAAAACCAGAGGAAAAGTCAGGCATTTACAAGATTAAGTGTAAAGACAGTGAAAAAATTTACATAGGGAGGACAAAAAGAAACATAGGCACTAGAAAGAAAGAACACTTCAGGCACTTAAGATACAAAAATATTGATAAGTCCGCAATTGCAGCTCATTTCTGGTCTGAAAATCATGAAATTGAAGATAGCACAGAATTACTAAAATATGTACAAAAACATAGTGAACTCGTCATATGGGAGAGGATATACATAGAAAAACATAAAAACCAACTAATGAACTTTGAAATCCCACCAGAAGAGAATCCCACATTTAAGTTCATCACTAAATCAACAGATGGCAGCAGCAACCCCAGAATTACCCACACCGCTGGATCAAACTTTAGTCGCATAAGAGCCGTAGATGCAAACGATGATTTGCGAAACATGTCCTCAAAATAGGTACGAAAGTGAAGCAGATGTGTAAAAAATACGACTCATCTAAAATTTAATAATTTTTCGCTTCACTGTGGTGTTCCAATACGGTTAAATCTCGATTTACTACATTTTTCTAAAAAAGATAAAATTCGTAATAATAAAAAATCTGCTATTTATCAATTTAATTGTTTAGATTATCATAAGGTTTATATTGGAAACACGAATTGTAGTTTGGAAACCAGAAAGAAAGAACATTTTCGTAACATTAAATATAAACAAACTGATAAATTGGCCGTTGCAGATCATTTTTGGTCATTTAACCATAAAATAAATCCTGAAGTTAAATTATTAAAACAATTAAATGTTCCCATAGATTTAATAGTGTGGGAAAAAATGTTTATTTTAAAAAATAAACATCGCGTAATGAATTTTGACATACCGACAGTTGATTCTGTTTTTAGGTTTGTTTCGTCTTCAGATGTTGGTAATGCTTAAAACATAACTTAACAAAAGAAAAAACATGGTAACCGAGATTTCCTTAACAACGGAGTTTGTTTGTAATAAACTGAAGACGAATGCAATGTGCCTTCGAAATCGATCTTAGAAAGAAGAAAGAAGTATTAACATCAACTTCTTAAGATAAGTGGAGATTCATTAACAAATATTTATATTTGTGTAATAAGTGATACAATACTTAAAATCAAATAATTTATGCAATAACATACAAAAAAACAGTATATCTGACCATACAGACAGTACAAAATAAAAACGATATGATGCTTGATATCAAAATAGAAAATCAGGAAATGAAAAACAAGACTGTACTAATTTTCTTGGGGTTGTTTTGGATAAAAATCTAAGGTGGGAAAAACACATTGACAAAATTTGTAAAAAAATCTCTTCAAGCTTATTCGTACTAAAACAAATGGCAAAACTTGTTCATGCAGATGTCCTATTAAACATTTATTACGGATTAATATACCCACATCTTTCATACAGTATTACAGTATGGGGACAAAGTGCAACACTACATACAAACAGGCTATTTACATTACAGTAAAGAGCCATTAGAATCATTTTGGGATTAAACAGACAGGAATGATGCAGAGAATATTTTAGGAAACTAAACATTCTAACACTATATTCATTATATATAGTTGAGATAATTATGCTTGCAAAAAGAACGGAAAACAGCAATAAAATGAATAATCAGATACATGAATACAACACGAGGGGTAATTCAGATTTTCATCTACATTCCCATAGGTTAGAAATATACGAAACCAAGCCATCAGTGGTTGCATGTTTGCTTTATAACAAACAACCACAACAGATAAAACATATAAAATGTATACATAGATTCAAAAGAGAAGTAAACAAATACTGTATTGCTGGAACCTTTTACTCCTTAGACGAATTTACAAATGGTATTTAAGTCATAGCTGTAAAATTATAAAAATTTAGTAAGACAACTGTAATAGAATGTAATATTAAAAAGTGTAAAGGTAGTTACGAAACTATTGTGTAGAAATAGATTTATATAGGTACGTTCATATGCATTAGTATAGGTGCACATGTAATTCATTGTAAATGTTTTTTCTTTTGTTTTGTAATATGTTTAATCCCATGTATTTCTGTTGTTTGACGATGCTATGAATTACTTAGTGATTTTTACAGCAGATAATACGAGGGTGGGTCAAAAAGTAATGCCTCATTTTTTTTCTCTCTTTAAATTGTCAAGAAAATTGAATCCAATTTACATAGCTTGAAAACTACAACATTGACAATTAATTTGTCACTATTCAATATAATCTCCGTCCTTTTACACAGTTTTGGTCCACCTTTTAACTAGGGCATGTATTCCAGTCTGGTAAAACACGGTCTTGCTTCCTAAGCCATTGACGCACAGACATTTTCACAGCCTCCTCATCTTCAAAATGAATCCCATGATGAGCGTCCTTTAGTGGCCCAAACAGATGGAAATCTGATGGTGCCAGGTCAGGGCTGTATGGGGTGTTCGGTAAGACTTGCCATCCCAATTTCTCAATTTCTGCAGTGGTGTAACGTCTGGTGTGTGGTCTTGCATTGTCATGCAAAAGAAGAACATCCACCATAGTTTTTGTTGGGTGAACTCGGTGAAGACGTGCTTTCAGCTTTTTGAGAGTTCTGACATTGAACAGAATTTATTGTGCATCCCTGCTCCAAAAAGTCAATCATAAGCACACCCTCTGCATCCCAAACACTGTTGCCATAACTTTCCCTACCGACCGCTGAGTTTTGAATTTTTTTTTTCTTTGGTGACGTGTGATGCCATTCCATTGACTGCCTCTTTAATTCAGGTTCAAAAAAATGAACCCACATTTCGTCTCCAGTAATAATTTTTTCCAGAAACTCCTCTGCCTCCAAATTGAAGCGCTGCAAGTGTTCGGAGGCTATTGTTTTCCTTGTTTCTTTGTTTTGGGCGGTTAACATTCTTGGTGCCCAACGTGAACAAACATTTGAGTAACCCAGTTGTTGAATAATCGTCATCACACTGCCTTTACTGAGTGAGGTAATGTGACACAATTCACCTGTTGTTCCCCGGTGATCGCCACAAATGATGTCATCGACTCACGAATGTTGCATGGAGTCACTGCAGTCACTGGCCTGCCGCTTCGCTTTTCATCTGCCAATGGTGTTTGCCCTTCAACTTCGTTACAGTGACGAACCCATCGTCTTAACAGTGCTGACATCCATCATTGCATCACCATACACATTTATTAGCCTTTCGTGAATGCGAATTGGCATTTCACCTTCTGCAGTCAAAAATTCAATCACAGAATGCTGTCTAATACGAATGTCGATGTCAGCCATTTTGCAAGAGGATGCAGTGCTGCCACCTGTTGACTTAGGAAGTTACTGCTGCAGGGGATTGGAGAAGAAGGTTTGAGGAATTGCGCCAAATTCAAAGTTTTCACGTAACTTACTTATTTAAGGAAAAAAGAATAGGTGGCATTACTTTTTGACCCACCCTCATAAATGAAATGAAATGAGAAAAAAAAAATTGAACTCATTAGTATAGAATGATTTTCTGTATTAAGCGTTCAACTACTTCATATCCAGACAAATCTGTTTATTCAAAGTAAGAGTAGCTTTTTGCTCTTGTCTGATCTACCTACAGCTTTCAATGTCTTTTATGTGAACAATGTTGCATCATTTTGATATCATTGCAGATTGGTACCACATTGAAGAGGAAGTGATAAGTTGAACCATTGCATTTCTTCCACCACATGTCTGTTTAGTACAGTAAAGGAATTTTGTCATTCTGTCTTTGAGTTATAGAACTTTGTGCCTTGATTAAGGATGCGATTTCAAGCAATACAAAATAATTGGTTACTATGATTTTGAGTCGAACTAGTTCTCAATACTCCATTTATTGCCAGTATTTACCTATAATGCATTTTTTTTTTGGACCTTCCTAACGTCATCAGCTGTTGTCTACTGTATGTTGATTTGAACCAACAACTGTTAGGAAGATCCTAACGAAATGCGTTCTAACTAAATAATATCAAAAATGGAGTAGTACTAGTTTGACACAAAATTACAGTAATTTTGTTCTTCATTGTATCATCGTCCTTACTAATTGGACTAATTGGTTACTATTTACATCAGTTAATTATTAATTCAATGGTGACTATCATTTCTTCATTTGATGAAAATTTCTTACCACCAAGCCAAATTTTCAATTTTGGGAACAAGAAGAAGTCACCTGGGGCTAAGTCTGGTGAATAAGATGGATGAGGAATCAATTCAAGCTGCAACTCATGCACTTTCGCCATTGCAATTGCTGATGGGTATGATGGTGCATTATCCTGGTGAAAGAGACTTTTTTGCATTTCAGTCTTGGTCTCTTCAGTCAACTCATGTTGCAAACAATCCAGCAATGAAGCATAATAAGGTCCACTTAATCCTGGTCTAATTGTTATGTACTTTGATATGTTTTTACACTTCATACGAGGATCGTTGAAGTCAGTCTTGGACTTTGTTTAAAAACAAATAGAAGATCAAATTTCAAAATGTGGAAAGTGGATTTATTTTTCTCCAGCTACAGTTATAAACCTATCCTAACATTTGACTAATGCCTGAAATGCTTCAGCATAGAAAGATTTACAATTCCGACGGAACCATTGTAGGACATCATGCTTCATTTCATCATGTTGAAATGTTTTCCTCCAAGGAATTCCTTCAGCGGCCCAAACAGGTGGAAATCACTTGGCGCTAAGTCAGTACTAAAGAGAGGAGGAGGGGGGGGGGGTGTGGCAAGATCTCCCAGCCGAATTCCATCATTTGGAATGTGCAATGAGCAGTATGTGATCGTGCATTGTCTTGCAAAAAGAGAACATCCTTTGTGATCAAACCCGGACGTTTCTTCCGTAAACTCTTAGGCACATCACACAGAACAAGACAGTAATACTCACTGTTGATAGTGACACCATGGAGTAAAAAATTAACATGAATAATGCCTTGTTATCCCAGAATACACTTGCCATACCTCTACCAGCAGACACAACTGTTCGAAATTTCTTGGGAGGTGGTCAGTCCATATGCTTCCACTGCATCTATGCTCTTTTGGATTCTGGGGTGAAATGATGAACACATTTGAAAGTAATGAGTTGGTATTCAAACACAAACATCACTTAAATTATCTTTCCTTGCACATGTTTCGGAGAACGTTTTGTGCCCATCGTCAGCAGTTATCCGACTGGTTGGATCTGTGGTTTCCTGAAGTGAGCTGGTTGTCTGTGAGATGAACTTCCAAAGAGTTTTCAGGCAGCAATTCAAAATTTAAAGTAAACTGTTTGTTTTTTATAATTATCAATTTTTCCCAAACATAGAGTTCGGTTGCATTTTTCCCTGCTCTGGTTCCCAGTATTCCAACAGATGAACTCATGCTACTCCTCATACAGACTAACATTTCAGCAGAAGAAATAGAAGATCTCACAAAACTTACCCATTTATGCATACATCAAAATTTCTTTACATTCAAAGGTAAATTCTGTCAACAGACCTCAGGCCTAACAATGGGCAATCCACTTTCACCATTCCTAGCCAACCTCTTTATGAGCTACTTTGAAACACATATTACATCACCCTTCCCATATATCTTCAAATACTGGTATAGATATGTTGATGATATTTTTGCCATTGTTCCATACAGATTCATACAAGATTCCTTAAAACTATTGAACATACAGTATAGAGCAGTAAAGTTCACAATAGAGATAGAAAAAGATGGTTTCTTAGATTTGAAGATAATTCATGAATTAAATAACATATCTTTTGGCATCTACAGGAAGCCAACACAAACAGATAATTACATCAAGAATGATAGCTACAACCCTACACCCCACAAACATGCAGTTTTGAACAGCTTAGCACTTAGACTAGTCAACATCCCATTGAAACAGAATGAAGACAACAAAGGATATAACCACATGATAAACATAGCTGCAATTAATGGATACAGTAAACAATTAATAGAAAAGAAAATTTGGACATTCAAGAAACAGAAACACATATTAGATACCACAAAATTAACAGAATCAAAACCCAAGACACAGTTTAGGAAATTCACATATCATCCCAGAGTGCTTCATAAATTCAACAAGATATTCAAGAAGTACATCACCCTAGTCCCAGTAAATAAATTGAGTTTAAAAAACTTATTATGCAACAACCTGAAAGACCCAGTACCTGAAAACAAGAAATCAGGTATATACAAAATCAACTGCTCACACTGCAATAAGTTCTACATAGGAAAAATCAAAAGAAGTTTACATATTAGATTACAGGAACATATGAGATGTGTGAAATACAAACAAATAGAAAAATCAGTAATAGCCCACCATTTCTGGTCTACCAATCATAAAATTGTACCAAATATAAAACTATTTAAGCCAGCCAGTAATGCAGCCGAACTCGATGTTTGGGAATTTCAATTTGTTCATCCTCTATATTTCATACAGAGGATACATCATTTTACATTATCAGAAAAACCTAAAAATACACCCAAAAGTCTACTATATGCACTGCTTAGAAACTAAAATGTACATTGTTTATTTTCCATTTTTTGCTTTGTACTCTTCCACACTATAAAAATCTTGTTCTGACAAATACCTTTTTATATTCTTAATATTACATAGTTTGGTATTCTTTAACATATTTAATGCTTTCATATATGTATATGCATGGAACAGTTAAAAATATTATGCTTCTTAAATATCTGCCTATAGCTAGATCTTCTCTCAACATTTTCAATTATTCGGATAGCTTTCTTTTGTAATCTGAAAATTTTTAACACCTCTTTTACATTTATATTACCCCATAAAGATATCCCATATTTTATATGTGAATAGATAAATGCATAATACACTTGTTTTAAGGTTTTATTATCCAAGTTCGTCTAACTTGTTTCATTATGTATATACCTTTATTTAGTTTTTTTATTATATGTTCTATGTGTTGCTTCCATCCTAGGTGTTTATCAATTACTACCCCCAAAAGTTCTGTTTGGCATGTTTCTGGAATATGTTCACCATCAACAGTAATTTCTATTAATAAAATTTTGAGTCGAACTAATACTCAATGCTCCATTTATTCAATTAAATGGAGCATTGAGTATTAGTTCGACTCAAAATTGTATTAATTTTGTGCTTCATTGTATCATAGTCCTTAAACAACGGAGTAATTTTTATATTTGTTGAACACTTCTTGAGATCGAACTTTATCCAGCATGTCTTATTTAAATTTATCATTAGGTCAAAGTTTAAGAAATACTGTTTTACTATTTTTAGGATTTCCTTTGCTTTATCTTCCACTTCTCTTTATGTAGATTCATTTATTATTATGGTTATATCATCTGCATATCCTATTACAGTACCACCATGCTTCCTTATCAACTCAAAAAGGTCATTTATATAAAGTAAAAATAAAAATGGTCCCAATTTTGAACCTTGAGGTATACCTGATGTTACATATCCCCAGTCTGACTTAATATTTTCAATTTCTCCCTTTGTGTTCTTAAAATTTACTTCCACCCATTGCATTCGCTTTTTTAGATAAGATTCAACCCAATCTTGTGCAATTCCTCGTACCCCATATCTGTTTAGTTTTTCTATTAGTAGTTCTAAGTTATTGCAATCAAAAGCTTTACTTAGATCTATGAACACTGCAATAACTATTTCTCTTTTATTTAAGGCATTTATTATTGTGCTATTCACTTTATCTATCGCTTGTATTGTGGATTTGTGTTTTTGAAATCCATATTGTTCCTCCGCTATAATGTTCAGTTTTTTAATATAAGACTGTAATTGTTCTAAAAATAACCCTTCTATGATCTTCGAGTAACTACCACATAGTGTAATCGGTCTATAATTTTCCTTTTCTAACTTTCCACATTTCTGTTTGTATATTGGTCTTACAATAACTTTTTTTACTGTATCTGGAAAAATTCCCTGTGTCAGAGAGGTATTTATAATATGGCTCAATACCTCTGCCGTTTCCAGCTTTATAGCTTTGACAATTTCGTTTTAGATTTCATCCAAACTGCTAGATTTTTTTTTTTTAATTTTAACTTATCTATTTCTTTTATTACATCGTCTTTAGTTATCTCAAAAATTGCCATGACTTTAGCTGTGTTTTCTGTGTGATTAAGTTTTTGTCCTGTGAAGAAG
Organism: Mantis religiosa; assembly: GCA_030765055.1. NCBI lineage: Eukaryota > Metazoa > Arthropoda > Insecta > Mantodea > Mantidae > Mantis > Mantis religiosa. The sequence goes on from CM060950.1 coordinate 108,595,821, forward strand.
TATTTATGGTTTTGACTTTAACTATGTTTAAATAGTGGTTATTAAATATATTACAAATCTCTTTTGGACTTTCAATTACTTTATCATTATGCTTTATTTTTATGTTTTCAATTTGTTTACTGTTATTATTCTTATGGATTCTATTTACAATATTCCATATTGCTTTTGTTTTATTTTCTTATCTTTCAACTATTTCTCTATTGTAATTTGTTTTTGCAATTTCTATAACTCTCTTTGTTATTACATTATGGTCATTTATATATTTTAATAATTTTTCATTCATATGTGGTGTTTTTATTGAGTTTAGAAAGTGCATTCGTTTGAGGGATATTTTTTCCGCCTGTGCTAATTTTAATCCTTGTTAATGGGATTTCAGTGTCTAAACCGCACTTTATTATTTTATTGAATATATCATATTTTTCGCTTACATTTTGACTTTCATATACCCTATTCCAATTTGTTTGTTTCAAATAATCCTTTAATTTTTAATGCTTTCATTATCTACTTTTCTTTTATATATAAAAAATATTTTGTATTCTTTCTTTCTGTGTGTTAATTTTTAATATTTGCCCATAGTGATCTCCTATTCCTGTTTTTATTACCGATGCTTCCCATTTCAATTTTGGAAAATTTGTGAAAACATTGTCGATGCAGGATTGCGAAGTCTTAGTTACTCTAGTGGGTTTATCTATTCCCATTTGAGTTTGTTTTATGAGTCACTATGTTTACACTCAAACTTCACTTACTTGTTGTTGTATAATTGAAACGTTTTCAAGATCATTCGATCTCATCCTCAGCTGTTTGGTGACTAAATGAACCTATGGAATAAGAGGAAGGTTCATTTAGTCACCAAACAGCTAAGGATGAGATCGAATGATCTTGAAAACGTTTCAATTATACAAGTAAGTGAAGTTTGAGTGTAAACATAGTGACTCATAAATCAAACTCAAATATGAAGAATTCTTCACTGTTAATAATGCTTCTGCTTTTAATATTTATCTATTCCCGTTGATAAATTCTGTCTGTCTAGTAGTTCAGTCATTGTGCATTTTTCTTTGTTATTTTTAAGCATGTCAATATTTAGATCTCCCATTATTATTAACTTATTATTTTTTGTAATAGATTTAATACATTTTCTAAATTATTGAAAAATATTTCTCTATCTCCTGATGCCACCTCGCAAAGTGAGCCACCTCGAAAAGGTTGTTAATTATAAAAAACAAACAGTATACTTTAAATTTTGAATTGCCGCCTGAAAACTCTCTTTGGAAGTTCATCTTACAGACAACAGATACCACCACAGACAACCAGCTCACTTCAGGAAACCACGGATTCAACCAGTCGGATAACTCCTGATGATGGGGACAAACTGTTCTCTGAAACATGTCCAAATAAGGATAATTGAAGTGATGTTTGTGTTTGAATACCAACTCATTACTTTCAAATGTTAAATTCATCACTGTTTCTAACCTTTTGCTTCAAATAATGGTGAACCCATGTTTCGTCACATGTGATGCTGCGATTCAGAAAATTTTGGCCTTCCCTTTCATAGCGGTCCTTCAGTTCTCTATAGACTCCAACCCTTCTGTGTCTGTCAAAAGCAGACAGCTAGCTGCTTTGGGACCCAGCATGCACTCACTTTTCAGAACAACAAATGATCATGAATTATTGTTAAATTTTAGATGAGTCGTATTTCTTACACATATTGTGTTTACTATTCCTAATGACAGATTACACACCCCTGCAATTTCACACAGGTTAAGCGACGATTATCCAGGATCAGGTGCTCCACATGCCTAATGTTCTCAGGAATGGCTACTGAGGGCTGTGATCCACCACGACCAGGATCGTCAGTGATTGAGATATGGCCATCTTTGAAGTGCGTACACCATTCAAATTTCTTACTGCGACCGAATGTCTCATCACCGTACTGAGCCTGAAGTCTGTAAATTTCAGCAGGTTTTATGTCCTCGTTCACTAAAAGCTTCATCACAACACGCTGCTCCATGTGGACGTTCACACTGTTATCTGCCACCTTGAATAACGGTCTAGCCAGAAGCATGGGAAATGAGTACCATCTACCAGTAAAAGGACATTGGTGCCAGTGTCTACTGCATGCTAAACCTCCGGCCTAGATCTGCATTTAATCCTGAGAAAAAGAAATGTCCCAGATTGACTTGAACAATCCTCGTATTAACTATATTTACTATAAATATTTGATAGCATTATCCAAGTGTATGATAAAGTACTTAAGAATAATTGGAAAAATAGTTTGTTACAGATAAGGTAAGTTTGCGGCTCATACAGAAGTTTCAACAAAAGCTCGCAAATGAAAATTTATCAAGGAAGCGTGAATCAACCAATACTGCATCTGATGTACAATCTACAAATATAAATGCTACAAGTGTCTCAAATATGGACACTACAGGTGCAGAAAAAACTGTAGACACGGTAAGTAAACTCAGCTGTTTATTCCATTTAAGTGGGGTAAAACAATATTGTATCAAAAAGTTTTACTGTTGCAAAAATTTTGGTCGCCATACTAGAATGTGATTGACAGTTAGGAAGCACATGGAACAATGCTTTAAATAAATGGGAGGTGATGAGCACGTCATAATGGTTGTCATAGTAACGATCAGAGCGACCAATTAGAGTAGAGACGTTTCCATGACGTTAGATGCTAAACCTTGGTTGCTGATATTCTTAACACGTGCTTAGCATGACTTGTGGGCGAGCGAGTTACGCAAATGCTGCAATAAACACAATACCTTGGCATTTATTTCTCCTCTGATTACGCTGCATAAAGAGAACGCCTTCACGTATTTGCTGCTGTTCTTATTTTATATACAACAGTTAGAGATCCTGTAGTGGCAAGTTCCTTTGCATTTTATTTGTGGCAATTTGCCTTGGTTTACGTGTGTCTGAGTCCATGTATCTGTGCGTATGTTGTGATCATTTACAATTGTGTTTTAATGAATGTTTAATTATGTCTAAAAATTGTGACATGCGAAAACCTGAACATGCTCGGGAACCAAATAAAACTATATTTTGTAAAGGTATTCCGATTAAAGGACAGACACGGGAAATAATATGCTCTTTGAGAGAATACTTCGAAGAGGAGAAATTGAAAGTGGAGCCTATTATTCCATTCTACAACTTGTTATTTCCGTGGGGGATTCCAGCAGCTCTTTGGATGATGACGATGGCGGCAACATTGTTTATCAATCGAGCAGCAGTAACAACAATTCAAGTGATTCGGATATAAGCGGCATTTCCCCAGTTCAGTAAGCATCAAAATGTGACAGGTATGCCTCTTTTGTTACGATGATCTTTACATTCATGTGTTCTTGCATGTTTTAGCATTTGTATGTAGACCCACGACTTTACTATTGTCTTTGTGTATAGTATTATAAATAATAATAATAATTAATAATACCCATTGTAGTTGTAGCTGAATCACCTATGCACCCGTAATCCTATCGCGCTCTCCACGTGGCAGCAATAAGCGGCAACGTTGCCTCTCTCTCCGTACGAAATGTCAATCACTTTCTAGATTGGCGACCAGTATAGTTAAGCTGACATTGAAGTCAGTAGAGTTGATACTTTGTATTTTAATCACAGAATAAATTGGTGATAGTTGTGGAGTTAAGCTGAAGATAATGGAAAACAAGTAAATGATGCATATAGTTCACTGTTAACTTTTTAACATGTTGAACATGTTGGATGTTTTCCAGTTCAATGGAAAATGTGCATAGGTTTGCTCTTATGTGTTTCAGAAATTTTGGACTGTATTCACTGCAGCAGTGCACTTCCATTTCTGACGTGCTCAGTATTGCATTGTTCTATGTTTGTATCCTTAAGTTATAGAATAAGAAAAACAAACTTACAGTAAAGCCCATTGGCTTGCAGTTCAGAAGAAAACTGCAAAACATGTGTAAAGTGCACCAGCTAAAAGGCTGCTTCTAAAATCTTTAAATGACCTTGTTGTCGACGGGCCCTAAAACACCACACACTCACTCACTCTAAAATCTTTATTTTTATAAATTATAGGTTCTACATAAAAAGCAGAAGCTAACAAATAGTGAAATGTGTGTGTAGTGTTTAACGCCCGCTTTTACTACATACGGCACCGCAGGCTGTGACACTGATGATACATGAGATGAAGATGGAGCACCGGTGGAATGAGATGGCGGGAGAAACCGGAGGTCGCGGAGAAAACCCACTCCAGCGCCGTGTTGTCCACTACATATCTCACTTTGCGGTCGCCTGGGATCAAACACAGGCCGCCTTGGTGAGAGCCAAGCGGTCTAACCACTGAGCCACGGCGCGGCCTAACAAATAGTGATGAAACAAATATTACATAAAATTTAATAATGTCACAAACTTCACTCATTTTTTTTTTTTTTTTTTTTTTTTTTTTTTTTTTTTTTTTTTTTTTTTTTTTTTTTTAAAGAAAATTGAGGAAAATTCCTCAGAATTCAAGAGACTAGTTTTGCAACCACAACATAAATCCAGAACCAAAACTACTGAAACATACATCAGGAAAACAAGAACTATCCACATGGGAACAAATCTTCATTTCAAAAAATAGGAACAAAGTATTCAATTTCGACATCCCCCAGAAGGATTTGTTCAGCAAGTTCCTTGAGCCGCCACCAGAGGAGACCTGTGACAAGGTATCGTCAGCTACACCAACGAGAATCAGTCGAGAGCCGGCCGATGATAGAGGCAAAGCCTCTGAAACTAGTTCCGGAAAAATTTAAAAGTAAGTGTTGTCTAGTGTCTTTAATCGACTCTCTTTAAAGTTAATTTATCATAACAACACTGTTTTCAACACTTCCAAGAAAGTAATTCCCTAAACTAAATCTGCAGTTCAAGAAAACAAACCTGAAACAAACATATGAAACAAAATATATAGGAACAATTTTTTATTAAAAATTACCTTAGAGACATCATATTGAAGCAGTAGTAAACAAATCAACAAAAAAAATTTCAATTTTGAAAAGATTAGCTAGAGTCAAGTGGGTCAGTAATCGGGAGACATTGAACACCACATACAAAACATTCAAGCCAATACTTCTTTATAATGCAGTGGTAATAATTATAGCAAACAGTTCTAACATAAATCACCTAGAGGTATGCCAAAATCAGGCCCTGCGACTAATAACCAGTGCAGCAAAATTAACTCCAATCACGGCAATGCAAGCCTTGACTCGGAACTATCCAATACATCTAACTTTAGAGGAGCAGGTACTAATACAACATAAAAAAATGTTGTGGTTAAAAACAACAAAATGGGAGAAAAGGTTACTACAACCAATCAAGATGAAAACACAAATAAGTTTCCTACACAAAGTTATGGAATTAAAAACAGATCTGAATCTTCCTAATTCTAAAGAAAACATTTTATTCAAAGAAAACCCAATGACTTTTGAACCAATTAATATTCAATTACATTTAGAACAAATAGTTAAAAAATCTGAAACTTCCAAACCTGTACTAAAAGCATTAGCATTAGAAACTGTGAACAATAGATACCCACCTGAAGAATGGTTACATATCTACACAGATAGATCTAACTTGGACAACAACTCAGGAGCAGGAATTACGTGTGCACTGTTCTCATTCTATCAACCAGCAGGATACCACACAACAAATTTTGATGCACAAGTAACGGATATTCATATTTCACTCCAACACCTTCTATACAGAATAGATAAATTTAAAAATGCTGTCATACTTTCTGATTCTAAAGCAACATTATGTGCATTAAGTTCATATAAAATGAGGTCAATCCAAATTAAAGAATGTCACAAAATGATCCAACAACTTCAAAAACTACAGAAAAGAATTATATTACAGTGGATACCTGCACATTGTGGAAATGAATCAGCTGATTTTCTTGCCCAAAATAGGTGCAAATTTAATTCAGAACAAAAGTAAAAACTTACCTTTTACATCCATAAAAAGATTAATCAAAAGCAAATATAAAAACACACGAGACCAATCAATATCTAACAAATCCAAAGATAAAAAAATGGAACATTTTAATTAAAAATCCAGAAATCCCACATAAAGCTGCCGTAGCAAATTTTAGATTACTTACGGAACATGATTATTTGGCCAAACCCTTACACGGAATAGGAATTTATACAACTCCAAATTGTCCTCTGTGCAACAAAGAAGAGGAAATGACTGAAGAACATCTTCTAACCTGTGAAGCCCTACCTGCCGGACCCACTACACAGAACTATTGGAGAGCAAGAGAGCTAATGGCTTCCTTGCTACAACCTAGCATTTGACAACAAAGAAGAGAAAATGACTGAAGAACATCTTCTAACCTATGAAGTCCTACCTGCCGGACCCACTACACAGAAATATTGGAGAGCAAGAGAGCTAATGGCTTCATTGCCAAAGCCTAGCATTTGACAACAAAGAAGAGGAAATGACTGAAGAACGTCTGCTAACCTGTGAAGCTCTACCTGCTGGAACCACTACACAGAAGTATTGGAGAGCAAGAGAGCTAATGGCTTCATTGCCAAAGCCTAGCATTTGACAACAAAGAAGAGGAAATGACTGAAGAACATCTTCTAACCTGTGAAGTCCTACCTGCCGGATCCACTACACAGAAATATTCGAGAGCAAGAGAGCTAATGGCTTCATTGCCAAAGCCTAGCATTTGACAACAAAGAAGAGGAAATGACTGAAGAACATCTTCTAACCTGTGAAGTCCTACCTGCCGGACCCACTATACAGAAATATTGGAGAGCTGGAGAGCTAATGGCTTCATTGCCAAAGCCTAGCACTTGACAACAAAGAAGAGGAAATGACTGAAGAACATCTAACCCGTGAAGTCCTACCTGCCGGACCCACTACACAGGAATATTGGAGAGCAAGAGAGCTAATGGCTTCATTGCCAAAGCCTAGCATTTGACAACAAAGAAGAGGAAATGACAAGAACATCTTCCAACCCGTGAAGCCCTACCTGCCGGATCCACTACACAGAACTATTGGAGAGCAAGAGAGCTAATGGCTTCATTGCCAAAGCCTAGCATTTGACAACAAAGAAGAGGAAATGACTGAAGAACATCTTCTAACCTGTGAAGTCCTACCTGCTGGACCCACTACACAGAAATATTGGAGAGCAAGAGAGCTAATGGCTTCATTGCCAAAGCCTAGCATTTGACAACAAAGAAGAGGAAATGACTGAAGAACGTCTGCTAACCTGTGAAGCTCTACCTGCTGGAACCACTACACAGAAGTATTGGAGAGAAAGAGAGCTAATGGCTTCATTGCCAAAGCCTAGCATTTGACAACAAAGAAGAGGAAATGACTGAAGAACGTCTTCTAACCTGTGAAGCTCTACATGCTGGACCCACTACACAGAAATATTGGAGAGCAAGAGAGCTAATGGCTTCATTGCCAAAGCCTAGCATTTGACAACAAAGAGGAAATGACTGAAGAACATCTTCTAACCTGTGAAGTCCTACCTGCCGGATCCACTACACAGAAATATTCGAGAGCAAGAGAGCTAATGGCTTCATTGCCAAAGCCTAGCATTTGACAACAAAGAAGAGGAAATGACTGAAGAACATCTTCTAACCTGTGAAGTCCTACCTGCCGGACCCACTATACAGAAATATTGGAGAGCAAGAGAGCTAATGGCTTCATTGCCAAAGCCTAGCATTTGACAACAAAGAAGAGGAAATGACTGAAGAACATCTTCTAACCCGTGAAGCCCTACCTGCCGGATCCACTGCACAGAAATATTGGTAGAGCAAGAGCTAATGGCTTCATTGCCAAAGCCTAGCATTTGACAACAAAGAAGAGGAAATGACTGAAGAATGTCTTCTAACCTGTGAAGCTCTACCTGCTGAACCCACTACACAGAAATATTGGAGAGCAAGTTAGCTAATGGCTTCATTCCCAAAGCCTTGCACTTGACAGCAAAGAAGAGGAAATGACTGAAGAACATCTTCTAACCCGTGAAGCCCTACCTGCCGGTCCCACTACACAGAAATATTGGAGAGCAAGAGAGCTAATGGCTTCATTGCCAAAGCGTAGCATTTGACAACAAAGAAGAGGAAATGACTGAAGAACATCTTCTAACCGTGAAGCCCTACCTGTCGGATCCACTACACAGAAATATTGGGAGAGCAAGAGAGCTAATGGCTTCATTGCCAAAGCCTAGCATTTGAAAACAACAATGAAATTAAAAAAGAAAAAATAAGTGTGGAAGAAGATGTTACACATATTTTTAAAAATATTGATGGCTATTCCAATGTTAATGAAGACATTGACAATGACGGAGGTTATAAACCGATTACAGAGCAAGGCATTATTGCATCATGCAGTGTTAATGAAAATGAAGAGTATTCAGATTCAAACTGTTGAACCAGCTGTGGTTAGGACCCACACACAAGCGGTAACAAACATAGTGAATCAAAACACTTTTGTAAACCAATTCTCGAACTGTAAAAACACTTAAACTCCATTTACTTTTGAGAAACATAGAGAAATTGATGCTTTAGTTCGAGAGCCAAGCCGAAATGAATTTCTAATGCTAAAGCAGGTGTGTGATCACACTGCTCATAAGTGATACACTAAACTGAGACATAAGAAGCTCACTGTCTGCTTTACTCTGGCTAGTTTGTAGTATAGAACAAGACATAGGCTATTACAGTACATAATGTGTATGTGTTTTTAGGTGGAAGTGTGCCAATAGTAATTTCTAAACTCTAAAAATATTTTGATGGTGTACATGTTCCCCCTCTCTTTTTTATCGCTTTTTCCATTATTCCCTGAATAACCAGGTTTTCCGTTAACTTGGATCAGCCGTGGTCCCAGTGCATGCGGGTAAATGAAGTCCTTCTGTATTGGTAAATCACATTCCTAGGTTGGGTGTTTTTTATACAAAAATTTATGTGCATGAACAAACTGATGACTTTATAGCTGATAGTACTGATCCTAGTAATGGATGTTTTACAGGATCCAGCAGACCACATGTCAATTGAAGATGATTCTGATTGTTCTCCAGAAAGAAACACATGGACACCTCTTCCTGACAATGTTCAAGTAATTCCTGAAAGTCCAGATGTATCTGATAGTACTTTAAGCCAGTAAGTACAGCTGTTACAGGAAGCATGAATGTTGAACATTACTGAAAAGTTATATCTATACATATATTGTTACTTTGTTGTGAAATTGTCTTGTAGGCTGTATCTTCTTTTTGTGACAAACACATTGTTCATTTGGACAGTATACAGAATTAAACTTTAATATCAAACATGGTTTTATGTATCGAGAAGCAGATGTGTAAAAAATGCGACTCATCTAAAATTTAATAATGGTTTTATGTGATTTATTCTGATCTAAGAAAGTTTACATTTTGATTAAAAGAAGTTTTGTATATACAGTAAAATCTGTCTTCAGCGGAATTGAACAGAACTCTTGAAAATTTCCCTTAAAGACAGATTTCCATTTAACCCTTTCACCGATATGGATGTCATATGACGTCCAAGTTAAAATGCCCCAAAATGCCCCAAACCGATATGGACATGTATAGACGTCCTGCGCATACATGCATTTAATGCTCATTTAATGCCAATTATTTTAATCTTCCTATTTTACAATAAATTTAAATTAGTTCTATATGGGATGTAAACGTACCCTTAAAGGTTTCTTTTTGAATTGTACACCTCCAAACCTGGATAAACACCCAGGGGCACATCTGCAGATTCACACCAAATAATATTGGTTTCCTTACGAACTTCTTTTTTGCAACACACTACACATTTTTGAAATGGTTGCGACTTTTTTGTTGTTGGTGGTATCCTTTTAGGAAAGTGTATTCTCTCAAGTATGAGGGGTGATGTCGTGGTGAATTTCTTACCCCCCAGTATAAAGAGGCCTCTGAGTATTATAGTACTCAATTAGGTTATGAGCTATTTATACGCGCAAGTACAGGTAGGTGAATGTCTTGCATGAATTTACACCTCTGAAAATTACTAAACAATTGTGCATGGTTTCATCCAGTGGTATAAAAATACGTTTTTTACCATTTAACTGTTTTTCGTAAAGAGGGATAGCTAGTAATAGCTGATCCACATCACCCATATTTGACCTGCCATTTCCCCAAACAATGGAGTAGCTAACATGCCATCTGTAGAACAGTACACGTCAATGCTACCTATATCCGTAACATCTCCTTCATAATCGCACAACAAATCTTCCAGATTTTCTACAGTAGTATCAGAAGTCTGTATACATCAGACACAAGCTAATTTATTTGCTACTTTACGGGGATAAGCCATGGTTAATATAGAAATTTAACAATTTCAAGTGTGCCATTCATTTAGCTCTTGATAGCTATAAGAAATCACTCTGAATACAGAGAGAGTATAAATAACTAAAATACAGAGCTAAAACAGCTGCATAAGGCTGCCAGAAACTTTGTAATAACAGATGCTGATAGAGAGTTTTCTTTCCAGTGTGTGAGTGTAATGCAACATATACTCGTATACTACACAAATAAAAATATTTAGTAAATATTCTCCACTGAACTTAAGAAGCCGATGACAATACTTCAATTATGTTTTTGTGAGATTAATTTCATGGACACTTGCTCACATCTTCAGTCAACATAATTCGTTGTCAAGGATTCCATCAAGGATGTCATCCTCTGTAAATAGCTTTATTTTCTGTGTAATCAATATACTCGTATGACTGTCGCTTGGTATAGCATAAACTAAACGCTAAAACCTTGAACTGGAGAAATTGCTTGCATAGCTATACATACATACATACGTTCATTCGTTCGTATACACACAAAAGAAAATGATTAAAATATTAGGCACAAAGAATGGCTTTTGCTATAGTGAAACAAAGTAGTGAAATTTCAACGATTTATTAATATAGTCTCTACTTTATTGTTACTGTAGATGTATACTGCCTTTAGTGGGTTCTTAAACCAGTTTTTGTTTTGTTTAAATAACTTAATAAATATGGAAGATACGGAATTGTATTTATGATGCATTTTTGCAGCATTTAACAAATTAAATGTCTTGTTCTGTTTATTGGGTATCCATTTTCGGCCCCTGAAGGGTTTAACTGGCCATTGGCGAAGCGGTTAACAAAGAGGTTTTTCCCATTTCACCTGACACAAAACCACATTGAAAAACAGTCAGTCTTTCCTTGGACAGTTTTCCTCCTGAATATTTCCCACCTTTTAAACACAATAACTTATTCGGTAATGTTGCGGAACATTAACTCCACTTCATGACCATTTGCTACATTTTCAGGTTTGTATTCTTTAATTATTGAAGGTAATATAGCAATCCAATCAGCAATGGTTTCAGTGTTAACCTAATTTGATTCACCACAAAATTCATTAAAATGATGTCATTTGTGGAAACTCTCCAATCATCCATTAGATGCTTTGAATTCAATCTCGCCTAGTCTACATTTTTAGGATATTCCCTAACATAGACCCTGTTATCTGGCGATTTCTTGCCCTAAAACTAATGAACCGCTTCCACACTATTTCATTAATGTCCTGGCTTCCAGTTTTCTTAAGTTTTCTCTTTAATTTCCTGCTACTTCAGAATTTTCTTCTTTGTTAGAAAGCTGTAAAATTGAGTTTTACCTGCACTGAACACCTTCATGATCTGCTTCCACTCAATTTATCTCTCATTGCATAAACCACTGTCACTGTCGTGTTAAGTCTAGTACAACTCTTGTTTTCTAAGCCACAGTGACTATAGGAAATAAACCACCACCTTTGTTTAAATTTAAATTTAGAGATGTACTGTTATGCATGAAACATCACAATCTTAGACCACCCGCCTTGGTGGCGTAGATGGTTGCATGTCTGCCTCACGTTCAAGAGGTCCCAAGTTCGAATCTCAGTCAGGATGAGTTACCTGTGTAAGGTTCTTCCGAGGTTTTCCCTTATCCTGAAAGATGAATGTCTGGTAACTCTAAACTTCATGGACCCTGGCCTCATTGGAGTATCATTTCACCCATTTCATTCATTGTCCAATATGACTTAAAGAAGGACAATTTAAGTTGAAGGACGTAAATTACAAAAACAAAACAAAAAAGGCTTTAGATCAGACAATGCACATTTTTGCCATTACCTGTAAAAATTTTCTAAGCTCTGCTTTCTGGAACTGGAAATTTTCTGTTAAAATGTGTACTTTTATTTCTGTTGTCTGCGTAAGACAGTTTCTGTTTAGTAAAGGGAAGTTAGCATGTTTTTCACCCCTAAATTCATGAGACCATGAAATATTTCTGTTTAAGGGTAACCAGGGATCCGTTGAAGGTAGATTTCGCTGTATTTTTTTCTCTCTCTTAATTGTACATATGTAATATATGAACTTACAGAAATACATGTCTGTTGGTAAATTGTCTCTAAACTTTGAATTATTAGTCAGTGCCAGATTAAAGAAAACTGCTGATCATAGGCTACTCTCATTCTGATGCCCGATTTCACCAACAGATGTTAAGACTTAACACGGGTTTAACAATAGTTATAACAAAAATTGCATTTCACCAACATGTTTTAGCGTAACACTCGTATTAAATCTCATGTTAAACTAACAAGTCAAATTTCTGATGTTAAGTCCTTATCAATTTTAAATAGTCATGATGGCAGCTGTGAATGCAGCTGTTGTTGATTTGCTATATTTAAGACCATCAAAATGACATTCATAATAGAATACGGCCTATGAGGAGAAATTATTTTGAGCAGCTATCAGAAGAAAATTTTCTACAGAGGTATAGACTGTCCAAACAAGTTGATATGAAGGTTACTGCGGTTAGAACATGCATCGAAAGGAATATGCCGATCTCGTCTTTGCTTCAAGTATTAGTAACTTTGTGATTTTATAATTCACTGAATTATTTAGATAATACATTACCACCCGTCTTGAAACGTTCAAGTCACTCGTTACTTGTCCTTCGCTCCTCGTTTTAAATTTATGTGATACTGAGCTAGAACATGCATTGAAAGGAATATGCTGATCTCGCCTTTGCTTCAAGTATTAATAACTTTGCGATTTTATAATTCACTGAATTATGTGGATAATACTGTCCACCTTCCGTCTTGAAATGTTCAAGTGACTCGTCACTTGTACTTCTTCGCACCTCGTCTTAAATTTACGTAATACTGAAGATGTTTCTGTTTCCAGTAATGACACATGCATTTGAATTAAATTTGTTTCCAATTTTTTCCCATGTGACAACTTTCTCTTTTACATTCACCGCATCTGTCCTGTTTTCCATGATATCGTTATACTTTGTCACCTATTCAATTAACAATTCTTTCTCCATTGATGAGAGAGCGGATCGTACAGTGTTATTGCGACTTTATCGCGCACTCATCCATTCCAAATTATATTATGGTAGTGTCGTTTATAGCTCAGCACAACCATCTGTGCTGAATAGATTAGACACAGTCCAGAATTGTGGCATACGTATAGCAGTTGGGGCATTTCCAACGAGCCGAGTTATAAGCCTGTATGCTGAGTCTGCAGAACCTCCTCTGCAGTACAGGCGTAACATGCTATTAGCCAATTATGGCTGTGGACTTAATTGCATGCCCACACATCCATCGTTTCCGCCATTCTTTAACACCTTAATGAACGCGCGTTATGAGAACAGTTCTATTAAACCAAAGCCACCTGGTTTTCGTTTCCGGGAGCTCCTTAGACATCTTGATACTGAAATGCCCAAGATGTATCCTAGGGGGGAGAGGACATACCCTCCTTGGTTGTGCAAAGCGCCCCACGTTGATCTGGGCATGACATAAATATGATAAATCTACCATGTCTATGTCTAGTATCTGCTCATGTTTTTTAGAATTTTTATCGCGATATGAGGACCATTTTGTAATTTATGCTGATGGCTCCAAGAACTCAAATGGTGTTGGTTGTGCTTACGTGTGTGGAACCGAACCGTATACATTCGGATTCCACACTAGCACTTCCATTTTTTACTGCAGAGCTTTATGCAATATACTGGGCCATTTTACACGTACATCGACGAAAGTTGGGGGACTGCTTAATCCTGAGTGATTCCCTCAGTGCACTTCAAAGCCTACAGCAACTGTAAAACTACCACCCTCTTGTGCAGCGTATCCAGGATGCCCTCCATGTTTTACACGCTTCTGGCGTTAGCGTGGTGTGTGCATGGATCCCTGGTCACGTAGGCTTGCGGGGGAATGAAATGGCAGATTCGGCAGCCAAGATGGCTACCATGATGCCCAGGGCTCAAGTACCATGTGTGACATCGGAAGATTTTAGGGCCGAATGACGGAGAGCTGTGCTAACTTGCTGGCAGGAAGAGTGGTCCACTCTCTGCAATAATAAACTTAGAACTATAAAAGAACTTCCAACTCCCTGGGTTACCTCCTGCCGGTCATCTCGTCGCGAGGAGGTGAGTTTGGCTCGGTTGCGTATTGGGCACTGCTTTTTTACCCATGGTTTTCTCTTTAAAAAGGAGCCTGCACCACTGTGTCCGTGTTGCAAAGATGCGTTATCTGTGCGACACGTGCTGCTTGAGTGTTTTCACATAGCAGACCTTAGGACGTCTCTGCAGCTGCCGGCCAGCTTTGCAGAAATGCTAGCGGACGATGACACAGTGGTGCAGAAGGTTTTTAGATTCTTTTCCAAACCAGACTTTAGGATTTAGTGAAGGAATTTTTAGTAAGTTTAGATTTTTTTTTTTTTTTTTTTTTTGTGCAGTTTTAATACATTTATTTATAAATATATAGTTTTGAGAAATTTTTATATCTGACTTTTGCCATGACTTGTTTTTTAAAGGATGCTGATGACTGCCATAGTTGAACGCCCTTATTCACATCATCATCCATTGATGAGAAATGTGTTTCACGGCTTTTGTTTATGATTTTGTTTATCCACCATTTTGTAGCTGTGTGTAGACTGCAGTGCAGACTAAAATGAAAACAAAAGCGCATTGCAGTACGTTCAGAATATAATACGACTCTTCCATAGCCTTCTATAGCTGTAATGTTTACAAGTTTCTTGGCATTAACATGTGTTTGTTAATATTTTCAGAAAACAGGTTGGACAAATGCAACAAATTTAACAGTTTTGTTAGCACTGTTACAATTGTTATGTTACATTCGTTAATTTCGATTTTAACATCTGTTGGTGAAATCGGGCTTGAGTGTTCATATGATATTAAATTACCTTTGAATAGAACATGTAACGGCCCAGCTCCCATCATGATTGTCATTCTATTGGTAGTTGTAGCTGATAAATGGTGTCCATGTGTTTCATCACATTCAGTATAACTGTACTTGTAACGTAAATGAAGGAGAAACTGCTGTCTTCCCAAATGTTCTGTGTTTCACATTGCTGTGAAAATAATATTTTTTGCAGATGATGACATAGTTAACGTTGAAGTAAAGGTTTTTATTGCTTTCAAATATTAAAATTAGACATGACTTCACTTTCTTCTCGGGCAGCCAGCCAGGTGAAAAGATGATTAGATATCAACGTTTCGGGAGTGTGCATCTCTCCCATCTTCAAGATATTTATAAAATGTTACAACAAATGAAATACTGGATATAACACAACTATAAACAAAGAAAAAACACTTATCAAAATTTGCATTACTGAACAAAAGACTGTTTTCAGTAAATTAAATGCCAGGTCAGGAGATGGCGTGAGTATAGAAAATTCTGTCAAAGAAACGTATCTACTTAACTTGATTGTCAAGCTGTATTGATCTTTGCTTCTTAATTTGACGGATTTCCATTTTTAAGGCCGGTTTCCAACAGGAGCGGAATTGAAATCAAGCATCACGATTAAGCGTGCTCCTTTCAGAGGAAATCGCCAAAGCCTCCTTAATTCTCCGCTCCCAGTAACTGTAGCATATTGCCAAGATGGTCGTCTCCCAAAAATTTACTCTATGGTCATTATCAAAACAATGCTCTGCCAGCCCAGACTTCTCAGGTTGCATTAAACGAATTTAAATCAGCTTTACAAATATAAAAGTGACAACAATAAAGCCTGCAGTCGAAGAAGAAAGTATAGTTGGGGTGGAATTCAGTACCACAAAATCATTGTCTCATGAGTACATAAATATTGCAGAACCACCAGAGATAGCATATATAATGAAAACCCTGAAAATTAAGAGGAAGGAAGAAGAAGAAAGGGAGAAAAGTAGATGGGATACAGTCATAAGTAATAATACAAGGGGCGTCCAGAAAGTAAGTTCTGTTTCAATTTATCTCCGCTGCCGCACTGAATATGCAGTTCCGCACATGCGCGGTAGATGCTCTGTATCAAGGAGAAGAAATGTGCGCCATTGTGAGATCGCTGTCAGCCATGTACGCTTTGTTTTGCTTGTTTATGATGTCGGTGTTGATTGAAAATCCCGCCGCTTGTGAAATCAGACCTGTGATTCATTTTCTGAATGCTAGGAAAGTGAAACCAATTGAAATTTATTGGCAAATTTGCGATGTTTACGAACAAGATGCGATGAGTGATACAATGGTGAGAAGATGGGTCCAACAGTTCATTGAAGGACGTAGTGAAGTGCACGATGAAGAACGAAGTGGACGTCCATCTTTGGTTACAGAAGAACTGGTTCACGCGATTGATGATATCCAGGAAAACTGCAAGTTTACAATTAGTGCTCTCGCTGTGGAATTTCCCCAAATCTCACGATCACAGTGTTCATGAAATTGTTACCGAAAAACTGAAATTCCGTAAACTTTGCTCACGTTGGGTGCCAAAGATTCTTACTGAGCAACTCTAAACAAAACGGATGGGTAGTGGATTTTGACTCAATATGATGAAGGCAGCGAAGAATTTCTGACACAGATAGTCACAGGAGATGAAACTTAGGTTTCTTACAACACCCTGAAAGTAAGCGTCAATCAGTGGAATGGAGGCACACCTCATCCCCAGCAAAGGTTAAGCTGAAACAAATCTTGACACCTTGAAAAATGATGTACACAGTGTTCTGGGACAGGAAAGGCACTTACTCATTGATTTCTTAGAGCATGATCAAACAATGAAAGCAGATGTTTATTGCGAGACACTTAGGAAATTGCACTGCGCAATACAGAATAAGCACCGAGGAATGCTGTCAAAAGGTGTTGTGATTCTTCACGACAATGCACAACCACACACTGCAAATGCAACAAAAAACATGGTACAGGGATTTGGCTGGGACGTGCTTGACCATCTCCCGTACAGCCCTGACGTCGCTCCTACTGAATTTCATCTGTTTTTACATCTCAAATCTTTCCTTGGGTGTCAACACTTCAACAGTGATGAAGAGCTGAAAGAAAATGTTTCCAATTGGTTGAAGACACAGGCGGCAAACTTCTATGATGAAGGTATACAAAAACTTGTGCCTCGCTATGACAGATGCCTGTAAAATTTCGACAGTTATGTGGAAAAGTAGTTTTAAAAGTTGTAGAATTTTGTGCAATACATAATTTTTCTGTATCTGTACACAATTTAGTTTTGTTACCAAACAGAACTTACTTTCTGGACGTACCTCGTACAAACAAATTATGTGAGTACACTACAACATTAACCAGTGGTAAACTGCTGGAGGTTCTCATATACAATGAGATATGCACTTAATTGATGGAAATTAATCATTTTTTCACACTAGCCGTATACAGGCTAAGGTATTGGATTGTTAGTCGACATTAAAAATTCAATGCTATGGCCGGGATTTGAACCACAGATCTACTGGTTTCTGTCCAGTCGCTCTTACCCTTTGAGCTACCATGGCCAACTTGCCGTCATGACATTAAATTCTCCAATTGACTCATATATTTCCATCAGTTAACTTAAATGATAAGAGTCACATGATGAAGCTTGGGACTCAAGTACTTACGATAATAAGTTGCCACAAATGGTGTATCTCGGATGCAAGAGTCCCTAGTGGTTTACTAGGGAAATATGAGTCAATTGGAGAATTTAATGTCATGATGGCAAGTTGGCCATGGTAGCTCAAAGGGTAAGAGCAACTGGACAGAAACCAGTAGATCCGTGGTTCAGATCCCAGCCGTTGCATTGAATTTTTAATGTCGACTCTATGCACTGTTTGTGGCAATGTACTATGCTACTTAAGTCCCAGGGAAAAATGCAAGTCAGTTAGAGAATTTAATGTCATGCTGGCATATTGACCATGGTAACTTAATGGTTAAAAACAACTTTACAGAAACCGGGAGATCTGTGGTTCACATCCCGGCTATGGCATTGAATTTTTCAGTCTGACTCTACCTATCCAAACCTTGCTGATGATACAAATGATAATTTGTAAAACTAGTCCTGTTAAAATATATATTAGTATAAAAAAAGTGAAATTTAGTCACTAATTATTATAATTTGTTGAATTATGTTTGCTTCTCTTTAGCTTTTTACTTTTATTCACTGTACTTTAAACCTTCGCGGGTGAAATTTAATATATTAAACGCCATACCTCTGCACACAAGGTGGCGTTTAATATATTAAACTGAAGTTTATAAACGAAACTGACTCGTTTTAAATGCTATTTTCAACCTCAGATGGCATCTAAGTACAGTCTCAGGTCTAATGTTGGTTTTTGGCGTGAAACTGTTAGTTCACTGGTCTTTGTTTAGTAGTTATTGCCAAAGCTTTATTGTTCGGTGCACGGTCGTGATTCCAAGAGTTGGTTTATAGTGATATGGAGTTATCAGACAGTGAGAGGGAAATATGTGAGTCAGGTGAATCTGAGTGCGAAAATGATATATGGGATTCAAGTGCAAGTGATGATGATTTTGTGTCCGACAATTGGGTTGACGTAACTGATTACGATCTTGGGTACCTTTCAATTCCAATTCAGAACATTAATCAAGGCCCTATTTTACCATATACTTTTAACAGTGAATGAGAGCCCATTGAATATTTTACCATGTTTTTTTATCATGAACTGCTCGAGCTGATTGTTGAAGAAACTAAATTATATGGCGATAGGAGAAAGCGTCAAAACACACCACCTTCAAAACAAAGCAGAATGATTAGCTGGAGTCCTTCTCTAACAGATATAAAAGCATTCCTTGGTACATAAATCAGGTGTTTTATATCTATAACATTTCAACTACTTCATTCTAAACTTTTCATTCTCGCCTTCTTATTTATTTATTTATTTATATAAATAATATCCAAGATACTTATTTAGTGAGTCGCTTCACAAACAATTTATAAACAAGCAAAAGTGCTTAGGTAATATAAACATTAACCAACAGTGGTGTGAAACAAAGTAAAAAGAACAGAAAAGTAAAGAAAAAGAACTTGTGCCATTTTTCCGCTAACCAACTAAAGATACTCTTTTTTGACGTGGTTATCCACGCATCCTGGGGATGTAATACCTGCACTAAGGCACTATTTTCAAGAATGAATGAAGCATGTTAACTAAATAGAATAGAGTATGAAACTAGAGGGTTAAACTTACTTATTCAGAAACACATCACATTTTATTATAAGTGACTGATTCACAAGTAAAAAGTATATTCTAGTTAAGTTCAATACAAGAATCATGCAACAGGCTTCTTGGTTACTCATGCATATACAAGGTTATAAAATGAGAACTTTACCTTTTTATATTACTCTACATAATGTAACTTTGAGAAGAGAGGAATAATAATTGACACTGAGTGTAAGTCATTCAGTAAAAATGGCATAAGTTTTTCAACAATTCTGAATGCTTCCTTAATTGTATTGTTTACTTAAATAATGTGGAATGTTTTCTAGTTTCCAAACCACAGATAATTTCAAAAACTGTGTATATTTTTGCAAAGCATTCATGATGTACTCATATGTAACATTAATAGAGAAAATATCTATTAAATATTAGTCAAAAATATCTGCTATTTAATTATATACATATATCGAAATTTAACTGTAATGGAACACCACAGTGAAGCAAAATAATTATTAAATTGTAGATGAGTCGTATTTATTACACATCAGCTTCACTTACGTACCTATATTGAGGACATGTTTTGCGAACCATCTTTTCACATCGTCGGCTCTTATGCGACAAAGCTTGATCCAGTGGTGTGGGTAGTTCTGAAGTTGCTGCTGCCATCTGTTGATTTTGTGATGAATTTAAATGTGGGGTTGTCCTCTGGTGGGATTTCAAAGTTAATTAGTTGGTTTTTATGTTTTTCTATGTATATTCTCTCCCATATGACGAGTTTGCTGTGTTTTTGTACTTATTTTAGTAATTTGGTGCTATCTTCAATTTCATGATTTTCAGACCAGAAATGAGCTGCTATTGCGGACGTATCAATATTTTTGTATCTTAAGCGCCTAAAATGTTCTTTCTTTTTAGTGCCTATGTTTCTTTTTGTCCTCCCTATGTAAGTTTTTTCACAGTCTTTACACTTAATCTTTGAGAATGCCTGACTTTTCTTCTGGTTTTATCTTATCAGTATTATTACTTTTAAGTAGGTTTTTAAAGTTCATCACTAAATCGACAGATGGCAGCAACAACTCCAGAATTACCCACACCACTGGATCAAGCTTTAGTCGCATAAGAGCCGAAGATGCAAACGATGATTTGCGAAACATGTCCTCAAAATAGGTACGAAAGTGAAGCAGATGTGTAATAAATACGACTCATCTAAAAATTAATAACTTTAAGTGTATGTTTACATCCCATATAGAACTAATTTAAATTTATTGTAAAATAGGAAGATTAAAATAATTTGCGTTCAATGAGCATTAAATGCACGTATGCGCAGGACGTCTATACACGTCCATATCGGTTTGGGGCATTTTAACTTGGGCGTCATATCACGTCCATATTGGTGAAAGGGATAACCCATATGACGAAAGATTTGACTAAGTATCACAAAGCAAGTAGCAATTCTCTTGTAGCTAAGCTATTAACTACATGGCATTTGGAACTATGCAAGAAAACAGAAAAACCTTGGAATTATGACCTTAAAAGAACCAAAATCTATGTTGGGTATAAGGCACGATCTACGAGGGTCCTTCAATAAATAACCAAACTAATTTAACTGTTTGAAAGTAATGAGTCGGTAATTCAAAAACAAACATCACTTAAATTATCCTTACTTGACATGTTTTGGAGAATGTTTTGTCCCCATCATCAGCTGTTATTCGACTGGTTGGATCCGTGGTTTCCTGAAGTGAGCTGGTTGTCTGTGGTGGCATCTGTTGTCTGTGAGATGAACTTCCAAAGAGAGTTTTCAGGCGGCAATTCAAAATTTAAAGTATACTGTTTTATTGAACATACAGAATAGAGCAATAAAGTTCACAATAGAGATAGAAAAAGATGGTTACTTACCTTTCTTAGATTTGAAGATAATCCATGAATTAAATATCATTTATTTTGGCATCTACACGAAGCCAACACAAACAGATAATTACATCAAGAATGATAGCTACAACCGTACACCCTACAATCATGCAGTTTTGGACAGCTTAGCAAATAGACTAGTCAACATCCCATTGAAACAGAGTGAATACAACAAAGAATATAACCACATGATTAACATAGCTGCAATTAATGGATACAGTAAACAATTAATAGAAAAGAAAATATGGAAATTCAAGAAACAGAAACACATATTGGATACCACAAAATTAACAGAATCAAAAACCAAGACACAGTTCAGGAAATTCACATATCATCCCAGAATGCATCATAAATTCAACAAGATATTCAAGAAGTACATCATCATCCTAGCCCCAATAAATAAATTCAGTTTAAAAACTTATTATGCAACAACCTGAAAGACCCAGTACCTGAAAACAAGAAATCAGGAATATACAAAATCAACTGCTCAGATTGCAATAAGTTCTACATAGGAAAAACCAAAAGAAGTTTACATATTAGGTTACAGGAACATATGAGATGTGTGAAATACTGTCACACCCTACATTAGAATAGATTTGTTATTTATTAGCTTTGGGGGGAATCCGTAGCGGTAGAGCTAAACTATCTCAACAAACACTAGTTACACCACGCGGTAGGGTGGACATGTTATTTTACTGATAACTAGCTTACCTGCATGGTGGTGAAAGGTGGAAGGTCCAGCGAAGGGAAACTCACAAATGCATTTTAAAAAGAGGTTTTAATAATTCCAGACAACTTACATTCAATGAGGTTTGCTACAAAACACATCCTCTCACTATGGTGGCGGCCGGTCGTCTGGGGGAAGAGGATATGCCATCCCCCTCCCCAGCGCAACCAACGAACAAAGTTAAGCCAGTGGCGCCAGGTCTGACAACCCATACAGGGTTGCCACACCTCCCCCCGGACCACAAGCTGTTGACCCAGGGTCAACAGAACAATTAATAACAAATGAAAAGAAACTCGCTCGAGTGATGGAACAAAAAAAAATTAGCATACAAACATCACAAACAGTATTACACACATAAATCTTGTCTCTTGACGTTACACATTCGTTTCTTTACTCCAGTGTCTGTCTATAACTTTAATTAAAAAGCCCTCAAAGAAAAATAAATGAAGTTCGGCACTACTGCACCCAGCAAAAAAAGTTTCACAACCTGCCTGAACAGTACATTCCATTCCCACTGGTCTCACAAATGTAATAAAAAACTTGAAGCTTGCACTGCAGTCACCGATGAATAAAGACCACTGAATTGAGCACAATTGTACTTGCTCTACACTGAATAACAATGTGGGGCATTAATAGTTCTTCTGCCCCCAACACAGGTACGAAGTGACAGCACTAATAGCTGCCAAAGCTCTGACGAACAGTGGTCATAAAGGGCGGACCAGAGCCCGATGACACAAGGCAGTGTGGCAGGTTTAGTACTCCCATGGTGCAAACAGTTCGGCAGGAACAGTGTGGTGCAGCAGGAACGCAGATAAATAGGGCTGGCTTGATACGTATCATCATACTACAACATTATTTCCAAAAATATAAGTGTACATCAATTACAGAAGACAACTACATCATTAAAAACAAACTTCACTTCTGAACAATAATAAATAATACAAAAAAATTAGGTACACCCCATCTGGGTAGCAAGATACATGATAAAACTAAGATAATTTCCATCACTCGGCAATATATATAGCTTACAAATTTTGACAAGATAAATCAAATAATCTTCACAAAATAATCTTCACAAAAGAATACATAAAACATAGGAATGTCACAATCAAAACTTTACAAAAACCCCTTAGGGTAGAAATAATACAATACACACACAGCACAAAATAATTTGACCTTCCAAAACATTGAATAAAAATATTACAAATTTTCAAAATACCAAAACTTACAATTAGAGGGGTACCCCAAAATATTACACGTGGCCATAAACTTTTTAACAAAAACTGACGTGTACACTTAAACAAAAATGAGCTCAGTTTTTCTCTTTGTTTTACCATTATAATTTCAATCATATTTATTATGTGCGCGCACTACTTAATATCATCAGTACTACTACCTTTCAAATCAACAAAACTACTTACAATCTACTAACATCAACATTTTGCATGCCAACAAAACTACTGTCACATTACTACCCCAACGGAAAAAAAAAAAAAAAAAAAAAAAAAATCGTTCTACAACACAATACATAGAACAAAACTGAAAGAAAAATTAAGTTCTGGGGCCTCAAAATTTCACATCCTAGATACACAAAAGAGAAAATATAGTATCATGTCTTAGCCTATTCTAAAACTTTTGTATACATTGAAGGGTACTTTTGCTTTTCAACATAAAACTTAGAATTCAATAAACCATTAAAGCATACTGGTAATCACACAACTCCAAAATATATATCACTCTTAATGCAAAACAATTTTATCAAAATGTTCAAACTATTAGCATCCTGCAATAAAGAGACAAAGTAAACATCTGTACTAGTAATGTGCTATCTCCCAAATACCTGGTAACTATGGCGAGGATGACAAACAGAACATCCCCAGGTCTCAGCTTCATAACAGTCATTCACAAACCTCTCTGTGATTCAGGTTTTCCTCATCATCTTAGCATGCACATTTCAGCACCAATGCTAAACAAAACTCAAAAATACACTTAATTACTTGCATCGATAAGCACATTTCAGCCATTTATCGAGCCTAAAACACTGGATTAACGGGCACATTACAGCAACCCCATTAACCAGATAAACTTTACCTCTACATCTTTCACATAATCACACATAATTTCATTCATCCTTCTTATCGAGGTAGCACAGCACTATTCCAGAATGTAAACTTAAAATTAATAAACAAAATTTCAATTTCCTAATCATTGTAAAATTTATCATCAAATGAGGTTATTCAACTCAAAACAGTTATTAGGGAACATATACTTTTAATATCAATTAATTGTGACTTTCAATAATAACAATTGTATGTTCAACTTTTGACATCTAATTCATCAAACATCTATCCAAGTATTGCCATTTGCCAATAATATACATCATATTCCAAAACAAAATAGCTTAGCACACTATACACTAAATCTCAAAATTCTCACTCAGAAAACAAGGGGCAATATACTTTACATACAACCTTTTTACATTTAATGTGACACAAAAGAAAAGCAAAATGCATTTACAGTCTATATGGTCCCACAGGATCAAAATATGGGAATATCCTAGAAACATGTACTGATTGTTCCTTAACTCTAGGAGCATTTGGTCGACGAACCACATAAGTAACAGGAGTAATTTGTCGAACAATTTCAAAAGGCCCAAAATATCTATGAAGCAATTTGGTACATTTTCCCTTTTTCCTAATTGGAGTAAAAATCTTAACAAGCTGACCTACTGCAAAATGAGTATCTCTATGCTTAGCATCATATCTTTCTTTCTGTTTAATCTGTTGCTGATTAATATTATGGATGGCTACTTCACGAGCTTTCTGAATCTCTTCCAAAGTTTGCCGAACAAATAAATCATTTGAAGTGGCCTGAAGTTGCACCTGATTTGGTAAGGAAGGTTCACGACCATATATCAAATAGAATGGTGAAAATTTTGTAGTTTCCTGAACAGAAGAATTGTATGAAAAAATCACATATGGTAAAACATTAGACCAATTGCGCTGATTTGAATCCACAAAATGACTAAGACAATTTAGTAAAGTCTGGTTGAATCGTTCAGTAAGGCCGTTGCATGCAGGGTGGTATGAACTAGTAAAATGAGGGGAAACTGACAAAGCTTTCAAGAGTTCCTGGGTTACTTCACTCAGAAAGACACTACCACGATCAGACAGTAACATGGCGGGGGCCCCATGCCTGCAAATAATCTGATGTAAGATGAACTTAGTAACCTGGGGAATGGTAGCCAAAGAGAGAGGGGCAGCTTCAACCCACCTAGAAGCATATTCTGTAGCAACTATGATATACTTATGACCCGACGTAGAACGAGGCAAAGGGCCTAACAAATCTATTCCCCAACGTTCTCCAATAAAGTTAACTGGAATAGGCTGCAAAAGACCAGCAGGTTTTTGATTCTTAGGTGCCTTCCTAGACTGACAACTTGGACAAGTTTTCACAAAATGCTCAATATCTTTTTTCATACCTATCCAGTAGTATCTTGAATTAATCTTACTAAAAGTTTTAGACAAACCTAAATGACCAGATAGTGGATCATCATGACATGAGGACAAAATTTCATGCTTTAACACCTCAGGAATGACTAGTAAATGCAAGGGACCAGTAGAACCCGAATTTTTCCTGTACAAGACATCACTTTTCAAAATATAGGTAGAAGCTTGACGTTGAACCTTAGCAGGAGCAGATTCAGGATCCTTAAGGGCATTAATAATTGGAGTCAGAACTGGATCATCATTTTGTTTCTGAGCAACCTCAACTGGTGATAGCAAACAGGTAATTAGCTCATCCAGTTGTTCAATTTGATGCTCTTCAGGCTGTAACACAGGGAACCTTGACAAAACATCTGCGTCATTATGTTTCTTACCAGATTTATAACATATATCATAATCAAATTCCTGTAACTTTAGACTCCATCGAGCCAACCGGCCTGTCAAATCCTTTAAATTGTTCAGATAACAAAGGGAGTGATGGTCTGAAATAACATGCACTTTATAGCCATACACAAAAGTCCTGAAATGTGTTAAACCAAAAACGATTGCCAAAAGCTCTAACTCTGGTACACTGTAATTTCTTTCACATTTTGACAAAGTTCTAGAAGCATATGCAATAGGTCTAAGATTATCATTTACTTTCTGTAGTAAAACACATCCTATTCCTAGACCACTAGCATCAGTGTGTAATTCTGTATAGGCTCCAGGATTATAATGAGCCAACACAGGAGCAGAAACAAGAGAGTTCTTTAACTGCTGGAATGCTGTTTGCTGATCCGGGCCCCAAATAAAACTTTGACTTTTCTTGGTCAGCTGAATCAATGGATGGGCAATGTAAGAGTAATTCTTAATAAATTTCCTGTAGAAATTGAACAAACCCAAAACTTTTCTCACATCTCTAACATTCTTTGGGCGTGGTAGTTCTTTGATCACTGTAACTTTCTCAGAATCTGGGGAAATTCCATCTTTAGATACTTCAAAACCCAATAACTTTATCTTTTCCATAGCAAAGAAACATTTCCCAGGTTTCAGTTTAAAATTATGCATTTCCAAACGTTGAAAAACAGCTTCTAAGTTTTCTAATAATTGTTCAAAAGTTTTGGCAAAAACAACAATATCGTCCAAATATGCTAAAGCTTTCTTAAATTTCAAGTCTCCTAACAATTTCTCAGCAACAAAACTGAAAAATCTTGGTGCATTAGCAAGCCCAAAAGACAAACGTTCAAATTCATACTGCCCTTCATGAGTAACAAATGAGGTATACTTTTTACTATTCTCCTCTAAAGGAATTTGAAAGTATGCTGACAACAAATCTAAGGAAGCAAACCATTTAGCTTCTCCAAGGTAACTAAGGAGGTCATCAATAAGAGGCAAGGGAAAGGCTGAATTTACTGTAACCTTATTCAGTTGACGATAATCTACACAAAACCGCATAGAGCCATCTTTTTTCTTTACCAACACAACAGGTGATGACCAAGGTGACTGAGAATCTCTAATAATACCAGCATTTTTCATTTCCTCTACTTGTTGGGAAATAATCTCTTTCTGCTTATGAGCTACCCTATAGGGTCGTTGCTTAATAGGTTTGTCATCCTTTACCTCTATTTTAAATTCAGCTACATTAGTTGAGCCTAAATCTTGCAATGAAGTGGCAAAAACATGTTCATATTTTAACAACAGATTATGAAGATCTGACTTTTGAGCTTCAGTTAAGTTGGTATTAACATTAAATTCAAACTTTGGAGCGTTCAATGGAGTAACATCCTTAGGTGAAACTGAGTTACTTTGAACAAATGCAACCTCATGAGCATTAGCTAATACAGTTTTAGCAAAAAGTGTTTGAGGAACAGCTGAATTATTATGTACTGGTATCACAAAGTCCTTTGAAGATTTGCAAACTACAGGTGGAATAGAAATATTCTTCTTATGCATAATACTGGTAGAAGGCTCGAACATAACCTCATTTGTAATATCAGCTGAAGGCTGCACTGCCACAAAACAAGTAGTAAGCGGTGGCAATTTAACATCTTTTACAACAGAAACTTTATTAACTATCTGTACCTCATCGTTCAATGGAATCACAGCAATATCTGTAAAGGGACCACCACATGTTGTTTCAAAAGGAATGTGTACCATTTCTCCCTCATGAGTTTGAATCTTAACTTCTGCACAAGAATAATCAATGGTAACTTTATGTGAAGTTAGAAAGTCATTACCCAAAATGAGATTATGTGCCAAGTCTTTTACTACTAACACATCTTCCTGAAAAACAAGGTCATTAATTTGAAATTTCAAATTTGTTTGATAAGGCGCATCTAATAACTTGTTACCAGCTGTTTTAAGCAAAATCTCGACAGGTTTCATTTTAGAAATGTCATTGATATGAGCTGCATTCACAATGCTAACTGCACTTCCTGTATCCAACAAAATTGGAAGTTTTGACTCCCCAATGGACCCCAAAATTTGCAAAATTTGACCTGGAAGAGAAACAACATTAGACACAGGTGAACTTACTTTGGGTACCTCTAGGTTATGTCGTTGGAGGCTGGGCCTCTCGAGTTTTTTGAAGCAGATGGTGAAGTCCAGCAATTACGTGCTATATGACCACGCTTGTTGCAATTGTAACACACAATAGGTGCCTGCTGTCTCTTTTCATGATGTCTTGGAGGCTTAAGTGGAGGTGGCTGCACAGTAGATGCAGCAGCAGTGAATTGAAACTGAAGCTGTTGCATTTGGGTAGCAAGTTTAGTGACCTGTTCACTCAATGTGGAAACAACATTAATAACTGGTTCAGAGTGATTCACACTTTCAAACCGTGATAAAACAGGTGCAGATGACACAGGTGGAGAAGTGTAAGTTGATGTTTGTGCTTGTACTAAATGTTGTCTATGTTGCACATAAAAATTAGCTTTATCAACGCTTTTAATAATTTGTAAAACCTCCTCAACTGTTTGTGGATTCAATGGGAGCAAAGCTTGCACATACTGAGGTTTCAATCCTTTCACTAAGTTTTTTACCTGCTCCATTTGTGTCATTGCAGCGTTAACTTGGTCACACAAGGATAATACATCATAAATGTAATCTAATACAGGTTCATTTTCTAATTGTACCCTCTGCCTAAGTTTAATTTCCAACAATTCATCTTGATTGGACATTTGAAAAGCTGCCAAAAACTGTTGAGTTAGAAAATGCCAATCATGCTCAGGGTGTCTATGGCAAAAAGTTCGGTACCACAGTGCTGCTGTGTCTCGCAAGTAACATGGGAAAAACTTCAACTTTTGTACATCTGACCAACCATTTGCTGTAGAAACTAAGTTAAATTTTCTCAAAAATTCTGAAGGAGATATCAGTGCTATCCTGTCAAAACAGGGTGGATCAATAAAAGGCCGAGAAACTTGCATTGTCTGAGTCTGATTAACATTAGGTGCCATGGATACTTCTAAATTACTAGGTACATGTGCACTTTGATTAGCTAAAGCAGAAGTCGAAGCTATTACATCATGTGAATCCATTGTAACTGGCACATTGGATGATTGCCGCGTTTTCTTAGGCATTTTGACTTACTTTTAAGTAACACTGGACACCAGAATAAAATAAGCAGAATTACCAACTGGAATGAACACAAAAATGAAGTGCATACTTCACAAAAACACCAAAAAAAGAAACTATTTACTTTGAATTTTACTGCCAAAACTCACACAGCGTCCCTTGAAAATCAACACGTGACCACGTGGTGTCCATTATCAATTTCCATGTAGTTATAAAAAAAATTTTAGCACAATATTATGAAATAAGTTTACTATTAACGAAATCAAATAAAAAACAGACCAAAAGTTAAAGGATTACGAGACGATGACCAGATTAGAATTTCTAACTAATTGAACACCACGCGGTCGGCCATGTTTCCTCCATCTTTCACCATCGTATACATTCAAATTTTTTTCATAAAAACCGGACTAAAGCAAGGAGAAAAAAAATTTTGAGATCTTACCCGGCGTCTCCACCAATATGTCACACCCTACATTAGAATAGATTTGTTATTTATTAGCTTTGGGGGGAATCCGTAGCGGTAGAGCTAAACTATCTCAACAAACACTAGTTACACCACGCGGTAGGGTGGACATGTTATTTTACTGATAACTAGCTTACCTGCATGGTGGTGAAAGGTGGAAGGTCCAGCGAAGGGAAACTCACAAATGCATTTTAAAAAGAGGTTTTAATAATTCCAGACAACTTACATTCAATGAGGTTTGTGTTCCGGAGGGTTGCTACAAAACACATCCTCTCACTATGGTGGCGGCCGGTCGTCTGGGGGAAGAGGATATGCCATCCCCCTCCCCAGCGCAACCAACGAACAAAGTTAAGCCAGTGGCGCCAGGTCTGACAACCCATACAGGGTTGCCACAATACAAACAAATAGAAAAATCAGCAATAGCTCACCATTTCTGGTCTACCAATCGTGAAATTGTACTAAATATAAAACTATTAAAGTCAGCCAGTAATGCAGCCGAACTCAATGTTTGGGAAAAGTTGCTAATTATAAAATACAAACAGTTTACTTTAAATTTCGAATTGCCGTCTGAAAACTCTCTTTGGAAGTTCATCTCACAGACAACAGATGCCGCCACAGACAACCAGCTCATTTCAAGAACCCATGGATCCAACCAGTCGGATAACTGCTGACGATGGGGACAAAACGTTCTCCGAAACATGTCCCAGTAAGGATATATTAGTGATGTTTGTTTTTGAATTACCGACTCATTACTTTCAAATGTTAAATACATCACTGTTTCTAACCTTTACTAATCTGGGCATCAGGTCAATCAAAAGGTACGTTTTCCGTTCTGGTTCACCACGTGGAATTTCAAACAAATATGGCGGACATGAAGGTAAGACCAGAAATAACTGCTTTTAATTCAAATCTTAAAGGGGCTAGGAGTGATATAAAACTTTACCTGAAATTGGAACTAAAAAGAAGAAACACGTATGCCGACATACAGCTTTTAGATCTATGTTTATACATAAAGTCACACCAAAATTCGTGAGAAGGATAGTAAAATTCAAAAACAATAATAAAGCTCGACGACAAAAAAGTAATTCAGCTGGAAAAACGTAAACACTATGCTAAGTTGGAATCACTTTACCTAGAAGCATACGCTCTAAATCTAAAACTAACGAAAAATCTTGGATACATCCTCTGGTACAATTTGAAAACAAATTTCCTAGAAATCCTTAAGACAATGAAAACAAAAACTTTTCGACAAAAACAGGAATTAAAAACTTAAGAAATAAATCCAGAAATGCACACAACCTAAAATTACTGGAAATTTCTAACGTTTCTCAGGTAACAAATCTATTTTCAGAAACATTCAACGAACGAGAACTTTGGTTTCTTAATAAAGGCCTAAAAACATGTTTAGGTTACTCCAATAACACTGATGATTTAATAGCAGACATAGAAATAGCTTCCTGTAACCTAAAAGAACAAGATCTCTAAAGGCAATTTAGGGCTAAGAGGAGAATTCAGAAGTGGACAGTGCACATGTTATATTTTGTAAGCCTACATTAGACGTGTACTGGTCTACAGATGGCATGTTAGCTGTTCCATTGTTTGGGGATATGGCGGGTCAAATGTGGGTGATGTGGATCAGTTATTACTAGCTATCCCTCTTTATGAAAAACAGTTAAATGGTAAAAAAAGTATTTTTATACCACTGGATGTAACCATGCACAATTGTTTAGTAATTTTCAGATCTGTAAATTCATGCAAGACATACACCTAACTGTACTTGCGCGTATAACTAGCTTGTAACCTAATTGAGTACTTATAATACTCAGAGGCCTCTTTATACCGGGGGGTAAGAAATTCACCATGACATCACCCCTCATACTTGAGAGAAAACACTTTCCTAAAAGGATACCACCCACAACCAAAAAAGTCGCAGCCATTTCGAAAATGTCTAGTGTTTTGTGAAAAAGAAGTTTGCAAGGAAACTAATATTATTTGGTGTGAATCTGCAGATGTGCCTTTGGGTGTTATCCAGGTTTGGAGGTGTACTATTCAAAAAGAAACCTTTTAGGGTACATTTACATCCTTATAAAACTAATTTAAATTTATTGTAAAATAGGAAGATTAAAATAATTGGTTTAAATGAGCATTAAATGCATGTATGCACATGGTGTCTATACAGGTCCATATCGGTTTGGGGCATTTTAATTTGGACATCATATGACGTCCATATTCGTGAAAGGGTTAATTTCCATTTTATTTGATTTTACATATAGGAATAAAATATTCGTACATTTCAGTTTAAAAACGGTAGTGTTTCAGTTTTTATGTGTGAGGATAAATGCCATAAAATCAAGTAAACTTGAGTTATTGGAAGTTATATGACAATGTGCATAATGCATAATTTTTATTTCTGCAATTAAAAAAAATCAAAATGATGTTGGTATTCAACCTTTGTAGGTGTAGCTCCTACATATTTGTGTATAACCGCTCTGCTATCAGTACACATTTAGTAACGGAGACTCAATAATGAGAGGATTCAGTAGAACGAAGCTAATGAGATACGTTCCGTGACAACATTGTAAACCTGCCATGCAAACAATGTGGACTTTGAAAAATATACACTTCCAGCGTCTGCTCTCTTTTTGTTGTCCACGGATGTATGTTAAGCTGTTGATCAGTGGTTGGATTAGTCATTCACTGTGCTCAATTTCTGTATATTGCCATTCAAGATCCAGAATTGAAGGCATCCACCAGTTTCTATTTGTCATTTTTCAAAGTTTAAAGCTTCAGAGCACTTTAGATTAGCTGGTCTTGCAAATAGATAATGTAACAGCATTTGTATCGCCATGTTCATATAACTCTCACAGAAAGGCAAGATAACAAGTGTTTGATCATCAGACACTTGCTTATAACAGTATAATTCTGAATTTTATGTATTCCTCAATATATTCCCGTCTTCATTCAGTGATGCAGTCAATGGTTGTTAAGAGATTTTAGGAAAATAAGTCATTTAATGTCTCCAGAATATAACTAAATGTTACATAAATATTTGTATTTTTTAATTAAAACATTTGATGTTCCAACCAAATGTTTACAGTGAGCAGTAAATTTAAAGCAAACTTAATCCAATGTTTCCTTTAATTTTAGTGGATATTGTCGCGTATGCTTTGGTAAGGTGAAGGAACTTGATTTATTTTAAGAATTTATTTGCAATCTTAATAGCATGAGGTTTCTTTATACAAGGGCTGTTCAGCAAAGAATGATCATAATTTTTTTACGGTCATAATTTTTCTCACTAAAATTCAATCTTATTATATTCTGTTAGCTTAACATTGAAACAAACATGCCATAGTAGTTTCATTGTTGGTACTCCTGGTTCCCAGCTGTGAGAACCAGGCAAGTTCAGACATGTTCAGTATCGCCTACCGCTGCAATGGAGGTAACATGCAGTTAAAGTTGATGTTAGAGGAAGATCCGGAGTTTCTTTCAAACGTAATCACTGCTGATGGAACTTGGCTACATCATTTTGATCCTCAGAGTAAACAGCAAAGCTCAGTGTGGAAATCTGCTTCATCACCAACCCCCAAAAAAGCAAAAGTGGTTGTTTCTGCTGCAAAAGTTATGGTCATCTCATTCTTTGATATTTATGGAATGGTTTATCAGCATCTTTACCTGCACACGCATCAGTAACTGGACCATACAGGGATGTCCTAAAAACATTGCAAGTCCATATCAGACGTAAAAGACCACATTTCCTTGAAGCAGGCTGGATGCTACACCCCAATAATGCAGAGCCACATATTGCCAATGTTGTTGCTGAATATCTTGCAAAAATCAACATGAAATGCATCTCTCACCCACCCTATAGTCTGGATTTAGCCCCATGTGACTTTATTCTATTCCCTAACTTGAAGAAACGCCTTCGTGGGAGGCATTATCCATCATCAGAAGCAGTGGTAAAGGCTGCAGAGGCGATTTTTAAGGATTTCTCAAAAAACAGTTTCCAGCATGTGTTTTAAGACTGGCAGAAATGCTAGCACAAGTGCATCACATTCAAGGGTGTAGCGATATAACAGGTCGTCTCGTTTCTCGATTAATCAGCCCCAAAGTTGGGAGCGAAATTTGTGGCGTTAATTCCTCCACTCGCAGCAGATAGAAAGCACGCCGACTGTTTGGAAGATCCAGGTCGAGATTTGATTAAATAAGAGTCATGAGATCTTTTCTCAGGTGTGGATTTTTGGTGACAGAAATAAAATTTTACATGACTCCGATTTCGTAATATATCATTTAATTGTATAATCTGATTTACAATTCACTTGCTACTATTACGAATACCGAATAACTCTTTTTGAAGGTTATTAACTTTCCGTTACAAAACTTTTATATTCACCGCGACATTTTCCCCTCATCATGAAACAAGACTGAAGAACATATCTCTCTCAAGATTATTGATTTTCCGTAACTATCGTTACTCCTCTATTAATTTTGTGATTGGCCAATGTACTGCTACGTCACTGCATTACGTAATACAATTATTACTATGGCCAATCACAAAATTACACATATATTTGTTTTTAATGTCATTATATGGCCTACTAAGTCATATCAGAAAACAATATTCATATAAAAAGTTCTAACTAAAACATATCATTACAAGGGACACTATTTTGAGAAGGACCATCAACATTATGAGGATGAGTAAAGGTACGTTGTAAAAAAAAGAAAAATTGTGATCAGTGTTTATTAAACAGCCCTTGTACAATTGAAATGATCAATTTTTGGAAGTAATGATGTAGAAACCTCATAGCGGAACATTGGATGTCAAACCCGTAGTTTGCTAAATTTTCAGAGTGTTAACCACGTAGGAATGCTAAACGCAGCAACTCTAGATGTTGAACCCGGTAGTTAGAAATGGATGATCAGCAGGTCGTTGGGTTTAAACCAACATGGTGGATGGAATGTTCCAGAGGCTTTTCTGCTGATCAAATGGAAAAAGTCCCTGGGTTCATCATGTGTTGGCCCCTCCTCTTTGGTTTGGCCATTAATACATATAGCCATGTTTGTCTGGGCGCAAGAGAGTCTAAAATGTATCATTGCGGCTGGAGGCTATTCCAGATCTTCACCTCACCAAGCCACTGAAATATGCTTGGAGATAAGCACCACCAAATAGTTACATATGTCTCTGTTGTAATCTTTTGTTCAATGCCTCTTCAAGGCTTTTGTGTGGGTTCTGTACTAAACAGTAGCCATTAAAACCCGGTTTAGTAATATGTGAGGAAACTAAGAGTTGTGTGTGGAAACGTAGAGTCAGACTGGAAAATTCAATGCCATAGCCGGGATTTGAACCATGGATCTTCTGCTCTCCATCCAGCTACTTTAACCATTGAACTACTATGGCCAACGTGCCGATATGACATTAAATTCTCTAGCTGACTCGTATTTTTCCCGGTAAACCACTTAGGAGTTCTCATAAACACATGAGACAACTATAATAATTTGTAACTCAAAAAACTTTTCAACACTTCCATGAAAGGATAAAAAAACTTCACTTATCTTATAAGAAATGATGACCGTTTTCTTACAAATTGACTAGGATTATGAAGATCTTATTCACATCATCAGCTTGAACCATCAACAATCTCGTTAACGCTACTGTCACTAGATGTCACTATGTTTATTTTTAGTACTACCAACAAATTTAAAAACAGAATCAACTGCTGGAATTTCAAAATTCATTACGCGATGTTTATTTCTTAAAATAAATTTTTTTCCCCAAACCATTAAATCTATTGGACCATTTAATTGTTTTAATAATTTAACTTCTGGATTTATTTCAAGGTTAAATGACCAAAAAATAATCTACTACGGCCGATTTATCAGTCTGTTTGTACTTAATGTTACAAAAATGTTCTTCCATTCTGGTTTCCAAGTTATGTTTTGTCTTTCCAAATCTTTTTTAGAGAAATACATTAAAATTTTAATACTATATATATTTTGAGGAACTAATGTTATACCAAACTCTTTAAAAAAAAATTGAAAAAAAAATCTGGTATTTATCAATTTAATTGTTTCATTTGTGATAAAGTTTATACAGGAAAGACAAAACGTAATTTGGAAACCAAAACAAAAGTACATTTTCGTAACATTAAGTATAAACAAAATGGAAATTAGTTATTCTTTCACACTAGCCGTATGTAGGCTGAAGTGTGGAAAGACACTTAGACTGAAAAATTCAATGCCATAGCCGGGATTTGAACCACGGATCTTCTGCTTGCCGTCCAGGCGCTCTAACCCTTGAGCTACTATGGCCAACGTGCCGACATGACATTAAATTCTCCAACTGACTCGTGTTTTTCCGGTAAACCACTTAGGCATTCTCATAAATACATGAGACAACTACCTTAATGGCGACTTAATATGCTGTAAGTACTTTAAGGCCCAGGCTTTATAGTTTGGATCACTATTAGGTGCAATTAATGGCAATTAATTGTTCTTATACACTAGCAGTGTGTAGGCTAAAGTATGGAAAGATAGAGTCAGACTGAAAAATTCAATGCCATAGCCGGGATTTGAACCATGGAGTGACTGGATGGCAACCAGAAGATCTGTGGTTCAAATCCCGGCTATGGAATTGAATTTTTCAGTCTGACTCTTTCTATAAACAAACTGATAAATCGGCCGTAGCAGATCATTTTTGGTTATTTAACCATGAAATAAATCCAGAAGTTAAATTATTAAAACAATTAAATAGTCTGATAAATTTAATGGTTTGGGAAAAGATATTTATTTTAAAAAATAAACATTGCATAATGAATTTTGAAATACCAGCTGTTGTTACTATTTTTAAAAAAATGTTTCATTTTCAGTACTAAAATAAACCTAGTGACAGTAGCGTTAACGAGATTGTTGATAGTTCAAGCTGATGATGTGAATAAGATATTCATGAAATCGTGATCCTAGTCAGTTTGTAAGAAAACTGTGATTTTCTTATAAAATTGATGTTTTTTTGAGTGGCAAATTATTATTTTTGTATATATTTGTTTGCTTCGCTGTTAATAGCTTAATATTTTACGTATTCATTTAATGTGTTTCCAATTTCTTAATATAAATGTTTTTCCAGATTACTAAACTTGGGCAAATTAGTCAATCTTGTATATACGTTTATCCACTTACAAGTTTTTTAATGAAGACTAGGAACTTCTTCCCTATCCTCAGTTCTGTGGTTGACTGATGATGCATCTGGCTTGGTGTCGTGCTGCCATCTAATATTCTGGTAAGTTTGATGATGTCATCTACGGTGGGAATTTCAAAATTCATCAAGAGGTCCTCTTTCTTTGTAATATATGTTTTCCCAAATCTGTAGTTCTAGAGGTTTCTTTGCCTGTTTGATCACTTCTATTTGTTGCTTTATGTTGTGATTCTCAGACCAAAAGTGCTGTGCTATGGTCGACTTGTCCATGTGTTTGAATTTAATATTTCGGACAGGATTGTGACAAGATATACATTGTTAAGACCAAAAGGAATCTAGGAACAAGAATGAAAGAACACTTCAGAAATATTAAATGCAAACACATGGACAAGTCGGCCATAGCACATCACTTTTGGTCTGAGAATCACAACATAAAACGAGAAATAGAACTGATCAAACAGGCAAAGAAACCTCTAGAACTACAGATTTGGGAAAATATATTTATTATGAAGAAACAGGACCTCTTGATGAATTTTGAAATTCCCGCCATAGATGACGTCATCAAACTTACTAGAATAGTAGATGGCAGCAGGACACCAAGCCAGCTGCAGACACCGGATGTATCATCAGTGAACCGCAGAACTGACGATAGGGAAGAAGTTCCCAGAAACTAGTCTTCATTAAAAAAACTTGTAAATGGAGAAAAGTACATACAAGATTGACTGATTTGCTTAATTTTAGTAACAATGGCATTCCACTTTCTGAAATACTTCTTTTTATTCTATTTAATGTTTCTCCAGATGTTTAATTTTTTATTCAAGTGAGATGATTTTAGTATTTGGGTTTTATGTTATATGTTATGATTCCAGAAATGTCCTCCTTATGTGGAGGTGAAACGTGTTAAAAGAAAATTTGTGGTATATGAAGTACACACTGTCTCAGTCAACTTAAACTGTAACTTTTAATTCCTACATTACTTCAGTGTTGATTGCAATTTACCTTTTCAAATAAAATTGTACATTTAAGGGCATTAAAGCTATAAGGAAATTATAACATTTCATTACTTTTTCTTTTATTTATTATTATTTGTATTTTTTCATTTAAGGCGGACGTCATCTCAGTCAGTCTGTCCATCTCCTACTCCATTGCGACGCAGTACACGCTTATCAAAGCGAAAACATAAGAAGTGACTGCCTTGCAGTTCATTTCTGAGGGAGTCAACATCCTTATAATTTTTATACTGAAAGTAAATTAGAAGGCAAAGTATTTCCATCTACCAAAATGCAAAACATTTGCAAACAAGTAAAAGAAATAAACGTATAAGAAAAAAGATCCAAATTATATATGAGCCAGGCAATAACAAATACTGATGTTGCTTTTAGTTATCTTTTACTGCTGGAAAAAAAAAAAATATATATATATATATATATATATATATATACACGAGGGTGGGTCAAAAAGTAATGCCTCCTATTTTTTTATTTTAATTGCCAAGAAAATTGAATCCAATTTACATAGCTTGAAAACTACAAAATTGACGATTAATTTGTCAATATTCAATATAATCTCTGTCCTTTTCCACAGTTTTGGTCCACCTTTTAACTAGAGCATGTACTCCAGTGTGGTAAAACACACAGTTTTGCTTCCTAAGCCA
This sequence comes from Mantis religiosa, assembly GCA_030765055.1. NCBI lineage: Eukaryota > Metazoa > Arthropoda > Insecta > Mantodea > Mantidae > Mantis > Mantis religiosa. The sequence continues at coordinate 108,634,251 of CM060950.1, forward strand.
TTGACGCATGGACGTTTTCACAGCCTCCTCATCTTCAAAATGAATCCCATGATGAGCTTCCTTTAGTGGCCCGAACAGATGGAAGTCTGATGGTGCCAGGTCAGAGCTGTATGGGGGTGAGGTAAGACATGCCATCCCAATTTCTCAATTTCTGTAGTGGTCTAACGGCTGGTGTGTGGTCTTGCATTGTAATACAAAAGAAGAACATCTGCCATAGTTTTTGTTGGCGAACTCGGCGAAGACGTGCTTTCAGCTTTTTGAGAGTTCTGATGTATTGGACAGAATTTATTGTGCATTCCTGCTCCAAAAAATCGATCATAAGCACACCCTCTGCATCCCAGAACACTGTCACCATAACTTTCCCTGCCGACCGCTGGGTTTTGAATTTTTTTTTCTTTGACATTATGTGATGCCATTCCATTGGCTGTCTCTTTGATTCAGGTTCAAAAAAATGAACCCACGTTTCGTCTCCAGTAACAATTTTTTCCAGAAACTCCTCTCCAAATTGAAGCGCTGTGTTCAGAGGCTATTGTTTTCCTTGTTTCTTTGTTTTGGGCGGTTAACATTCTTGGTACCCAACGTGAACAAACTTGGATTATTCAACAGTTGTTGAATAATCATCATCACACTGCCTTTACTGAGGGAGGTAATGCGACGCAATTCACCTATTGTTACCCGGCGATCACCACGAATGATGTCATCGACTCACTGAATGTTGCATGGAGTCACTGCAGTCACCGGCCTGCAGCTTCGCTTTTCATGTGCCAATGGTGTTTGCCCTTCAGTTTCATTACAGCGACAAACCCATCGTCTAACAGTGCTGACATCCACCGTTGCATCACCATACACATTTTTTAGCCTTTCGTGAATGCAAATTGGGATTTCACCTTCCGCAGTCAAAAATTCAATCACAGAACATTGTCTAATACGAATGTTGATGTCAGCCATTTTGCAAGATGATGCAGTGCTGCCACATGTTGACTTAGGAAGCTACTACTGCAGAGGATTGGAGAAGAAGGTTTGAAGAATTGCGCCAAATTCAAAGTTTTCACATAACTTATTTTAGAAAAAGAAAAAATAGGCATTACTTTTTGACCCACCCTCATATATATACTTTGTAACTAATTTTTATATCACATTTTAAACAATATTGCTTGAATTTTTATATTTCTTGGTCATGAACCAAAATACTGTTTTTCTCATTTATATATGTATAATTTAATACTCAATAAATATGAGCTGTATAAAAAAGAATTTCTAAAATATATGTAATTTGATTTTGTAAGTGTAATTATTTATTTCAATACCTAATGTAAAATAGATTGCAGCTATCCTAAATCCTATATACTTAAATACCTTCACAGAGACATGGATATGTCTAGAGTGCTATACCGCTCGCAAAAGTTAATGGCAAATGAACGCTGGCCAATGCTCAAGCGTAGTACATGCACCTGCAGAGGTTCTATGTACAAAAGAGCAGTTTTACCTGCCCGCAAAGGTTTTGGCTATTCTTCGCATAATTAAACAACATACTAAATATTCCTAAAAAGTTAAAATCTTATTACGTAGAAAATGAAGCTAGTTACAGTGAAGCAATAAATATTACACAAATATAAATATTTGTTACCAAATCTCCACTTAACTTAAATCGATGTTAATATTTCTTTCTTCTTTCTAATGAAGATCAATTTCGAAGGCAAATCGCATTCGTCCTCGGTTCAAAACAAACTCTGTTGCCAAGGAAATCTCGGTTACCATGTTTTTTCTTATGTTTCGTCAGCATTACCAACATCTGAAGATGAAACACTAACGACCATGGCTACGAGGGCCGGTGTACATTATTAATTTCCATCAATTAACTAAAATAAGAGTTAAATGATAAAGCCTGGGACTCAAGTACTTATGATAGTAAGTTGCCACAGACAGTGTATCTCGAATGCAAGAGCCCCTAGTGGATTACCGGGGAAATATGAGTCAAATGGAGAATTTAATGTCATGACGGCAGGTTTGCCATGGCAGCTCAATGGGTTAGAGCAACTGGATAGAAACCAGGAAATCTGTGGCTCAGATCCCGGCCGTGACATTGAATTCATGTTGACTCTATCAAGCACCTTAGCCTATATACGGCTAGTGTGGAGAAATAATCAATTTCCATCAATTAACTAAAATCTGGAAAAATATTTATATAAAGAAATTCAAAACACATTTAATGAATTTTGACAGTCCATTCGAAGAAATATTTTACTTAGCCTCTTTGGTACTTCACCAGAAGTCTCATCTATGGAGAACCATGATCAGCTGGAACACCGAAGTTCTAGCCAGTCAATTTCTTGATGTCTTCAAGTTGAGGCAAAACAGGAAAGAAAAGCTGTGGTATGTGAAATACAGTGTGTCTCAGTCCACTCATAGTATCATTTTAATTTGATGGTAATAAGTTTGCAAACAGCAATTATTGAATTGTACAGAAGGGGGAATTTCAGTAAAGTTAGTTTTCAGAATAGGGGATAAACTACACAAGATGCTTTTTGACTGAACAACTAGAGGTAACAATGTGATGGCAAATGGCAGATCTAATTGCAAAGGATATATGAAGCATTGATAGAATGAAAAATACTGTATACTGTAGAAATACGAGGGCTGTTCAATAAAGAATGATCATAATTTTTTTACAGTCATAATTTTTCGCACTAAAATTCAATCTTATTATATTCTGTTAGCTTAATGTGAAATACGAGGGCTGTTCAATAAAGAATGATCATAATTTTTTTACAGTCATAATTTTTCGCACTAAAATTCAATCTTATTATATTCTGTTAGCTTAATGTGAAACAAACACGCCGTAGTAGTTTCATTGTTGGTACTCCTGGTTCCTGCCTGTGAAAGCCAGGCAAGTTCAGACATGTTCAGTATCGCCTACCACTGCAATGGAGGTAACATGCGACGAACAATATACGGCTTTGAAATTCTGCTTTCGTCTCAACAAATCTTCAGTTGAGGCCTATACAATGTTACAGGAGGCCTATGAAGAGTCTGTTCTTCCCTGCAGCACAGCTAGAAGGTGGTTTAAAATGTTTAAAGAGGGGAGACAATCAATTTAAAAGGAAGGTGGACCCGTACTCCAGTTACTGCTCTTACGGAAGAAAACATCAACACTACTGCTGCCATTGTGAGAGAGGATCGACGAATTACCTTAAGATCACTTTCTGAAATACCGAACATTTCATTGGATGCCACGCACACGTTGGTGACAGAAGCATTACACATGAGATGTGTTTGTGCACGATGGGTTCCAAGACTGTTGATTCCTGAACAAAAGGACATTCAAGTCTGCATGCAGTTAAAGTTGATGTTAGAGGAAGATCCGGAGTTTCTTTCAAACGTAATCACTGCTGATGAAACGTGGTTACATCATTTTGATCCTGAGAGCAAACAGCAAAGCTCAGTGTGGAAATCTCCTTCATCACCAACCCCCCAAAAAGCAAAAGTGGTTGCTTCTGCTGGGAAAGTTATGGTCATCTCATTTTTTGATATTCATGGAATGGTTTATCGGCATGTTGTACCTGCACACACATCAGTAACTGGACAATACTACAGCGATGTCCTGAAAACATTGCAAGTCCATATCAGGCGCAAAAGACCACATTTTCGTGAGGCAGGCTGGATGCTGCATTACGATAATGCGTGGCCGCATATTGCCTATGTTGTTGCTGAATATCCTGCAAGAATCAACGTGAAGTGCATCCCTCACCCTCCCTACAGTCCAGATTTAGCCCCATTTGACTTTCTATTCCCTAACTTGAAGAAACGCCTTCATGGGAGGTATTATCCATCATCAGAAGCAGTGGTGAAGGCTGCGGAGGCGATTTTGAAGGATATCTCAAAATGGTTTCCAGCATGTCTTTGAAGACTGGCAGAAATGCTGGGATAAGTGCACCGCATTCAGGGAAAACTATTTTGAGAAGTACCATCAAAATTATGAGGATGAGTAAAGGTACGTTGTCAAAAAAAATTGTGATCATTCTTTATTGAACAGCCTTTGTATGAGGATTGCAGAATTATGTAAAAAGGTAGATAAATATATAATCAAAACAAAAACCTTTAATGAAAATTATACTTTGTGGAATATTTAAAGTATATAGTGAAATTTATTGCATTAACACAGAGCTTCAATAAAATTGTATTTATTATTAGAAAACAAATTAGAAACAAAATCTAAATTCAATAAAACTTAAGTTAATCTGTGAATTTCCCAACCATAAGATTTATTCATATACCAAAGGGAACTATTAAAAACTGTAGTTACATTACATGCTACTCCTTCGTTCTGAGTAGCCTGCATTTATTTATCTCGTAGCGAAGGAACTGCAGTCACCAGACTGACATCAAGCACAGTGAGTCGTGGAAGTAAAATAAAATGGGCTGAAGAAGGAATGCAACAACTGCGGAAAAGAGAGAACTGAAAATTAGACTGCACAATGCTCACTAAACTTGCTTTGAGATATTGCAGATAATAGGGAGATAGTTGCTAGGGTAGGTGCCAGAAGGAAGGTTATGTTTACAGAGGGACTACCCTATGGAGGGGATTCTGCACGGAGGTCTAAACTTGGTCTGTTGTACCTATGTCCCCACATGGGGCATTCCCAGGAGGAAAGATGAAGCAAGACAGAGTTACTGGACTATGCCATGGTAGGGATTCGGCAGAGGTCCAAACTTGGTCTATTGTACCTATGTCCCCACATGGGGCATCCCCAGGAGGAAGGATGAGGCAAGACAGAGGGACTGGACTATGCTATGAAGGGGATTTGGCGGAGGTTCAAACTTGGTGTATTATTTTAGTTAATTGATGGAAATTAATCATTTCTCCACACTAGCTGTATATAAGCCAAGTTATTTAATAGATAAGAGTCAACATGAAAAATCCAATGCCATGGCCAGGATTTCAACCACGGATCTCCTGGTTTCCGTCCAGTCGCTCTAACCCATTAAGCTACCATGGCCAACGTGCCGTCATGACATTAAATTCTCCATTTGACTTGTATATTTCCCCAGTAAACCACTAGAGGCTCTCGCATCTGAGATACACCGTTTGTGACGACTTACTATCGTAAGTACTTGAGTCCCAGGCTTTGTCATTTAACTCTTATTATCAAAGTTAATTGATGGAAATTAATCATTTCTCCACACTAGCCGTATATAGGCTAAGGTTTTTGATGAAGCCTGGGACTCAAGTACTTAGGATAGTAAGCCGCCACAAACTGTGTATCTCGGTTGTGAGAGCCCCTAGTGGTTTACCGGGGAAATATACGAGTCAAATGGAGAATTTAATGTCATGACGGCACGTTGGCCATGGTAGCTCAATGGGTTAGAGCGACTGGACGGAAACCAGGAGATCCGTGGTTCAAGTCCCTGCCATGGCATTGAGTTTTTCATGTTGACTATCTATCTTGGTCTATTGTACCTATATCCGCAAGTGGTACCTCCTTGGGAGGAAGGATGAGGCGAAAGAAAATAGGGACTGAACTTGTCTACACTACGGAGGGAATTCGGCACGGAAATCCAAACTTGGTCTATTGTAGCTATGCCACCAAGAGGGACACCTCTGGGAGGAAGGATGATGCGAGAGGAGATAGGGATTGAACTGGTCTACTCTACAGAGGGGATTCGGCACAGAGGTCCAAACTTGGGCTATTGTAACTGTCCCAAAGTGGGACATTTCTGGGAAGAAGGATGAGGTGAGAGGAGAGAGGAGAGAGGGCAGCCATCCCAAGAAACCACGACAGTATAGAGGGCAGGGTCCCTACAGTTTCACGGTTAGAAACTCCCCAGCAGACCAGTACAGATGGCATCCTATCCTACTGCTGTCCAGAAACGGTCCCACTAGACTGGGTTTGGAGACTGCAAACTGTCCTACGAGAGAAGAAGTAAACTGTAGAAGCACAAAATATTGAAATGGTATAATTTGGAAATCAGCGCATGTTAAACAGGTACAGCTACTGGTGGCTTAGTTGGTTTTAAAAGTGTCAGGATGGGATGAAACTGTGCGAGTAGGTAAGGAGTGTCAGAGGCAGATACTTTGGCTCACTTCCCGAAACCGGTTTTCTCGGAAATTGACTGCACATCTGGTCGACAGAAAAGTGAAAGGTCTCTCAGTTGGCGTGACGACGCGATGTTTCGCGCTAAAATTTGTAGGGGGTCAAGATGAAGTAACGACGTGAGCGAAGACCACAAGGGAAAAGAATTGGGACACTTGCGTCGGAACACTCGCAAAAGAACGTTGGTCAAGTGACAGTTGGCCGTCAACCTGGCCGGCATTGTGTTATATTGCGATAGTGAGTGAATCTACTCTGTGGCCGTAGCAACGACGACGTATCGGCAAATCTTTAATTCAATTTTGTTTGAATAAATCGCATTTCAAAGAAACCTCTGTTTTTCTGTGCTAAATTCTACGCATACCCAGAGTGCAAGATCCATGCGGAGCTGCTGAGGCAGAAATCGACGAGAAGCAGCATTTCGTTTAGTAATAGCGAAAGGGAACGTGGAGTCGTTGCATTCCACCTTTTACAAAGCAACGACGAGACGACAGAGTAGCGATGTGTAATTAATTCCCGCTGCATATGGCGCCCAGTGCGGGACTCGAATTGCAGTAAAACCGGACCACAGTGGAGCTGAACATCAAAGCAGCAGAGGAACAGACAACCAGGCAACCAGGACCACGAGGATCAAGAGGATCCACATCGGAACAGCAGCAGCAGGCAGCAAATAAAAAGGTACTGAGTAAAAGAACTTTTATCTATATGTTCTATTCATACATGTATTTGAGAAGTGGGAAAATGTTAGAGGAGGCTGATGTAAATATGGATGTTCAGGAGGGTGATGTAAATAGTGTTTTATGTAATGTAGAAAATGTAGGTGATAGGAATGTTCAAAGCAATGTAAACAGTTAAGGGAAAGTAATGTAGGCAAAGAAGGTCCAACTCAGCATATTACTATGGACAATCAGGTGTTAGAGTCACTTGTTGCACTGATACACGACTTAAAGAAAGAGTTAAGGGAGAAGATGAAGGCTAGTAGGGAAGATACAGGAAAGATAGAAACAGGTCAGAAGGAGTTAAGGGAGGAAATGAAAATTAATAGTCAGAATATCAGAGAGGATTTAACAAAAAAGATGAAAGCTAGTAGTAAGAATATAATCGAAAATCAAGAGAAAGTTATAGAACATTTTAAGGACGAGGTTAGGAGTGAGATTGAAAAACGTAAGATTGGAGGTTAGGGAGAATCATGAGCAGGTTAGGGGAGGAAATAGAAATTGTAAAACAAGAAATTACTACAGGAATAGGGGAAGAACTTAAAAGTGTTAGACAAGAAAATGTGTAGCGTTTTACGCCCGCTTTTACTACATACGGTATCGCAGGCGATGACACTGATACATGAGATGAAGATGGAGTACCGGTTGAATGAGATGGCGGGGAAACCGGAGATCCCGGAGAAATCCCGCCCCAGCGCCGTGTTGTCCACCACAGATCTCACTTTGCAGTCGCCTGGGATCGAACCCGGACCGCCTTGGTGAGAGCCAAGCGGTCTAGCCACTGAGCCACGGCGCGGACTTGTTAGACAAGAGGTCAGTGCAAGGCTAGAGGAGGAGAATAGAAAGCTTAGGGAAGAAATAAGTCAGGAATTAGCGAAAGAAAGGGAAGCTATAGACAAAACATTAGAAATACAGCAAGAGGTTAGAAATCTCTTAAAAAGAGAATAGGAAATTAACGGTAGGAATGGACGAAGGGGGTGATAAGATGAAAGAGTTGCTTGAAAGGGTAAGCATCTCGGATAACAGTAATAACTCAGCTTGTAGTATAAGTGGTGAAACAGCGAGGAACGAGACAACGCCAAATGCGTCAGCTGATATTCCGATGATAAAATTAGGTCCCAGTACTTCAGGTAGTAATAACCACAATGGAATGAGAAATGGCGGTCCACATGTACCATGGCCTAATCATATACTCAGTAAGATATCTCCACCAATATTTGAAAACGAAGATTCCGATGATCCAAAAACGTTTATTAATAATCTGCAGGAGCATTTCATTGTGAAGGGCATACCGGAAGAATACAAAGTGACGGTAGTACGTAAATGTTTTAAGGGTAACGCCTCGAATTGGCTGGAATTATCCGTAGGGATGGAGTAAAATTATGAAACTTTTAGGCAGGTATTTTTGAATCGGTACTGGGGTGCAACTCGACAGGTAAGCATTAGGGCAGAATTGAATAACGGAAAAGATGGCTCAATGGTGAACTATTTCATGGGAGTAGCTAGAAGATCCCGAATGATCGAACCACCAATACCTGAGTGTGAATTGATTAATCAGGTGACTAATCACTTTCCTGTAACGATTCAACACTATTTGATTATAGCCAGACCAGTCACGATTGCGCCGATGATTGACTTCTTGACCGCGTTGGAAAGGAACGAAAGCCAGAATAATGCGACTAATGAGAAAGGCTTTACCGAATATGAAAGAAGTCCTACAAAGTCTGTCAGGCAGGGGGCACAGTCAGGAAACAGAAGTTAAGACACACGAGAAAAGTATCATGGTCGCGTAACAGGACCTAATAAGTGTCCAATGTGACTACCCTTTGTCACTCGGCACACATCAAGTCTATAGCCGAGTTCTTCCCAAACGCTGATAAGTGTGTATTCAGTAATTGTAGCAACAGCTGCTTCAATCCGGTTTCTTAATTCAGGGAGGTCACCTGGTGGCGGAGGCACGTACACACGATCCTTGATGAAGTCCCAAAGATAAAAATCACATGGCGTTAGGTCAGGAGAACGTGGAGTCCATGCATAGCAAGCCCTGTTATTGGGGCCCTTGCGGCCTATCGAGCGCTCGGGTACAGTGCCGTTCAAACAATCGGTTACTTAGTTATACCAGTGAGGTGGCGCACCATCTTGCTGGAAAATGTTCTCTGGCTCATTTTCTTTCAACTGAGGGAAGAACTATTGCTCTATTGTATCAAAGTAAGAAGTGCCAGTTCCAGTAGGTTCACCAAAAAAGAAAGGCCCATAAACTTTTCGCCGGGATACGGCACAAATAAATATTCACTTTAGGGAAATCTCGTTGCGTTTGTACCATCTCATGAGGTTTTTCTGAGCCGCAGATGCACACATTGTGTTAACATGTCCACTAAGGTGAAAGGTCGATTCATCACTGAAGACAACACGATCTATAAAATCGTCATCGTCATGAAACAACATGTCGTTTGCGAAGTCGGCACGTAATCCGTGGTCTGTCGGCTTTAGAGCCTGTAAGAGTTTTCTTACAACTTTCCAAACAGTCAACACAGGAACTTGTAATTCACGATTAGCCTTCCGGACTGATTTCTTTGGGCTAGAAGTGAACGACCTCTCGCTCAAGAGACTCTTCACTTACCCTTTGTCGTCCCGTGCTCTTCCCTTTGCAAAGGCAGCCGGTATCTTCAAACTTATGATACTTCTACGAATGTTATCACTAGGAGGATAACAGCCGAACTTAATGCGGAAAGCACGTTGCCCGGTTTTGGTCTTTGCAAACCGCAAGACACAAAACGCTCTCTGTTTACTAGTCGCCATCTTTGCTACTAACGCTGTCTAGCTGTTTTACTATTTTTGAAGAATGAATAATACTTTTCTTGTTCCAAGATGGAAATTTAGTCCTTCATAAACATTTTTAATTTCTTTGATGCAATTCCAAATATTATTAATGTAGTATTTTTACAACCAGCGGTAGAAATAACGATGAACTATTTCTTTATCTTAACACTACTCATGCATCTTTGATGCACACACAGAATGGTTTCTGCACAAACTCGGAGAGACAAATATACGTCTTAACCCTAAGACTTTCATAAGCAGGAGAACAAAATCTTTTAAAACATTTAACAACTTCTTTTATTACGTTGTCATGGTTACACCAAACCTACCTTACATTATTTATTTATTTTATTACAAATACTAATCTCTTTGACTATTATTAACAAAACATGAAGCATCTAAAGTAACTGCATTCAAGAATATGACATTTTCAAGAAAATCCCTCAAGTAAGACTTTTATTATCATACGAGGGAGACCCAAAAGAAACCGGACTCCGAGGACGCTGCCACTCGTAGACGTATGCAGAGTTCTCGCGCTAGATAGTTTTAGTAGAGCCCTTCATGAAACAGCTGTGCAGGCGGCGTCAGTGTAGAGCTGAACGTGCAAGTGTGGTATTGTGTTTCTCTGACTGTTGGTGGGTTACCTCTGCGAAGTCGTTATAGCAACCTTAAAAGAACAGAGTGTGTGTGAAATTTTGTTTCCTGTTTTAAAAAACTGCAACAGCGACGCACCAAATGCTTCAGGAAGGTTTCCAGGAGGACGCTATGAGCCGCACACAGGTTTTCTAGTGGTTTGGGCGCTTTAGACATGGTGAGATGTGTGTAGAAGACCAAGCTCGTTCTGGACGCCCTTCAACATCGCGAAATTAGGAGAACATTGAAAAGGTCCGCCAAAAGATCAACGAGGATTGTCGCCAAACGATCGACCAAATTTCAGCAGTGACAGGAATCAGTTGGAGCTCGTGCCGGCGGATTTTGAGTGAGGATTTGCACATGAGACGTGTTGCTGCTAAATTTGTTCCGCGCCTTCTCACACAGGAGCACAAAACCATCCGCATGAATGTATGTCAGGACTTGAAAACCAAGATTGCACGTGATCCACACTTCTTTAACAAAGGCATTACAGGGCATGAGAGTTGGTGTTTCGGATATGACCCAGGAACCAAGCAAGCGTCAAGCCAGTGGAGGACTCCCAACTCTCCCAGACCAAGAAAGCAAGGCAAATGAGGTAAAATGTGAAGACGATGATCATTGTCTTTTTTTATGTTCGTGGAATTGTGCATCGGGAATTCGTACCCCCTAGCCAGGCTGTTTATCAGCACTTTTACTTGGATGTTTTAAGGCGTCTGCGAGAGGACGTGAGGAGGAAACGCCCGGAACTTTGGCGATCAGGTGACTGGTTTCTGCATCACGACAACGCTCCAGCACACAAGGCCTTACGAGTGACCCACTATTTGGCATCTCAGAGGTGGTCTGTCATTCGCCACACTCCGTATTCGCCGGACCTAGCCCCGTGCGACTTTTTCCTATTTCCACGAATGAAGAAAGCGCTAAAAGGGGAGCGTTATGACGATGTGGAGGCGGTGAAAAGGCTTCACAAAGGGCACTGGACAATATCAAACTTGAAGAGTTCCAAACATGCTTCCAACAGTGGGAAAAGAGACTTGACAAGTGTATTGCATGTAATTGAGAGTATTTTGAAGGTGGCTGAATTAATTTTGTAAAAAGGTTCATCAATAAAGTTTTTATGACAACAATACGGTTTCTTTTGGATCCCCCCTCGTAAGAGATGAACTTCACGGTCGCTGTGTCACTGGACATCGAGACAAGGCATGCTTGACTCTTTCACGAACTCATCCTCTTGGTTCTTCCCACGCTAATGATCGGTGTCATACATACTTTCCTCAGAAACCGCACTTTTCAAGTTCCAGTTGCAGGGAAGACATCAACACTAAGACCTTTGAGTGGCGAGTCCCCAAAGGCTCTGCGCTAACCCCCCCCCCCCCACCCTTTGGTGTGTTTATGGCAGATTTCCCAACACAGCTGCACATCGAAATGGTATAGTAGGTTAAGGACGTGCTATGCTGCTATTCTGCAAAAAATATACACACATATATATATATATGCCAAGCTTACATTTCTGTTACTGACTAGCGCTATCAGCAATGTTTTAAGTTGTAGCGTAATTCCATCAACCTTAGAAGGGACACCGATATACAAAATTAAGAACAGTGTGAGCTGAAAACTGTATTACTATGCCCTGCATATGCACTATCTAAAGACATATGATTCTGACCTGAATCACTTGACTGACATAAATGTATATCAGTAGTGTTTATTTCTGAATGATGGCATTATTGTGACTTTGTGGGTTCCTGAAATTAAAAGTCTAATTGCGCAAACTCAAAATGTTCTTTATTTCCACCGAATTACAGTTGGAACACTTGCCGATTACACAGAATTACGTAAGGCACACAATTACAATTCGTCAGTTCGTCTGTCAGGAGTCCACTCTACACTCACAATTACGTACAACTCCTCTGATGCACGTACAGTCTTCCGCTCCGCTCACTCACTCGACGCTCCTCACGGTTGCTCGCCAAGAACTAACTGGACTCGCCAACTGCAGCCCCTTTTTATAGGAATATCGCTGTTTCTGGAAGTCTCGCGGTTCAGTGAATCATCCTTAAGGTTCCAGACGTCAAGGAGGGGAAAAGAGATGGCTAGCGATGTTTTTCCAACCACCCCCCTCGTTAGTGCTACAAGACAAATGGATAGGCGTGGCCTCAATGCCTCCTGTCGCCTACCCGGCTGCTGGTTGGTCGGACCTTCCGATAATTAGGTGACATTATTCTCTTTCCATTAACATTTTACTTTGACAACACATTATGAAATAATAGCTGACTCCACAAAGCTTGAGTTAGAAACAGAAAGAACACGAGAAATGGTTAATGAATACTTCCATCGTCTTCTGACAAAACTTATAACTACATTGAATAGCATTTATCACTTTTCAAAATGTTTCTCTTTCCGATGTTTCATGTACACATTTAGATTATTCATAACAATTATTAACCATAGACACAATGTAATAAAAGATTTGAAAACAGACAAGTGCCACTAAATGCAATAAGCCTGATCAACTGTATTTTACAAATTGAAATTTGTGCATATAATATCTGCATTAAGTTTTCATTAATTCCATATGTCCGTTTTAATGCTTAGCAACTTACTACTCCCATGCATGTTCCCGTTTTACCAAATATTATACTGTAAAAACTGAATATTCGTTTAGATGCAATAATTATCACAATAATGAATACAATGCTATTATCATACCAATGCATATTTTGTTTGAATAGCCCAGAGATTTATATCACAAGTATTGTTTTTAAATACTAGGTATGCTTTTTACTAATACACTATCGCAAACCCGTTATCTACGATAGCGCAGCTTGTATACACCAAAGAGCCCGCAAATAAAAATAGCTGAGATAAAGGACTTGCCGGCGCAGATTAAGTTACGCTTCTGGAAGGTTCGGATTTCGTCATTCGATATCTTGTTATTCCAGAAACATCTAGTGATTGTACAGAACAGTCGACTTCTTGTTTGTCCCAGATATCTCTCAAATTTATGAATGAGGTATACAACCGATTGTGACACGCCAGCGGACAGTTATAAAACGAGTGAGTCGTAAGCAGTAAACAGCTGTAGTGTTATAACGAGAGCTGATGTAATCAGAACGCTGTTTGTTATTGTCATCTACCTTGGTGGTTCGTGTTCTGTATGTGATGTAATGTTACGTGAGAATTGAACAGTGTATTTCTACGGAAATAAAGAACATTTACAATTTCGGCAAATTAGATATTTAATTCCACGAACCCAATAAGTTACAATATGTGAACAAGTTCAGAATGTGTAGAATAAGGTAAAACACCAAACGGCTAGTACATGTTAATTATGTTTTAAATATTAAAGCATTATCTATTTTATTTGTTTGTAGCCATATGAAAGGCCCTGAAGTAGGATCAAGACAGAAGGTAATGTTACATGTATCTGGATTCCCTTTATATCTTCTCCATTTTAACATCAAACACAGTACTGCACAATACATATTCTTTTCTTGTGCAGAATTGCAGATGAAAAGAGAGTCGAGTGGCACTGGAGCCACTTTCATTGTTGGCCCCTCACTGATTTTGGAGAACATTCCTCTCTCTTCCTGTCTATCTTTGTGACAGCTGCAGGAAGTCAAGGGTATTCTTTCTTCCATGTGTTTTGAATAGCATGAAGACATTCCACACTTCTGGCTCCAGAAGCTGAAAGAATATATTTTTATAGTAACTTTCCTCCCCCTTCCAGAACACCGGGTTGTCCGCAATGTGTTTATCTACCTTAACAATGCCCCTATTGTATCGTTACGTGGAAACATAGCTGCTGGTTTCACAATATCTTTCGCTTCCAGTGCGTCTGGATTTTGTATGGCACACAGTGTGTAACACGAGGACGTTTCTCTTGTGTTTCTACTAAAACACAGTTACTTTGCCTCGCTGGAACACACCAATCTCCCCTTCTTCACCTTGTTGTGAAAGAATGGTGGCATGCCTTTTCCTGTGGGATGTAGGATGCCACAACCATCTGTTGTTTTAAAATTGAACATTGATAAGCTGTGGAGAAGTGTAGTCATCTACGGTCAAGCAGTAACCATAATCAGAGGAGGTGTCATTGTCAATACTACTTATGACAGGCAGAC